>OX454525.1:129847873-130225751 GCA_949715645.1 Portevinia maculata
TATGCCTTCAGCACTGATTTCGTGGCCCAGGAAAGTTATTGTATCTGAGAAAAAACTACATTTCTTTAAATTCAGGGTAAGGTTAGCTTCTCTCAATACTTCCAACAGATTTTTGAAAATTGTTAGGACAGTTTTTATGGTTTTGGCAAATATAACGATGTCGTCCATATAAATAGATATGTTACCGCTGGGTAACTTACGCATTATCATATTCATGAGTCGAAGAAAAACAGCTGGTGCGTTGGTTAATCCAAAGGGGACTCTTTTATATTGATACTGACCTTGAGGAGTTACAAAAGCAGTCAAATGTCTTGAACTTTCAGTCACCGGAATTTGATGGTAACCACTTAGTAAGTCCAATATAATGAACACACGTGCATTGGCCATAGAATTAATTAATTCTTCTATGTTTGGTGTCGGGAAGTTCTCTCGAACTGTTATCGAGTTAATTTGTCTATAATCGACAACCATCCTGTACGTACCATTTTTCTTCTTAATCAGCAATGCCGGACTAGCGTATTCTGAATTAGATTCTTCTATGATGTCGTGTTCTAGGAGTTCGTTGACTATAGAGTTCAGGTGCTCTACTTCATGGTATGCTACTCGATAAGGCTTGTAGCGAATTATTTTATTCTCCTTAAGTGTTATTGTCATTGTGGCTTTATTTGTTTTTCCTAATTCCTTGAGGTTGAGGGCTACGCAGTCTCTATAATTATTTAGGGTGGTAATTAAATCTTCTATTTCAGCATCTGTATGTATAAAGTTGCCTATTTTAATGTCATTTAAGCTAATTATTGAAAGATTTGCAGAGTTTTGCTTATTTAAAGGCAATTCCACTGTTTCTAGTCAAAGGTTTGAATTAGAAGTATCTTCATCTGCGTTCTTTATTAGGAGACTACCATATGTTTTAATTAGGCATACTTTAGGAGAATCAAGGAAATTGCGGCCAAGGATCATAGGGACATCTTGCGCTGAATTATCGACGACTATTATTTCTATTGGCATTGTGACTTCACCGGCACAAACACTTTTTGTCATTTTCCCTAGTGCTTGAGCTGAGCCCTGTCCGAATCCATTCAACTTGGTTTTGCACGGCTGCATTTCCCAGTCATTTTTAGTTACCTCTGCCATGGTAAGAGTTGTACAGTCACTTCCTAGATCTAGGAAGGATTTAACCGGCTTGCTATCTACCACTACGACTTTTACAAGTCCACTGTCATCCTCGGAATGAAGTACGCGACGGATTTTTCTAGCGGGTTCATTTGGAGAGTTGTAAGTTCTAGTAGGAGCTTGTCGGCGCTCAACCTTGCAGTCGTAGGCAATGTGTCCTAACTTGTTGCAGTTATAACACTTCGTGTTGGACAAATCATAGTTTTGCCTACGGAAGTTGTTGGCTCTGAGGACACTCGAAGAATGAGTTTGTCTTGCGGGGTAGGGAGCAATTGGTTTTAAAGCTGGTCTGAGGGAATTAGAATACCTTTGTTCGAATTTATCGCGGATCTCATGTTGAGCTTCTACCATTCTATGTGCTTTGATTTTTGTCAGAAGATCTGTGATATTGGCACTACTACCCGCAGTTAAATAATTGCGAAGCTCTCTATCTCGCAGCCCTGATATTGCGTACTTAATAATAGTGTCGTTACTAAGGTTAGCTTTTTGGGCAATATTTGCAATATCGTAGATATAGTTCTCATAACTTTCGTTTGTCTCTTTCCGTCTAAGCATTAATTGGGAAATAATTTCGCACTCGTCAATAGAACCGGGGAAATCAGACACTAACTTTGTCTTGAATTCCTCCCAGCCATTGAATTGATTTTGATTAATAGTAAACCACTTACGTGCTCCTTCTTCGAGGCGAAGGGATGCGTACAGAAATGTTGATCGATCGTCCCAATTATAAAGATGGCGCGCGTTGTTGATTGACTCGACCCATTGCGATGAACTTAAACCAAGAATCGATGATGGATTAAACGGCGGAACAATGTTTTTAATTTCCTCTGGTGATAGTCGAATCGAAGGTTGAGTGAAATTTCTTGATGTACCTGGCTCTTCGATGGTATTGCTTCCGGAACGTCTGTTAGTGGTGACTTCTCTGCACAAATTTTCATTTTGCTCTTTTAGAGCAGCTATTTCACGTCTTAACTGCTCGATTTCTTTTGCAGTTCCTTCTGCATCTGAACTTTTCTTTGAACTTCGCTTCTCCATTTTTCGTTTTCGCGAACTTTTATTAATAATTTTTCTTAATAACTCTTTAACGATCGCGAACGCAAACTCTCGACGTCTATATTAAAAATGGAGGCTTCGAGAAGGATTTCTACTTACACAAGCACATCTACGATCTACCTATATATATATTTTTCTCAACGTGCAAGCACGAAAAAGAGGACAACGATACAACGATGCTTTTAGTTGAACGCATTTTTTTTTTTCTGCAATGAACTATGTGTATAGCTTTGGCCTGTTCACTCTGCTGTTTCAATAAAGTGCGGAATGAGACAGACGGATTTCTTATACGACGCGTACGAGACGAACCTCATGGTATATAAATATATATTTTTGTTCTTGTCAACTTACCACTATGTAAATATATTACCTTACCAGATCACTTTATATAAAATTAAAACACCACTATGACACTTGGGCGATCCCACTTCTGATTTTATAGACTTGGATGCATAATTTATAAGAGAACTAATTTCTTTAGGGTGAACTCAGGCATATGTCTTTCGTTGTTGCATGCCGATATTGAACTCAACAATCTCTAACACACCACTCATATGCCCGAGCTACCACTTTATGTTTTCTGTTACTACTAAACTACGCTCGTGCTGATTTATACTCGTCAATTATTGGAAATTTAATATTTCTGGGTTTACATAAGGGAGAGACGATCAGACGTTGGAAGAATCGCAAAATCTCCTTCATTTAAGGCCTTCAGATCTTTAAGCAGTCGATACGTACTCGCGTGTGTAACCATCTCCGTACCAAACAGGGCAAACTGTGGAGTGACACCTGTAGTTTGGTGAACAGAGGAGCATAGGGCCTTCTGGATGTCGTGGACATGCAAGTCCCATTCCTTGTGGTCTTCATTTAGGTAGGATCTAATGCCGGATAGAATGGATTGGTTAACACGCTCGGACGCATTCGACTGAGGAGAATACAGTGCTGTTCTAACGTGGGAGATGCCGAATCTAGCCAATAACTGTTGAAACTGCGATGACACAAACTGCTTTCCGTTATCAGAGTGGATTGTCTCCGGAACTCCGAACACACTGAAGACACTCTGTTCGAGATATTGTGTCACGAGTTTCGCACAGGATTTTGGCATAGGTTTAAGAAAAACATATTTCGAAAACGAATCTAGAACGACAAAAAGAAATAGATTCCCACGTTTAGAACGCACGTATGGTCCCATAAAATCAATGAAATTTTTTTGGAATGGACGGTCTATTCTAGGAAAGCTTAGCAGGGGGGGTTTCAAAATCTTATTTGAGGACTTACTTCTTTTACACGAATCGCAATTGGTAATGAAGTTACGGACATCTCTCGTCATGTTAGGCCAAAAGTAAAGTTGTCGAAGCCTGTGGAGCGTTTTGGCAACGCCCCCATGTGAGGATTCTAGCGAATTATGGGCATTAAGTACTAGATCGGATGTAAGCCCCTTCGGTACCCATAACCTCCACTGCAATTCAGATTTGATAAGGTCTTCATCGCTGGGATAAACTCTTTTGAAGACCAAATTATTTTGTATAGACAATTCAGGGAAATTGGAAGGATTTTTTGTTATCGATTCGATAAGTTCGCGATATTCGCTCGATTGAAATTCCGGGGAGTCCAGATCAACAGAGAACGAACCGGTGGTTATGGCTGAAATTTCTTCGACAAAGTCTCTAGATAACACATCTGGGACAACATTAGCAGCACCTTTCCGGTGTTTGACTTCGAAGTCGAAAGCCTGTAGCCTTAGCAACCATCTAGCCAAACGTCCACTCAAGTCTTTTAATGACATAAGCCACTTAAGACTGGAGTGATCCGTAATTACAGTGAAGTGAGTTCCCTTGATGTAAGGTCGGAATTTATAAATAGCTTGAACAGCTGCCAAACACTCTTGCTCTGTTACACTGTAATTACGCTGGCTAGTGTTCAGTTTTTTCGAGTAAAAGGCTACCGGTCTTTCGTTGCCTTCGTCATCTAGCTGGAATAGTACAGCACCAATACCATGGTTTGACGCGTCACATTGTATGACAAAAGTTTTCGAAAAGTCCACGTTACACAACACCGGGGCCGTTATAAGCGCTTCTTTCAACGCTGAGAATGCTGCCCTAGCCGATGCATCCAGCTCGAACTTCTTGCCTTTCTTTAGCGTATCTGTTAGCGGGGCTGATACGGCTGCATAATTCTTAATAAAACGACGATACCAACCCGACATGCCCAGAAATCTGCGCATTTGTTTTAGGGATTTTGGAAAGGGAAAGTTATTGATTGCAGACACCTTATCTGGGTCTGGCTTTATGTGACCTTGGCCAACTATATGACCTAGATACTTAACTTCCCTATAACAAAAGCGTGACTTCTCGACATTTATGGTGAGGTTCGCGTTCTTAAGGCATTGCGCCACTGTTTCGAGTAGTTGCATATGACTATCGAAATCGCTTGACATAATGAGAAGGTCGTCCAGATAAACAAACACGCGTTCCCTAAGCGCCGCTGGGATCACTCTGTCCATTAACCGGCACATCCTTTGGGCTGCATTACACAATCCAAAGGGCATGACGGTAAATTGATAGAGTGGTCGCCCAGGCACAGTAAACGCTGTTTTTTCTCTGGACTTCCTCTCCAACGGAATTTGCCAAAAGGCATCCTTAAGGTCGACGCTGGATATGTAATAGGTATCTCTCAATCGCCCAAGCATCCCCTCTATGTAAGGAAGAGGATACGCATCCTTTTTCGTTAAGGAGTTAACTTTTCGAGAGTCGAGACAAAGGCGATTCTTTCCCGGTTTTCGAATGAGAACCACTGGGGAACTCCACGCGCTATTACTTTCCTCAATGACCCCTAACGAAAGCATGCGATCCAATTCCTCAAAAAGAAGTTTTTGAATGGCAGGTGATGGTGAATGATAGTGCCTCTGTTTGACTGGCTCGGCATCAGCAGTGTCAATTACATGTGTTTCAACACTTGTTTTGCCTAAGCCAAGCTTAGCGAAAGACGGAAACTTATCTATTACTTCCTGACATCGTTTCTTTTCCGTTAATAAAAGTTCATGCTGGTGTCATCGGAAGTCACGTTTTCAATACAATTTATTTCTTGAATTAACTCCGGAGCAACCTTGAATTTAAGCCAGAAGTCGATTCCCAGATAAAGTGGCTTAGATAGGGAAGGAACAAGATAGCGATTCAGGTTTTCGGATACTTTGATATAGGTTACCCTTACAATGACTCTGCCAACTATCTTTTGAGCCACTCCATCTGCAGTCCTAACCTCTGACTCAAATGGTAGCACTGGTAGTCCTAGCCTTTCAACAACTTGCAGGCAGTCCTTTCCCAAACAGGAAACATTCGCGCCGCTGTCTAACAACCCAGTGAGCTGTTCACTAATAATTTTGATCTGTATATAAGGCCGGGAATCAACGGATGTATGAAATGATGATGAATCAATAAATTTATGAAATATTTTTCTTTTTCTTTGTCTTAGCCGGGATTTATTGTAGCACTTGAGTTTTTCAAGTTCAATCTCTTCCAAGGAAAGCAATCTAGCTCTAAGTTCTTTATACTCCTGTAGTCTTTTTTCGAAAGGTTTTCTAGATGATGTCAATTGCTTTGAAATTAAATTATCTCGTTTATGAGCTTGTGCGTTTTTTAGTATTGTGCGGGTAGTAGCACTCGTAGAAGGTGGTATATCAAATGGTTCGGTATTTGTGCTCACGTCAGATTTTTTTAAACCGGAGCGGTTTGGGTCGAGCGTGATTCGCCGGTTCTCCTCGCGCTCGATCTGTTGTTTCCCGATTCCGGGTTACATTTGGGACAATCAGGTGTTGTAACGTTGTCAAGGCCACAGCGATAACAAAACAGTTTGCGTGCAGGTGACGGACATGCAACAAAACTATGTCCCGCCTTTTTGCAATTAAAGCAAACCATTTGCTGATGGCGACGGTCTGAGAGAGCATTTATCTCGACTAGAGGATCGACCTCAATTTCTTGCTCAATCTCATTAACGTTTTTATTCGAAAAAGTACTCATACGCCCTCGAAAAAGATCCCGTGAAAGGATTAATTTTTCTGCACGCCTGCATTCTTCGCGAAACTGATCCAATGAAAAGATCGGCATGGGATATATGAGTGTCATGAGTCTAATATTAATATTGCCCTTTATTATTTTGAGTAGATCTGAGTCTGAAATTGGGTCCCTAAGTTGGTTTTTCAGATGCAAAATTGCATTGTAAAAATCGTCAAATCGTTCATTACTGAACTGACGGCGTTCCATAATTTGTTTGACTATTTCAAAATCAGTTTCGTGGGTTTTGAATTGCTTTAGCAGCGCATTACGTAGGTGGTGCCAGTTTGTTCTTGGTTGGGTTCGTAGGTATTGCCAATACCATGACTGGGCGATATCTGACAGTAGGTTAGGTTAGGTTTATGTGGCTGTCGGCAGAAGCCGACACACTTAGGCCAATTTAGGCCCATTGTGATACCACGTATGTATTTACTGAAGATGCCGAACGTCCTGGACGCCCAGTTGAGGTCTCTACACCCGAAACAATCGAAAAAATTCACGATATGGTGTTGGCCGACCGAAGATTGAAAATGCGAGAGATTGTGAAAGCCGTAGGGATCTCGAATGGCTACCTCAACTCTGTAGATGGGACTGGCCAACGACACGCGGTTGTTCCCAAACGGTCCCCCATCTACGTACTAACCGCGCTCAACGTCGTTTAATTACGGTGATCTGACGAGAACCGATTAACTCGACGTGGTATGGTCGTTGGTTATATCTGACAGTAATAGGTGAAAGTTCTTTATTACATCGACCCACGGCATATTGTGGTTATCTTTCAGAACTTCAACCCGGAAGATGAAATCTTCAACAGCCATAGTCTTTGAAGTCCCGTCAAACCGAACACCCCATCTGTCTAAGTCCAATTTGCGCATGTACTCGTGCGTCGGCTGAGCTTGTAACGTCTGTCTTGGTGGGCTCACATCCTCTTCATCTAACTCACTACCAACTTGAGAAATAAAATTGTAGGAGTTATGCGCCGCCCCCGAAATACGATTTGCCCTGCCAGCATTGGATGAACTATTTAAGGTTTGCCTGATGCCTTGCGATGGAAAGCTGTCACGAGAATTATTTCTATGGTCGTTAGGTGTCTTGTTTTTAGAACGTCTGGATTTTTTATTAAAAGCTTTAGGATTTTGGAATCTGGGAAATGCATTCTGAATTGTAGTTTTAACAGAATCCTGTATAATATGGTTCATTGATTGGAGTACTGACGTTTGAAAGTTAGTCAGACTATCTTGAACGAACTGTTGGATGTGCTTGCTTACAACCTCATTATTAGCCTCGCGACTGTTATCTACTTGCCAAATAGTGTAAGCGGAGGAGTGTTTTAAGGAAGTTCCATTCAGTTCATTCGCTATTGCTAGCGGGATATCTGCGTTATCATTTTGATCGGATTCTATATTGAAGTCGCGAATTGAATCAATAATAACTTGACTATCCTGTACCTGATTAGCTGGCTTTCGACTTTGGACAATCTGTGGTGTAGGTCTGGGAATTTCAGTTCTTTTTGGCGAGTGCATGACCCTCGGCCTAGAACTGTTAAGAGAAGACTCCTTGCTAATATTTAAAATACTTTGCGTTTGTGATCTTAAATTTTTACGCTGCTTTGGTACAGCACCTTGAGCAGTACTCATTTTGTTTTTGTTTACCTTTTATTTATTTATTGTTTTATAAATTGGGATTACTAATTTCGAAAGTGTCCAAATTGTATGAACTATCAAATATATGCATGTAAGTAAGTTGACTTTGACTAAATTGCGGGTAGTTATTCGTTTCGTAAGTTGACGCGGGTAATTAAATGTGTGTTGGAGGAATTGATATACTGAGGAAAGAAATTTCTAAACAAATGCATTGTTGATCATGAGATAAGTTAACTGCCTGTAACTTAACTAATGCATTATTTAATAAGGTAATATGTGGATGAAAATGAACTTGTATTCTTTTTTCTTTCCACTGTAATTTAAGAAAAGTACACTTGATCTCACTGGTGATCTTAAATCTCCTCTAAAGCGTAGGTTTCAAATACGTGTAATTGATCAAATGAACTTCGGAAAAGGTACTGATAGATCTGCTTTTTCATTGTAATGAAACTAGATACTCATGGACTCCTTTATGCCAAAACGTTTACGAATGTAAACCTCGGCCCCACGTTGGGCGCCAATTTATTTGTAATGGCTGGAACATGGATTACGTTCGTCCCTTGCACTGGAGTAGGGGTTGGCACGTTCTCGCAGCCTGGCTTAAGCTCGCCGGATGGGGTGGGATCTTTCACTCCGTATATGCCACACAAATAAATACTAAATTAACGTGCCTCCATCCTCAGTATACCTTCCCCCCCCTCCACTTGGTAGACGCTGATGGAATTCTATCTTGGGTCATCCCTCCTGCAATAATTGCACCACTCCTATACCATCCCTTTACCCATATGTTGTTTTGGATGGCCCCTAACATACTCTTCCCTAAATACCGACCGCGCTTTACCACGAACACCACCCATCAACCGTCTCTGTCACACTCAATTCATTAAACCATCATAAATAATAAATCTTCCATCGTACATTAATTCACAAATATTTGTAGTTTATTCATTAATTTAATTATGTCTTAAGATAAATAGATCAATAGCCATATATATATATATTTTTTTTCTTTTTTTTCTTAGCTTTTACTTCAAAGCAAGAAATTTAATAATATGCCCTAATAAGTTCTACTTTTATTTGTTTATGTTTTTGTAAAATTTTTGTTTAGTTATGTATTTATACTGGCTCGTGGGAACGCTAAAGCTCTTGTAAGAATGAAAATTTCTGTTATAAAAATCAAAAATATGTACGAGTACATACCCTTTTTCTCAGCAGCTGTTGTGCGCACAAAAACCGGATGTTGGTACCTAGCTGATACGATTAAAAACAAGAATCACTCACAAGAACTCAGAACCCATTGATCACGTAAAACAGATATTTTTAAATTTCAGAAAAATGTTATTATCTACTTTAAGTTAGGATTTATGAATGTGCAAATTCGGTAAAGAAATCTATATTTTGGTCTTCAATAAATACAACAACATAAAGGAACAAAACGAAATGAAAGTATAGTTCAGCCGTTGGCCTCCCAACCGAAAGTGTCGCTTAGGCCCAGGTTGTTGTTTTCCTAAAACGGATTTGGCTATCTGCTAATTCCTGCAGTGCGCTGATCTGTGCACGGTTACTTTGGATCGCGCAACTGAAGTCCCGTTGCATGTATGTACCACCGTTTGCTGCTGGTTAGCGTGGTTTTTACAAAGAAGCTTGCTCGGGATTGCGACCGTTGCTTTTATTATCATAAAAGTTTTATTTTTATTTTATTTTAATACTTTTAATGGGGTGCTCTCAGGATTTTTTTTCCCTTTTTTTTTTCTTTTTATATGTTTGCCCCAATAGAGACACGATGTCTGAATGTGGATGCGCACTATTTTCCCGCAATCACTTTCACTATGGGTAAAATGTATTATTTGGAGATAATCAACGATCTCCTGATTCGTGAATCTTATTAACTCAACTACCACGATTTCACACAGTTTACCATAATTTTTAGCGGAAAGTTCTTGAGTAACTTATTTTTATTTTTTTTTCTTATTTTGCGCTGTACCACTATGTTTCGACTTGGCTTAAAACAACGGTGATTAAAAAATCTTTTTCTGTAGTGACACAGTACCCTTATAGTGGAAACCACTGCGCAGGCATTTTTGTTTGTTGCTGTAAGTAGTTCCCAGCAAATGATTCATTGCCTATTTTTGGGTGCTACTTACTGTCTAGTCAGAGGATGGTTAATAGAACAACTAAAAATAATACTCTTTATTAGCTTTAATCAATTTACATTTGCTCCGATTAAATGTTGGTGGATGTATATAAATGAAATAAGAATTAAGGTCTTGGAAATGCTTGTTGTTTTGAATAGCTACATGTCGCTTGTCACCGAAAGTACAAATCGTTTGCTCAATTCTACCTTTAATGGGGAAAGTTGCTTATTCTTGATGTGAACCTTTCAGTGACATGGTTAAAGTAGGTCACACGAACCCGAGATTCGATATGCCTTTACGCTGACAAAATATTATAGGGAAGATTCAACAGACTTCATATGCTTAAACATGATCAGGGACGAGCAAATTGGCAATCCTTTTCAAGTAGTGGGCCCAAGTATGGTGGACTACTTACCTAAGGGTCTCCGCTTCAAATAACGCCGGGTTTTTTCCACTCCAACTGGACCTCATTCGAACTTCTGACAAACATTCAAGAGTATCAATTTTCATGAGAATCTTCTTATATTTGCCGCTCGGATTCGGCTTAAAATTATCCCGCTTCGCTAAAGCAAATAGTTGCCGATGCTAGGTTTTAGGTATGGTTTGTTAATGTCTAAATATTATTTTTTGATTATTTTTTACTATTCAGGTCGCATTTGACATTTCTTTCAAAAGTCATACATTTTTTCCGCCTTTCATTATTCTCGAAGCCGTGCAACCACCGCACTGTGATCCTAAATGCCAAAAGTCGTGTCAAAAACTAAAAAACTATGTTTTTCTTTGCCGAAGTGGCTGTTTTACGGTTCTTCTTTTTTTTCTATTCACGCTTCGTTATTGAATATGGCGACAATTAAATTTTCGAGTACCTTCCCATCTTAATACCAGGAATGATTAAAACAACTGAAATTCCAAAATACCCTGCAACTGTAAATAAGAAAAAAGTTCAGATGGGGATTTTCATGGAAAGCGAATAGGTAGACGATGTTTTTCGGATCCAATTAGTATGGAAATTATAATAGCCGCGGACTCACATGTGTATCTATTGGGAGAGAGTGAGTTCGCCTTCGCTGTGCTCTGCAAAAAAAGAATCCAAAACTGACCCAAAAAAGCTACAAATCGAGGCTAGATGAGAATCGAGTATCGCTTGGAAGCAAAATAAAAATCAAATATGTTTGTTCATGTATTTTATTTTTATAAGGTATATCTACTACCATTTCTCCAACAAATTCTCCTGTGAAAAAAGAAGCAAATAAATTTGTATGTTATCTATGCCAATGTCTTAAATTTACTTTGAGTATGAATTCGTGCCGGTAGCATTAAAATCATCGAAATTGGGCCTTCCTCGGTTGCTATTTTTGTGATTTTGATAAATATAAATTCAAACTAAGTTTAATTAAGCAATTATTATGTGGAATAATAAATTCAATTTTAGTTTACCTTTCAAGGAAAATTATATCTGCAGCCAGAGAAAGTGTCAGTGACAGATGATGAAGAATGATAAATATGCGAATATTTATAACTGAGAAATAAGATATCTCATGCCAAACAAATTAACCAGTTGACACCAGTGGAATTTGAATTTTCAAATTTGACATATTTCACTTACGCCTTAATTCAAAAGTAGGTGCAGAAAGTCTTGTGCTAAACTGATCTGCACATCTTCATGGAACACAAAGTGACATAAGGTAGACCACTATGCGGAAAGATGTTGACCAATGGAACACCAAATCCTGTACTTTTTTGTGCATTTCAGGTTCATTAAATACATCTATTAGGTAATAATAAAAGAAAGCAAACGCGTATTTGATATATATTCCGGCCAATTCTGCCATAAAGTTGGGTAGGAACTTTCTGCTGTACATCATTAAAGACCTCAACCATAAAAGATATTTTTTAATAAGAATTCCGGATTTTTAAAAGAACAGATGAACAATCCGCCATTACAAATAGTTAGAGTCAATTTACAAATGTATGCGTAGAACGGCTCATATATAGCGGATCAAAAAATGACGGGAAAAGTTGGGTCAGCGATTTTGCTGTACTCGGAGCAGGGCCGGCTCCGGCCAAACAAGCGCCCGGTGCAAGACTTACAGAAAGCGCCATTTAATTTGCACACATTCAAAAGTCGTTTCCCCATCACCCAGGAGGTATAGATATTCGATGTTTTTTTTTTATTGAGGAATCCCCGGTAGGCCTAATCCTCAATTAAAAACAAATATGTATATTTGCATATATGTTTATATGTATTAACAGAAAATTAATAATTAAAACAAATACATAAAAAAAAAATTAAAATAATAAATATGTAAATAGAAAATAAATAAATGTAAAAAAATGATAGAAAAACATATGTATGTATTTACATAATAAATAAATAATGAAGGAACTCATTTAAGGAACTTTAGATATTTTTTTTAAAGGAAAACAAGTATAACCGTAAATAAAACGCAGCGAAGAAATGTGCAGAGAGAAACCTTTGAACTTGGAAACTTGCTTTTCTGGCCTTAGCTTTGGCAAATTCAGCAATAAGATCATCATAGTCTAAAGATTTTAATAGTTCCTTTTCTATAAACATTATAGATAAGCCTACCAATCTCTCTTGAGTCATCGTTGACCTGAGACAATTTTTAATAATTTTAAGTTTGGAAAAACTATACGTTCTCCTGAAGCTACCGTCTTGTATTAAGAATTTGAAGAGCAATAACTAAATTAGGAGCAACATCTTCATGGCTTGAGCTAAATAAAAAATTCACACCACATTTTATTTGTGGTGTAACAAGCCACTATGCAAGCAACGATTCATATCATAGCATAGCTAGCATGCGTTCACCCTCGCAGTTTTCCCTTTTTCACAATAGACAAGACTTTGAAAAGCATTGCAATTTTGTTTGCGTTGTTTTCTACTCATCTCTTCCACCCACCGCCAGCACTTAAAATAAATTTCCCGCTCTTATATTTTAGAAGATGGAAGAGAAATAAATTAAACCCACATACATAACTTATAAATTTTAATTTAATATGTGCAGGATTTCAAACTCGCACCACACACCGTTTGCGAGTGTGAGATAAAAACCCGACATCAGAATCGGATGCATAAGTCGACGAGAGTACTATATTTTCATAACAAATCTATTCGTTCTCTGTCTAAGAGAAATTTGTTACTTTTTTCGTAGATGAGATATGAGAATACATTGTGTCTTTTTGTGTGCAGAATCAATGATGATTTTCCTATCCCAGGAAAATATCATCATTGATTGACTCACAAAAATTAAAACTCTGCACACCTCTTCGACTCACAAAAAAGAATATTCTGAAGGTAGGATATTTCAACTGTGAATATTATAAAAAAGAAGATAAACTACAGAAATTATTACTAATTTTTGGAATTGAAGTGGCCAACCGCACCATCAACGCAAACAACTTAGAGCATTCATTCTTCAATAGAATTCGATTTAACATCTCAAATTGAATTGAAATGATTGCATATCTTCTTATGCAGTGTTTAAATATTTCTCCAGCTTTTATGCAAAAATCCGTATTCATAAAACAGCATCCAAAACATGTAAGTTATGCAGAGATTGTGTCGATTAAAGACCTCAACCATAAAAAATATTTTTTAATAAGAATTCCGGATTTCAAATTTTTAAAAGAACAGATGAACAAATCCGTCATTACAAATAAAATAACTACTCTCGACTCTCGCTCTTCTTCCTATTGGCAATGTAGTTAGAGTCAATTTACAAATGTGTGCGTGGAACGCCTCATATAACGCGGAACAAAAAATGACGGCAGAAGTTGGGTCAGCGATTTTGCTATACTCGGAGTATTTCTGATTTCTCTATACACGCTTCGTAATTCAATATGTCGTAAGCAGGGTATTATGAAGTGAGTAGAATTTCTTCTCGGTTAATTTAATCATTTCCGTATACATGGTATATCGTCAATTTAATTGCCACCATGATCTTGAGGTACTTCATATGTTGCCTCTACCGTCCCAAAAATATGCAATCATTTCTCAATGAATGCTTGCGAATAATTGTACATTTTGTGAACTATTTTCAGGTGTATGAAACGCTCAATCCACGGAAGCTCGAACAGAACAACTGTGTGATGCTTAATGGATTATATATGAACGCTGCCATTTTATTAAGTGTGAAGTTAGGAGCAAATTTATTTTTCAAAGTTAAAAGCAGATATGGCATAGTACTACCTAACGTAACTATCAAAATTCAGTTAGGGGAAAGTGGCCTAAGCTGGCATAGACTTTGTTTTTCAGCTTTGAATTTACCAGAAATGATATATTGCTTATGTTTTGTTAAGAAAAGTTACGTTCTCATTTTATTTATCACATGCCAAGAATAAAAGCCATTTGAGCCAGCCGTTTCATCAATATACAATTTCGAAAACCCACCCAGTTTTGTAAGATGGCATATGAAACGGCATACGGCTGTTTATATTAAAAAAAATAACATAATTGTTTTTTTAATATTTGTTTAATTAATTTTATTACAAATATTACCTATGTAAAAAAAATCATCGATGCTTTCTTACCTGTGCCTATGTTCTGTAACTCATGCGATAACTCTTCGCATCGAAAACTTTGGAACACAAAATTCCACCGCTTATCGCGTGTAGAAAGAATTGGTGTTCTGTTACTCTACGCGATAAAATATACCTTGGAAAACTGTTAATATCATGAGAAATTGGAAGGATTGTCAAAATACTGGAAATCGAAGGGTAGTGCGGCGAGGAAATTAAGTGTGTATTTACACGTTCTTGGTATAGGAGTGGTGTAGCGCGACTTTTTAGTGGATTATCGAAAAATTACGTGTTTCTGTTGAATTTTCAAAAATACGATTATCCGCCGTTCTGCTAGACTCAGACAAAATTTTTTGAAATTAATCTGATCCTAACGCTGACTTAAGACAACATTATGTTGATGAATTTAATGAAGTTTTGCATTTATTTTGTCTGTCTATGAAAAAAATAAATGAAATATTTTTTTTTTTTAAACAAGAACCTTTTTCTCTCTCTTGTTGGATGTACCAAGCTGTTAATTTTTGTAGCAACACAGTCAAAAGAATGTTCAAAATGGATCTTATTTAAGTGCTTGCTGAATTCTTTCGACAGAATGTAGATACCTACATTCTTCTCCACTACTTCCGACTGTTTTTATTAGTTATTTTTTATTTCTTTTGCATTTTTTTAAACGTTGAACTTGATCAACGAACTGTATATTTTGTTCAATAAAAAAATCAAAAATGTTCACTGTCCACTATCCGCTTAAAATTGTTCAATATCCTTTTCTCGCAAGCCAATTGAAATGTGATACATTTTGATAGTTGAAGTGAATAATTTATCGCATTCGAAAGTAACAGAACACCGATTTATCACATATTTCCAGGAGTTTCATTTCACAATGTTCCATGTGGATAGTTTTCGCATCGCATAGTTACAGAGCACGGAAATGTGATATAATGAAATTTTGTTTCAATTTACATCGTTCATGTGATAAATATAACGATGCGATAATTACAGAACACGGGCGCTGAGCTCTATTGAAAACTCGGTCTCTGGCTGCTGAAGTGAATTCTGTCCGACTAAGGAAATCTCTGGGTTGCATGCTCTGAATTCTCCCAACCAATCCCTTAAAGTTGGTATATAAAATTCCGGCATGTGCAAGTGTGAGGTTCTGCTCATCGCATCTATGTCATCTTGCCATTTTGTTATAAATAAAAGTCATTTGTGGCCAAAACAATTTTAAGCACACGACAGCACTTGTATCATTAAAATCAATATTTGTGTAACCAGCAATCGTGCAAATATTGTTTGGATATTAAATTTTAAATATACGTACCTAACCAGAATAAACAAAATAAGAGAATAAATATTTGTTTAGTAACGTTTTATTTTTTAGGCCACTTACCGTTTTTAAATTTGTGTTCCCCAAAAAAATAGCATTTCAGCGGGCTCTGTAAAGCACTATTACAAATAAACGTCAGAAAATGTCATTTCTATGTTTCAAATATATATTTATTACCACCGATAGAGTACTTCGTAAAAATGTCAGTGGCAAATGACAAAAAAAACCTGCAGCATAAAGAAATGAAGGAAAACATTGGCGATTTTGTATGGCGGGAGACTAGTTTTGCGCGATTATTTCGTAAAAAGTTCATAATAAATTAAGTTGAACAATATTCTATACGTACATTTTATAATAATTAATACAAACGAACAACAACAAATTATTAATAACAAAATTGTACAAAAAAATTGAAAATGTTTATAAATGGCTGCATCAAAAGCTTCAGAAGCGATTTTTCCATACCGTTTGTGCAAATTACTGAAATTGTTTAATTCAATTTGTTTTTCATGTTTACGAAAGAGACACGGCATTTCAGAAAGAGCTAGCTTCACAAAGTGGTCTATAGTGAATTTCGAGAGAGAATTAGTCACCGACAAGCGACAACTTATTGGTCGGGGGATGGGGAAAGTGGAAGCGGACATCAGCTGCAGGAGCTCTAGTTCCAGCGCACATGTTCAGTCGGTGCTTAGTTAAAATTCGTATATAATTATGTTTTAATTCCATGTAAATATAGGACCGAACTTAGGAAAGACGACGTTTTGCTGTTTTCTCAATCCATCTTCAATACTCTGTCGGTTTGGCAAAAGTGCTGATAAACTCGGTTAAATAAAACCCGTAAAAATCAGTCAATTTTATTTCAATTGCCTACAAAATTTTGTAAAAACCAGGCGCAACCTTAATAATAATTAACTTTCAAATACATACTAACGTATTTAAGTATAGCTATTACAAACAACCCGCTATGGCTTCAAGCAGTTCGATTCAAACTCAACACGAACACATTTCTTTTCCTTCCAGTGTTCCAGTTGATGAAAGGAACTTCAAGTGGTAGGTGTTATGCGGTGGTGCTGTCGACTGTGTTTCTTCGGAATTTCATAGGCCATATGGGTCTTTGTTTATTAGTCACATTTATTTAGCACATTTATTCAAGAATTGTTTTGTTTTTGCTTTCAATACGGAATATGGTTGAGCGCAGTTAACTCGATTTAATTTTGCATTCATCAAAAAATGTTAATTTGTGTAATAAATAATTTATTATCTCCCGTGTAGATTAACTCTTGTCGGGGTTTGAATTCAAGTAAGTAAATACCAGCCATCTTATTTGAATATCTTAAATCTGTGCACAACCTAGAATCCTGCGGTATTTGGCAGGCATTTCTAGCTTCTAGGGGTAAATTATTGTTTTCATCGAAAACGTGCCAGATACCAATACCATGCAGTATACAGAACTATGACACATTCATTATCGGTGTGCCTTCTATTGCTGTTTTCATTAGTGCACATCTGTTTAACTAAAGAAAGAGGAAGAGTGCGTAAACGCTCTTGGTGGGAGAAAGCTGAATAGAAGAAACAGATGCATTGCATATTAGATATACAATCGCATGCACACATTCATCATACATAATATGTACGTGTGTTTTGATAATGTAACAAGTTCGCAACTCAGTTGTGTTTGAGTGGTATAAAAAATAGTGTTGGTAAAAGTATTATATCCAAGTCCCAACAATACATGTTGGGTCAAGAATTGTTTTAACATAAAAACAAAGGCAAAGGCTGTAATCGGCTTAGGCAAACTATTGGGTACCCTATCCATATTCCTATCCCAAAAGCGGGTTGGCGATGGGTTTAGAGGCCTTGTCCGTTTTGAAACAGTTTTCGTTTCTAACAAAATGACGACAAATTGAAAATTTGGTCAAAACCCTGCTGCCGTTTTCTGACCCACTCTGACCTTTTCCAGACATTTATATGAATGCAAAGGTGCAGGTGCACAAAACTTAAATATGTACCTACATAGCGAAGCTACTTGTTTTGATGACATCAACCATCGCGGAAGCGAAAGGGCTTACGAAGTGGTGTTAAAACTCAGCCATCTTTTGTCACCTGAGGTGAAAGTTGTGCGCTCTGCGCTCACATACGGTTCACAATGTTTGATAGCATACAAGGAGTATGAGGGCAATAACGGCAGCTGAGAAAGAGATGCTTTGCATGACTGCAGTGAGGCATTCACATCAAATATCCTTTCTCAAAGATATGGAGCGTGATCAGTTCAGTTGGTATGATACTGTCATATTAAAATGAGAGATCATACGAACCCCGTCAAAAAGGCAAATTTAATCACAGTTCCTATACCTTCGCGAAGGAGAGGCAGGCCTAAAATCTCCTGAATCACAAATATGTGACGAAGTTTTTTTTTTAAATCGGGAGTCCTGCCGATACCTTTGAATGTCAAAGAAGAAGGTAGAAGAAGGTCGATTCCCAGAAGCGAACCAGTATTGATGCAGTGAATAAGAAACGCTATCATCCTTTTAAAAAAAGGTTATTTATCAATGCCAAATATCCAAATTGCAAGCTGGGTTCAAATAAAACAAAAATCGAATTCACGCACGGTTTTTCTTATACGAATATTGCCCTCGATATAAACAGTTTTTATCGCATTACTTCGAAAAATTTAGTGGCGAAATTAGTTTTTTTCAAAAACTAATAATGGAAATGACTTGATTTAAAAACAGGATGATAGAACCCACTTTTAGCTTTAAAAACATGTGCAGTACTTAATTGTAAGTATTACCGTTATTTTGAAATATTTTTTTCTCATTTGAAGTGGTTTAGAAAATCGACCCTCCCGCCCAAATAGGGCGAGATAGACCCCCCTCCCATAGTAAAAAATGCTTGTAAATAACTGGTCTACAAAAAACCGTTAATTTTTCATGTCGCCTGAGTAATCGTTCTCTTGCCCAATTCTGGATTTGGAGAGCAATTTCTTCGACTTTCAATGAAAAACGCTATAAGTAAATTATTCAACAAATAGTGGACAATAGAAAATTGTTGCTTACCCAATTAAATGAAACAAAAATCTGCCATCAATTAAGGGTAAATTGAATTCCCATTACAATCTCACTTGAAGCTAAGACGCCAAGCACAGTATACCTGAAAGTCAATTGACAGCTGAAAGGAAATCTCAATTGGGAAACGTGCATGATTCCAATTAGATAAACCAAACCTCCCGCTAAATCATCAACACAGATCCACGATAGCTTGACGTATTACGTATGCAGTTTTAAGGCAAGTAACACATTAAGTCAAAAACTATTACCGATTGATAATATTTCAATGCAACGTTTATTTTTTATACCCTATTCTAGGGGTATATTAATTTTGACGCATAGTTTGTAACATACCTTAATATTGCCCGTAGACCCCTAAAAGTTACTATATTTATGATCAGCATCGATAGTAATGTCGATCTAGCCATGTCCGTCCGTCCGTCCGTCCGTCGGCCTTTAAACTGGGCCTAGAGAGCTGAAATTTTAACCATATACTCTCTAGGGTCCGGGAATAATCAAGTTTACGAATTTTTGAAATCCGCCCACAGACACGCCCACAAACAAAATTTTGGAAAAAATCGAATTTTGAGCTAGAAAGCTGAAATTTTTTATATATGATCTATGACTCCTAAAACTGCTCGGGGTATACAATTTCAAAATCCGCCCACTGACACGCCCACAAACAAATAAAACAATTTTATTGAAAAACCAAAATTTGAGCAAGGGAGCTGAAATTTATAATATATACTCTCTAGGGGGCCTTTAAGCTCATGTGTAAATATTTTCAAAATCCGCATACTAACACGCCCACAATTTAAAAAAAATCTTTTTTGAAAATCCAAAGTTTGAGCTAGGGAGCTGAAATTTATAATATATATTCTCTGAGGGATTGGAATAAGAATAGGGTATCCAACAGTTCGCATAAGCGGACTGTAGCCCGTCCCTATGTTTTCTTTTTATTTTAACGCTCCCTACACACGGAACTACTCAAAGGAGCTATATAAACAGTTCTGAAGAGAATCTAATTTTTTCTTGCCGATTGAACTGTCAATAGATTAAACAGATAAAAACTAGAAAGTCAGCGTAATCTATCCTACGTCTATCCTACGTAGCCGTCATATCCTTTGCTTATTGGCCACCCCCCATAAACAGATGTATTGTATATTCTAAACAAAAAAAAACAGTTGCATATGTCGACGCAACGGATGCGATGGATGGAAGTGTCACAATTGACCCTTTCTTCGATAATATTGCTTTAAAATAAAATTCTAATTGTTTAACTCGACCCAATTTTTTGTAAAAACAATTGGTTGCTGCAAGTAGTATAATAAAACAATTTGTTTAACTAACAAATTTAAATCTATTGTTTCTAACTTTTACAAAATTAATATAAATAATAATAATATGCATTTTTACATAGTTTTAATAATATGTATTGCATTTGCTGCTTTTCTTATTACCTCATTTGAATTTTTCCACACCATGTACCTATACATGCATTTAAAACGCATCAACTGCCTCTTCAGGCATCGAAAACGTTGACCTTGCAATTTAATTTTGATGTGCGGGAATAAAATTAAGTATCATGGTATCCGTTCCGAAAGGAAAATTCTCCTGTACGGAGAATTTCTCTTCATTGTACGAGTGTTCGGAACATTTCTCCGACAAAACGTAACGCACATCGTTTGGTCGCGATGATATGCGATTTTTGCGTCAGTTTTTGGCAGCCGAATGTCAATTTCTCTCTGATAGTCTCTAACAACTGTTCGTTGCGGAACATTTATATACGTTCGTGAAACGGATACTAAGAACGTAAATTAAGTTTCCGACTGGGCTTTCGTTTCGGAGAAAATAACTTTCCGAACGGATACCATGGTAGGGCTGATTATAGTTAAATTAGGGCTGTACTGCGGATGGTCCATAAATTCGATGTTTCGAGTTATTTAAAAGTCACTTGTTTGACCCGACGGCCGTGGTGGCGAATGATACTTGTTCGGCGGTTGCTTTTTCTTATTTCCCCAAAGACTTATGGTAAACTTCTGGTGGTGTATTATTCCTAATTGACCGTTCTACGTTGCACGTTGCATGTCGGTACAGTTTTCACATGTCCGGTTTTCCCGAAGAAACAGGTGACCATTTGCTTCGAAGTACTTCGCGCGCTAACAAATTTTGTCTGGCTGGTTCATCTTAAAAGACGCATACAGTCGACTGTTGTTTAGTTTCGGCTGTTGCTGTATGCATACATTCATTTGTCGCCTGCAGCTATCATAAAGACGTATTTCGAAGCACTGTTATAGAATTTTTACAACATTCCTTTGGATCGACTCGAGCCTTTTTTGAGCCATTGTCAGATTATGCGGTATTCAACGCGATGAAATCTTTTTGAAGGCCAAATGTTCATGAATGCAAGTTTACAATAAGTCACATGACTTATTCGTTCCCGTACAGCATCGATGTGTTTTCTGGCACAAGAACAGATTTCGGACCATCTGCTCGGAATTCGTATTGAAGCAAACGATGACCACGATTGAATTTGGAAAACCAGCGAAACACGGTGGCACGGAATGGTGCTTCATCCAGTGGCGGATTTATGTTCGATGTCGCCCTAGGCCCCGTGAGATATGCCGCCCTTTTTGTTGTATGGAGAAAAAATTATTAACAATATATATAAAATTTTTAAATATTTAAATTATTATGAATTCAAATTTATTAACTTCAATACAACATTTAATTAGTTAACATAGGTACAACTTTTCGTATAAAGTCTTAAATATAAATTATTAATTTGAATATAGCTTTTTTGAGTTCACATTTTCTTCTTTCTGGCTTTAGTTCGTACGAAAACGTCAATTATATCATCGTAATCCAGTTCTTGTACCAACTGAGCTTCAATAGATAATAATGCAAGGGCATTAAGTCGGTCTTGGCCTATACTTGCACGTAAATAATTTTTTACCCTTTTCAGACTTGAAAAAGATCTTTCTCCAGAACAATTTGTTGCTGGGATGCTCAAAAAATTTCGTAGAGCAATATCTAAATTAGGGTAAACATCACAAAGATTTTGTGAATGCAATATATTGCATATATTTTTCGCAGAACTTACATTTTCAGAATTTGCCAATGAATCTTTAAGTTGATAATGAAAGTGAATACATTCATTTCCTAATGTTTCTTCTAAATCGTCAGGATACTTATTGACTAGTTTATTTGATTCATTTTTCAACTCATTCGTATCAATTTCAGATAGATTATCAAATAAATTGAACTGTGCATAAAGCTTATCATATACATTTTTACGTTCAGCTAATTGTGTACTTAGAGTATCCAAAATAGGGTAGTAAATATTTGTACGAAAATTTTCTTCGACAGAAATAGGTGCTCTTTCATTTACCCGTGACTCGTCTGGCTGAAGTTTTCTGATTTTTCTGCGGCGAGTACCATAGCGATAATAATCTTGAACTCCAGACAGCGCTTTAGCTTTTTCTTCATATTCTAAAAATTGTTTATGTCTCATATCCTGAAGAAAAGAGGCCAACGAACCGTAGAGTCGGACTACGGATGATAAATCAATTTGGGAACCCTGAAGTTTCTTACTAACAGCATTAAAACGATCTAAAATTACATTCCAAACTATGACTAGTATTGCTGTTTCTAAATGCTGTAATTTCTGTTTTAATCCAATAGCTTCAGATCGTGTACTCGGTTTCTCGTCATTGCTTTCTCCAATAAAGTCCAATGCTTCAATTATTGCACACCACTCTTTTTCTAAAGCATAGCATGCATCATGTCGAGCAGACCATCGAGTTTGAGAAAGGTTTTTGAGTCTTAAATTTGTCTGTTGCGCCAGGACCTCCCAACGATGTGTAGATATCGTAAAAAAATTATACAGTTCTTGCAAAGTAGAAAAAAAATCAACTGCTTCAGGTACAGATTCAGCTGCACAAATGCCTACTAAATTTAGCGAATGGGCAGCGCAAGGAACGTAATCTGCTAATGGATTGATTGTTTTCATTCGTGCTTGAACTCCTGAATATATCCCTGACATATTACTTGCATTGTCGTACGATTGACCACGACAGTTCATAATGTCCAAACCATTTTTTTTTAATGAGTTTAATACAGCATCTTCAATATCCTTTGCTTTATGACCAGTACTAGGTATAAATTCTAAAAATCTTTCAACGGGTTCACCATTTGCACGTACATATCTAATAATTATGGTTAGCTGGTCGACATGAGCAATATCAGGCGTAGAATCTACAATAATACCAAAGTACTTAGCGGATTGCACTTCAGTAGAAATATGCTTTAATACTTGACTTTGAATCAGTAATATAATTTCTTCGTAGATTGTTTTTAATAAGTACGATATGTTGCCACTACCAGGATGCGCACACGACTGTAAATGTTGAGATAGAAATGGATCGAATTCAGCAACAAGTTCTACTGATGCTAAGAAGTTTCCATTACGGGGATCTCCATTTCTCTCTGAATGCCCTCGAAACGGCAGTCCTCTTATTGCAAGTGATTTAACGATTGCAATTATCCGATACAATATTTTTTTCCAGTACGAAATTTCTTCGTCGAGCTGTTTTAATAAATGTTGATCAACACGTCCTTGAGCTACCGCTCGAGCTTTTAAGTTACTAACATTAGTTTTATGAACGTCAGAGTTTTCGTGACCTTCAACGCGTGCTTTTGAGTTTTTCCAGTCTCGGCGTTGAATCTCTCCATTCTTCAAAGTTCGTTGAAATAAATTTTTCGAGCAATATCTAGTTTTATCACTATAAACATTTTTAGAATTTTTAAAATCAATAATATGAATATTATTTTGTGGTGCACCGTTTAAAATGATATATTCTTGAGTTTCTTCGTTTAAATTCCATAAGAAGGGATCACTACTGATTCCTAAAACATTACCTGCAATTGAACTGTCACCTAATAAATTCGATATTTGGTGTTGAAATCTCGTCTATTTTCTGCTGAAGAAAAATACATTATTTTTAAACAACTGATAACTCTTTTTCTTATTCTCTTATTTTCTTAAGCCGGAACCACGCTTGAAAGGTAACGTGTGGTGTGTCCTGTCGCGTTCTGTGCACACTTGGATTGTGTGCTGTGGTTTTTATTTAAATGAATTCTGATTTCTAGATCTTTCACATACCCAATTTCAGATAGTATATTTGTCTCGTTTTATTGCTCCATAGATCGTTGTGGTGTGGCGCAGTCGTAATAGGAGCGATATCGACTCAACGCGCCACACTGCACCACACGACAAAAACATGTTTCTACGCATATGAAATTCATTGGAGTGATAGCAACAAACCACACGTTACAAATGTGATTCCGCCCTTAGATTAAGAACAACGTTACATTCAATTTAAAAAAAATGTTGATAATTATAGTAAAATACTTACAGTAGATGAACATAATGGCTGTTGATCATTATTAGAAGTTTTTGACGAACTTGTTAAAAAATTAGATATTTTTGGGATTTTCTTTAGTAAATTACATTTTTTCGTAGATTCTTCTGCCTTTCTTTTACGATATTCAGCACCACTGAGTTTATTTCGATATGCACTCATATTTGATTATAAATTTATATCAGAATTGCGACAATTTTACTTGTAAATTTGAATTTGTTTTAAACTGATGAACAAAAATTTTGCATTCCGCAATCACTTCACTGAAAAAAACTGAGAAATTCACTGCCGATTTTTTAGTGTATTATTTTCAACGGCCAATAATATTGATCTAAAAAAAAATTGTATTGCACCGGCAAATTAAAGGGTAAAGTCGGAATTACCTATATTCAAAATTTTTCATAGATATAAAGGTAAATTAATCCACAAAAATTATCAATTTCAAATTACAGTCAAACTTGGACAACCTTATTTTTTTATAACTCGAACAAAATTATGTGGCAACAACGTTTAGAGTTCAAATCCCATACATTTTTTTCCCTGATAACTCGAACAAAAAAATCGCATATGCATCAAGCAAGTCTAACTTTTTTAGGGGAATTCCCATTTAGTGAGAAGAAATAACAGCATCACGTATGCATTTTAAATTCGAATTTTTGAAGCGAATTTTCATTTGAAAAGAAAACGAGATACTTACCTACATACACACAAAAATAATTATGTAGGTTTAAGAAATTTGACTTTTTTATTACCGACATGTTTCGTTGCTGGTTGGAAGTTGTAAGTACATACATATATGTACATACAGGCAATAATTTTATGTATGTTGTAAATACTTATGTACTACATTAATGTAAAATGTGTTAGACTTAATAAAAGCACAAAATGTGTGTGCATATGTATTTCAGATACATATTGAATTGTTTGATTATTTTAATTTTGAGGAACAATTTGGATAAATCGAAGTCTTGATAAGTCGAGCTTTTATTGTGGATAATAGTAGTTTGAGTTATCGAATTTTGACTGTATTCTAACATTTTACGGTTCTTGATTTTCAGGGTTATCAAAATTTTGCCGCCCCTAAAATCATGCCGCCCCAGGCCCGGGCCTTACGGGCCTAGGCGTAAATTCAGCACTGGCTTCATCACCAAATATCGAAACGAGTTGATCGTCACACGTCGAAAAACATAAAAAATCATCGCACGAAAATGTTCACGATTTAATTCCATTTTTCTGGCTGAGATGAGTTTTTAAATACTCTGTAAAAAATGCACATAGCACTCCTATGACAAAACATTCTGAGCACGTGCACCATTAAAAACATCTCATGATGTCAGATTTGTCGTATCTTTCACCGGTATTGCACTATCTCAAAACTTAAGTAGCAATCAAAAAGTTGCTCATCTTTACTTAACGAATTGTATAGAAGAATGAAATTTTCCATATTCCAGTCTTTTTTATTTATTGGATTAATTTCTGTGGGAGGCTTTCAAAACAAGAATTGTTCTTTACAAAACGACAAAGTCATGACTAAATTTTCCAATGAAAACCAAGCACTATTTTGTGCAAATTAATGTTTCGTTTTCAGTACAGTTGTACACGCGAGTTGTATTTACTTACATTCGCTAGATTTGTGCGCGTAGAATTCGCTTGCACCGGAACCACAGACATATGTGTGTGTTAATTGCTTATTTAAAACATCAAATTTGAAAAAATATAATTTAATATATCTAATAATAGAAATAAATAAATTTGTTCACTCTTTCACTGTCCATGTTCCGTATTTGTCTGCCAGTTTCAATTTGTTTGTTGCTTGTTGACTATCGTGTGCGACCAGCCTTACGTTACGTTCATTAAATAGTCTTTAGTTAAGCCAGACACGTCGGAAATGAAAATGATGGCGTCGGAAATTTGAAATTGATCGTTCGCATAATGAATTTGCGTAATTGTAGCACTTTATCAGACGTTTTTATTATGTTACGTTTCGGTTATGACAATCAATATACAGTGCTCCCCGGATAACTACCTCTTAGGTTTTGCTGCCTTTCTTGAGCAATTAACCGGGAAAGTTACTTATTTGAACCCGGTTACGTGCCTATTTGAGGCTGTTAAACGAACCCGCTTTAATGTTCGAAAGGCGCTCGTAACCTGGGTTAGTCATAAAAAAAAACACAATACTTGAATACATAGTTTATGAACGTAGAATTATTATTAATAAAAACAAAACAAATTCATTTTACATTGCACAAAATAGCTAACGTATCTAAGCAAGAAAATAGTCAGTTATTTTCTTTTGAATCATGTTTTTTACTTCTGCTTTAAAAACGATTTCTTCAAAGTTTTCCAATTCTTCACGGCCAATATTATTATGGAGCACAAAATGCCGACAAACGTCTAAGGCATTAATGACATCCCTAAAAGAAGGTGCAATAGATTGCGCATTTTCTTCCTCACCGGTTTCAGGATCATCATCAATAATAACCGGATTTATTTCATCCAGTACATCCCTTACTATTTCCTCATCTGATAACTCACCAAAACATTGAAGTTCTGCATCGCACAATACATATTCGACAAAATGCTCTCTATTAATTGGCACATCCAAAGCTTGTTCCTCAAAGGTTACATCTTCCTCGTCATCACTACCAACGACAATTTTGGCCTTAAAAAAAAAACAACGACATCAAGGTAATTTTTTTTTAAAGAACAATCCGGATTAACCTACCTTTCGAAAACAATTTCGTATAGTCTCACATGAAACGAGCCACCAAGCTCTTTTTACGTAATAAAGTGCATCTAATAACGTAATGTTTTTTACGTATTCTTTTAAAGTTAGCCCTTTCTCTAAAGCGAAAATTTGTTTCCTTATTATGATGTTCCTGTAATGTGCCTTAAAGCTATGGATGATGCCTTGATCAAGAGGTTGGATGAGGGCAGTGGTGTTCGGTGGAAGGAACTGCAGATTCACATTTTTCAAGATGATAGAAACCTTGTGACATGCTGCATTGTCAACAAGCAACAAAATCTTTCGGTTTTCTTTTATCATTTCCTCATCAAGATTTTTCAATATTAGATTCCATAAGTTAGATGTCATCCAAGCATTCTTATTAGCGTAGTAAGGAAGTGGAACGGTTTTATTCTTGAAGCAACGGGGGTTCAGCGTCTTTCCTACAACGTACACTTTTTTGTGCGACCCCGTAGCATTGCACAAAAATAATAAAGTTATGCGAGTTTTTTCGTGCTTCCCCCCACTTATATTGCTTCCTGTGCGAGCTGGAGTTCCTTTAGGTAAGGCTTTAAAAAGCAATCCACTCTCGTCAGCATTAAAAACATTATCGAAAGAATAATTTTGCAATAGTGAGGGCAAAATATTTTCAATAAATCCATCAGCCCCATAAGTATCTGCAGCACTACTCTCGCCGTGAATTGTTTTGAATTGGATGTTTTCTCTCTTTTGCCACCGCCATAACCACCCGTTACTGGGTTCAAAGTCAGAATTAAGTTTTAACGCAAATTCTTTTGCCTTATTTAAAATGATTGCACTCGATATTATGGCATTTTTTAATCGCGCTTGGTCAAACCACTTAGTCAAAGCGCTCTCGACGTCTTTATGTGCACTATTTCGGATGCGTTTGCGCTTAGCATTTTTTGTCGCGGCAAGTTCACGAAGTTTTTTTTTCATTTCTAAGAAATCTATTGATTGTGGAGACGTCGCATTTATACCTGTCAATTAACTCCTTTTTTGTTTTAGTTTTATTTTTTAGATGATTCAGAATTTCAAGCTTTTGCTTTATGGTTAATGCTGTTACATTTCTTCTTTTATTATCCATTGCGTTTTCCCACGTTAAGAGCAAGTTGAGGTGAAGAATGGTATGTAAATCAAAAAAATTTGACTAGAAATCGAAAATCACCAGCGTAATCAAAATTGTTTATATTTTTTTGCATCTTTTTGCGAGCTATTAATGGCAGTTCAAGTGTGGCTGTCTGATTTAAAATGCAAAGCAAGATATGTTCAATTTTTGTTTTCTGTAGGTAATGTAGTTATCCGAAAGAAAATGCATTCATTTTGGGTAAAGGTGTTGAAAAACGGAGGGCGTTAAACGGGTTGGGTAATTATGCGATAGGCATTTAACAGGGTGAATTTGTTTGTGATTTGAAACAAAAGATTCATAGTACAAAATAATACGCAATTAAACGGGTTATGCATTAAAGCGGGGGGGGTGCATAAACGGGGATTACTGTAATGTCGTTGGTACTACATATGGTCATACAACGCCGAAAATTCCCTTAAATAAACGATACAAATAAAAAGCTGATGCGAGGAACTTATTGTAATGCTCCAAATTGCTTTTCAAAACCAATCCATTTGGATAGTTTAACTTTCGGATATTTGTCAAATATATTCCTAACATGATGCAACGTCGTAAGTTTACCACTCACGTTTGATGAAAACCCCTGATAACTGCTTGCGTAAATAATACGAAACCAATCAGCTGTTAGATACACGCCTTCGTTTAATCTGTGGAGTGTGATGCAAGTGCACACATTGTTGTAAAAGATTTCGTATATAAATTTTGACAGCTCATTAACTACCTACGTCATAATCGTAACGACTTCGCACGAATACCCTTAGCAACTGGTCGTACGATATTAGCTGAACTTTACACTTTGTAGCCCAATGTACTACCTTCTTATTCCATCTGAAGCTATTAAATTGTTTGTCTTAACTCTATTAATGCACTATGGTCTGACGCAATATTTATAAAAAGTTAACTTATTTCTATTGACGAAGGTGTGATTTTTACCTGTGGGGGCTCGTCCACATATCCACTGTCAATCGCATTATATATGGCACTCACATATAATTATGTGAAAGCGCCCACAAGAAAGCCTGTTTTGACTGAATGACACGTTTTGTATTTCGATTCATTTTGTTATGCACACAAATAAGCTAGAGACGACGTCTTTTTTTAAAATTTTTATATTTGTTTGTACGGCGGGGATAACACTAACACTTACATTTTGTTCAGCCGAAGAGAAAAACTGTTTTATTTTGTTGACCTCTACAAAGTCATTTGCTATGTCGGAACCTCGGAACTCTTTACTGGGGGCTATTTATTAACTTGTACGAGTAACTTGTGTGTTGCTATTCATGTAGCTGTTTGTATCTTCTCAAAGAAAAGGCAAACTAAGTTATAAAAAATAAAACTGAAAGTAAAAACATAAGGAAAGGCTACAGTCCGCTTGGGCGAACTGTTGGACACCCTATTCTGAGTCGTATCCCCCAAAAAGTGGGCATGGAAAAAAATCTAAGTATGGGTGAATTGTTAAGATGGATATTGTCAACTGTATAACTGTTTTTGACGTTTTTAAATGATTTTACCGAAAAAAATGTTCTTTGTTAAAAACGCCGCTTAAAAGTGGACGTGGCAAAAACTTTGTAGATTTAGATATGATTAGAATTGATTTTATTGCTTTTCACTATTATACAGTGTCTACATTTTTAGTTTCTTGCAAATCATTTTATGACATAACAAAAGTCATCTGTCAGATTGACAATTTTTAAATAACATAATTGTTAATATTCGCGCATTATGTATCTCTTTTAACATATTGATATTTATATTAAAAATCTACTTTATTAAAACGATGTTCGTTAACATCTATTTTATAGAATGAATTTATAGAATGTCGACTATAAGGGTAAAAAAAAACAATATCTATACCTAATTATGTACTTGATATTATATACATACAGCAATTATATACATACAGCAAATATAAACACAATGATGTACATGTACATCATATAAAAATGTTCGTCTATTGACTGCAAAAATAATATTTTTGCAAGAAGCTTTCCTTTCAGTGTATTGCGTTGTTGACAGAGAGTATATCCCGCTTTTGAGAACAATCTCTCAGAGGCTGTCGATGTGGCTATACAACTTAAATAAAACGAAAACGAAAATGATGAAATTACTGACAGTAAAAAGTGGTCTGGGTGCGACCCGCAAGGTCCACACGACTAACTTCCCAGTGGGATCAATAAGATGTTTTTATTAGTTATTTATTTACTAACAAAAAACGGCTGGACCGATTTCGCTGGAAACTTAATCGGTTCTGAGTTACGTAACTACGCTTCGAATAAACCCGGTCCCATGTCAATGTCATCTTTGGTTCTCGAGATAATCGTGGCGAAAAATAAGCACATACGAACATACGCACATGCGTACATGCACACACACATTCATCTATATAAAAACGTTGTATTTGGATTCGGGTGACCTTAAAATGTAGATATATATGTCAAAATCCGCGATTCACAAAATCGGCCCCATTACAACAATTTCCACTGGGAAGTTAATAAATAGTACAAATCATCAATTTCAAAATTCAGCTAGTTTTTTTTAGTTATTTATTTACTAACAAAAAATGGGTGGACCGATCAGTTCTGAGTTACGTAATTACGCTTCGAATAAATCCGGTCCCATGTCAATATCATATTTGGTTCTCGAGATTATCGTGGCGAAAGATAATTCCGAATGCATATACGTACATACGCATATACGTACTCGTACATACACACGGACAGCACCTCTATAAAAACGTTGGTTTTGGATTCGGGTGACCTTGAAACGTGGAGATATGACAAAATCCACGATTTACAAAATCGGCCCCATTACAAGAACTTCCACTGGGAAGTTAATAAACTGAATTCTGAACTGTGATCGTGATGTGAGTGAACTGAATGAAAGAACTACGTTGCTCGTATTCATCAATGGAAGCACATTTCACCTCAGCAGCATTCATAGCAGCCCTTAAGCGCTTCATCGGTCGTCGCGGTCTTTGCTCCACCATCTATAGCGACAACGGACTTTATTTTATTGGTGCACGTAATGAGCTCCCCGAGATGCACGATTTTTTCATGACGAGCGCAAATATGCACGCAATAGTAAATATGTGCGCAGCAGATAATATTCAGTGGAAAACCATACCACCTAGATCGATGCGGTGATGCATATGGGCGGTCTCTGGGAAGCTGCGGTAAAATCCGCTAAATTTCACATGACGAGATTACTTCATCTAACCTCCCCTACATATTTTGAACTCGTTACTACCCTTGCACAGATCGAAGCAATTTTAAACTCGCGGCCTCTCATTGCTATTGCAAACGATCCTAATGATTTTAATATTTTAACACCAGGCCATTTCCTTGTAGGTGTACCTTTAACGGCAATATTGTTACCCAGTTTAAAAGATGACAACCTTAATCGTCTCTCGCATTGGCAAAGGATTCAGTGGGTAACGCAGCAATTTTGGAAACGTTGGTCATTGGAGTATCTCCAAGGCCTTCAACGTTTTTCAAGTTTTAAAAATCCGCCCAATTATTTAAAAAAACACATTTTATTGAAAAAATCATGAGAAATGAAGTACTTCTCTTCGCAAAGTATTTAGATGAAGAATTTGGAACAATTCCTTCGTACAAAGTTTGTTGCCATGTCCACTTGTTAGTGGTTTGTTGTTTTTCTATAAAATTCTTTAAAAAAAACGTAAACAACAGTTGTGTATTACAAAATATGTAGACCATATCCTTCTTTACAATACATCATACCCAGATTTTTGCCTCGTCCAATTTATCTGCACAGGAGATTACCCATTTGTGAACTGGAGTGTGTGCACACGTGTAGTGTGTGTGACGAAATATATTGTTGGTGTTAACTCTTCGGTGTTCGAACACGTGAACTGTGTATGTATGAGCAGATGTGAAAGGCAATACCTAGAATAAACAATTTGATTCTTACAAATGAAAGACAGAACAAATAAAAAGGCAACAACATACTGGTGGATACTTGTACTGTACCTGCAAAGCGTATATTTATTTGTCTTGTTAGCCGAAGAACCAAATCCGAAAAAATAAAAACAAAACATAAGGAAAGGCTAAAGTTTGGCTGGGCGAACTCTTTGATATTCTATCCATACCTATTTCCCCTAAAGTGGCTTAGACATTAGGTCCGTTCGCGAACTAATATGCAAACGTAAATTTATATAAACTTTAGTGCAAAACTACACAAACGCGTTCGCGTACTGAGAAAATGGTAAAAAGATGAACGAAAGAAAAATGTACTTTCGTTCATTTTTCTTCACACAGAATTTCAGCTGGCAAGAAAATGAAAACTGTCAAATGATGAAATCCTATGAGTTTGCCAGCAAAAAAAACAGCTGTTGCTTCTTTTCAAGCCAAACTAAGATGTTTTTTTCAACTTTTTACACAAAAACGTTCGCGTACTTTTCTTAGAAATCAGAGGATTCTCTCTCGATTTTGGAGATTTGACACTCTTCATTTTCCTACACATAAAGTACGCGAACGGACCTATTGAGTTGACAGTCCATGTCCATTTTGGAAAATGTTTTGTTTCCAACAAATAACCAACATTTGAAAACTACGGCACAACTCTCCCAAATGTGAACGTTTGGGCGACTGTTATTTTAATTAGCAGTCAATCGATAAAAAAAAAAGTGGTCTAGGTCCGACCCACAAGGTCCACACGACTAACTTCCCAGCGGGATCAATATGATTTATGCGATTAGTGGAAAATTTTGAAATGTGGTGAACCATAAGATATGGTTAAGAATTATTTAATATTAAAAAATGCTCTTTAATATTGTTCATGGAAATTAAATGTTGTTAATAACAGCGACGTGTGATATATATTAATGCAATCATTGTTATGAACACGGAGCCCTGTAAATTTGCATGTATACGAAATAATGGAGTACAATCTAATAATGATTTGCTCAATGACAAATGACAATAAATTGTACAAATAAAGGCAAATTATTTTAGTTATTTATTTACTAACAAAAGACGGCTGGACCGATTTTACTAAAAACCTAATCAGTTCTGAATTACGTAATTACGCTTCGAATAAATCCAGTCCCATGTCAATATCATCTTTGGTTCTCCAGATAATCGTGGCGAAAGATAATTCCGAACGCACATACGTACATACACACGGACAGACATCTCTATAAAAACGTCGAATTTGGATTCTGGTGACCTTGAAACGTGGAGATATGTCAAAATCCGCGATTCACAAAATCGGCCCCATTACAAGAACTTACACTGGGAAGTTAAAAATGTTTGTCGGCCCAAAAAAATGTGCTAAAAAACTTTTAATGGGCGAATTGTTTTGAGAATGATATTGTCGGTTTATGTCAAAACTGTTTGTTCCCAGAAAGTGGGTGTGGCAAAATACGTTGTATGGGCGAATCGTTAATAAGGACTTTGTGTACTTACATTGCGAAAAACACGACCTTAATTTTTTATTTTTTTTTTAATTTATTTACAATTCAATTCAATTTAATTTATTTACAAATTATTAAATACATGTAAGACTTTGTCTTTAAAGAGTACTTTCATCAACTTTTTCAATAAAATGTTTTTTTTTAATAGTGAGCGGGATTTAAAAATGTTTACACATGAGACATGACCATTACGGCCCCCTAAAGAGTATATGTTTCGAATTTCAGCGTTCGACCTCGAATTTCAGGGTTTTAAAATTGGTGACGAATGGACGGATATATCTAGATCGACATAACTTTCTATTATGCTTACATTTAGGGGTCTACGAACAACATTAACGTATGTTACAAGCACTGAGTCAAAATTATAATACCCATAGAGTAGCGTATAAAAACTGGCTCCTTTTCGCTGTTCAGTAGCTGTTAAACGTCTACGCTCAGGCGTACGCGAATGATGTTGCCGTACTTTCTGATGGATCATGCTTAGCGTTTGGCTGTGCCAAAGCACAGGCGGCCCTAGGTGTGATTGACGAATGCTGCACTAGGAATGGGTTCTCAGTAAATCCTCTCAAAGCTGGTGTTGTTCTCTTTACCAGAAGGAGAAAGCTGATCGGGTTGACTCAGGAAGTGCTAAAAGGCATCACAATCCAACTCTCCAATGAAGCAACACATTTGGCAGTCATCCTGGATAGCGAACTTCTTTGGTACAAGCATGTTGAGCTAAAGACTACAAAAGCGTTATCGGTTTTCTGGCAGTGCAAGGGCATTTTCGGCAAGACATGGCTTATGGATTTACAAGGCTATGAGAAGACCATTTAAAGCATATGCGTCGGATGTTTGGTGGAATAAGCTTTCACGTAAATACGTTACTGCTGCTTTCGCCAAACTCCAAGGGAAGATATATCTCGGCTGCACAGGGGCCTTTCGCAGCCCGCTTATCTCACTTTTAAAAAGAGGTGGCTTTTGGTACAACTCCCATTTAAGTTTTGATGACCTTGCGCTGCATTTATCCTTCGACTCTTGTCTTATGGATTTGCCGTCTGACGCAATAAGCTTCGGCTGATGCGTAATTTCGAAGTTGACTTTCCTCGCGTTATGAGCCTGGAAAGGAATTTAGTCGAATCATCCCTGATGGCTCCAAAACCGATTGAGAATCTGGAGCTGGTGTTTTCATTGAGAGCGACAACATTAGACTTTTACTTTTCGTTAGGCAAACATGCGCCAGTCTTCCATACGGAGACTTATGCTATCCTAATGGCTATGGACTATGTTGTGAGGAATAGTTGTCTGCACTGACAGTCAAGCTGCGCTTAAGGCCTTGCTCAACCTTTGTGAATGCAAGATCTCTCCGAGTTCGGTCGGAATGCTGAATTCACGTAGTCGTGTCTTGGTCCCGGGTCATAATCGATCGCAGAAAATAAGATCTCCGATAAACTTGCTGGACAGGGCTCAGAGGAAAACTTCTGAACCTGCGTTATGTCTGCCTGCGTCCTTGGTCAGGGCTTCTATTGAAAAACAATTTTAATTCGGGACATCTACTTAGCGACACAGTGTCGATAATTTTTTGATACACAGATATATATATATGCGCCCTAATAAAAGGTATACAAAATCAAAGCATATACGTATTATGCGTTGTAGTCACAAACACGTAAAATCACGAATATTGATCTAAAGGGTTTTTAAATAAGAGCGCTACAAAAGTTTTTTTTTAAATAAAAAAAAACGGTTTTGGATATTAATGAAATTCCTTATTCCTGTGAAAGTACGTTCGATGCCATTATGTATGGAACTCGATTTCTTTTGCATGGCCACCACGGGCACGCTTGCAGAAGTCCAGACGCTGAACCCAATTTTCGACGGTTTTCAAGCATAAATCGGCTGATACTGCTGCAATTTCACGTTCGATATTCGTACGAAGTTCATCAATCGTCGCTGGCTTGTTGGCATATACCATAGACTTGACGTAGCCCCACAGGAAATAGTCTAACGGCGTTCAGCGTCTGGACTGCTACAAGCGTGCCCGTGGTGGCCATGCAAAAGAAATCGAGTTCCATACATAATGGCATCGAACGTTCTTTCACAGGAATAAAGAATTTCATTGATATCCAAAACTTTTGTAGCGCTCTTATTGAAAAACCCTTTATATTCACATTCGAGAAATGTCGTTTTCTGTATCGTACATACATATCTCACGTGTTCGACATTTTAAATAGGGCACGAACAATACTGCGATGGCAGCGCCGCGGCGTAAGAACTGCTTAAGCTGTGACAGTATATACATGTGCCATTCAGACCATTCAGTCTCATGAAGCAGTTTTAACTTACCTCGAACTTCAACCGGCCGTTATAGAAGCTTTGGAAGAAATAAAAAAGTGGAAATATCGACAGACTTCACAAAAGGCTTCTCAGCTTTTGACCGCGATTTTGACAATCGAATTTCAAATCTCCTGTCATATAATGGAATCGATCAATTCTATCGTCTTGCCTCTGAGTCGGGAATTGCAGACGAAAAATCAAAATCTAGGAGTAGCCACAAAGTTAGCTGATGATGCTACGAATGATATCAAGGAAAAGCGGGAAAACGTTGATTTCCGAATACGAAATTAATATGAAATTGCCTCGTCGTTGCAGTCAACAGAAAAACCGTTGCAACGTTGAAACACAAAATGTCGAAGATTATTACAGAATTGCCTTCTACATTCCATTCCTTGATACTTACATTTTTCATCTCCAAAGTCGATTCGAAAAACACAAATCGATAAATCGATCTTCCACAGTTTCGGAAAACTATTTCCATCCAAGTAGGAATTTGATGAGGAAAAATGCGCACATCTTTACAAGTTTATGACGAAATAATGGACTGTTCAGAAAGGAATTTCATCTCAGAGATCAGAGTGTGGAGGCAACGGATCTCCGATCAAGATATTCAAAATGCACTATCAGTGAGTAACTTCAGATCGAAATTTTTACTTCCAGAATCAGTTTCTATAATCCATCGAATACTTAACTTTCAATGGTTACGTTATTTTTTAGGTTAACAATGAAAAATGTTTCACCCCCCCCCCCCCCCCCCCCGGGGATCCGCCACAGGTCTGAGTGCTCCAAAGTTCAACAAAATAGATGTTAAATGTTCATGGGATACAACTCCGGTTTGCAGTGCAGTACAAAGTACCTATATGTAATATGTAGGAACTCTTTTCGGTCATTGATATCGCTTAGATAAAACTCCGCACTTATGTTTATCTTTTTATTAATCTAAAATATAAATTCACTGTTGGTGTGTTCCAAAAATACGAATTTACCAGCACGAAATATACATGAAAAGCAATAACTCTGCTCTGCTCGTTTGCCCTTGAAGCTTGCAATGTCACGTCTGCCTCTGCCAGCAAACAATACATTCCCCACCATCGGAAACCAGCGTCAGACCATATAAGTTGTTCTCTCGCTCTCAGCCCTAACCTATTCGCACAATCATGACAAGTTGAAATGTATGTATCTCTATGGATACGGATACCACGTGCGTAACGGACTGAGCATTTATACGTCACTGATGGTGAAACTTTAAAAAAAAATCATTAGATATAGCGTGTACCTATGTAAAACTAAGTGCACAATGATAACACTTATATATCAATTCTTCAGATACAACCAATATCTTATCCAATGCCGGAAGGTCACATCTATGACCCATTTGTTAACAGTTTGACGTTTAATTTTCGATTTTCGTTTTCATAAATTTTTCAAAGTGAGTTTTGTTTAGTGCTCCTGTTGGTGGGGTATAGTATGTACTTTACTCATTTCGCTTATCCATCGTGGCGGGCCCGTGCCCTCAAAAGTGTTTAATGTTTCAGTTTACTCACTCACTCATGCGTTGTATAAAAGCGAAATTCTGCTTCTCGTCTTGCTTTCAGTCTGCCGATCATGCTGCTACAATAAAAGAGACGGAACAACTTTTAAGGTGTGTAAGATATATCCTCATGTATATTTTTTTGCTAAACAAGCTCTTTATTACAGTGCCATGTCAGCTGTGTTGACGGTGTGTATGTTGTATCTTTGAGTTAAGAGAACTGCACTGGGCGATCAGTTCTTTCCTTCCTCGTAGATATCAATCGTATCAGAAAACTACGGTAGACAAGACCTCGTCGTCGGTGGTTCAAACCGGTCTCTTGAGTTAAGATATTTAAAGAATTTTCCTCTTCAGTGCTAAAGACATTATATTTGCCAAAATATTAAACCGAAAAACAAGTTTCAGTGAATGTGCGTGCTTTTATGAATTTGACTTTTACAAATTTATCCGAAAATAAATTAACTATTTGTTCGTTTGTTTGACTGCTCTTTTTTTGTCAGGAATACATACATTGATAACCACTACTGGAACAAAGAACGTTAACCAAAAGGCAACATCTCTAAAAATCATCATGAGTTTTAGCGGGTGAGTAGTATTTTTATCTTTAAAAGTTTTAAATTTATATAAACCCTGCCGTATGCGAAAAATTAGAGAAACTAAAATAGATTTTGTTTTCTTTTTGTTTATATTGAAACGAACTTGTGACATAAATATTGCGTAAGTTTGTTGTGGAGTGGAAATAGAAGTTTGTTTAACACTCTTTAGTTACTTTCATTTAACAAGCGCTATTTTAGTGATGCTATTGTGAAATTTGAAAATAACTGAAGGGCTAATACTGGCAGGCGTTGTGCTAATTGTTATAAGACTCGCTTGTGCCAGGTTATCGAGTAGCCAATTTTATTGTAAAAGGTTTTGTTTCACTTGAATTAAAACTGCTGTGAGAGAATTTATGATTTTCAAGTTCATGAGCAAACGTTTCTGCGTCACTTAAGTAGATAGCAACAGTTAAAGTGGTTAGCCTTTGATGAGTGACTCTGCAGTCTACCCATGGCGAGGGAAGCGAGGCAAACTTAAGTTGAAAAACACTTTCAAAAACTGTGTAAACGGTCGTTTGACAGTTGTCATTTCTAGGAACTACCTTGCTATTATTTCTAATTTAAAAAAGAAAAAGGCACTTTAAAGTTGTTTATACTGAAATTTCACATAATATAGGTAGTCTCACTCTCAATATACTGGAGATGAAAAGAGTAGGTACAACAAAAAGCTGTGAACATGCTGTAAATCTGAAGTTATGTTTTATATTCGGACAACGTCATGTGAACATTAGTGATCAGTTCAAATTAAAAGATCGACAGATTGCAGATACATTATCTACAGACTTATGGCCGTTTCTATTACTAAAATAAGAATAAGGGGCGGGTTTCCATTATGAACACTAAGGATTTTTTTTTTTTTTGGCTTGAAATGGCCTAAAAAAGATAAATATAATATTTTTTTCTTGAGGAAATTAAATTTATTTTTTATTTTTGCCAGTGTTGCCAGTTTAATTGAAAATCACCTAGCGCTTTAAACGAAGTTAAATGGTTGAATAAGTGTATACCTACCAAAAACTGTCAGGCAGGTACCTGTAAGAAAGTATGGTGTATTTAAAGTATATAGTGGATGGCTCGCTTCGCTCGCTAACAGGATTTTAACCCTTTCTTTCGCAGGGTTTAGCCGCTCACGCGACTTCGTCGCTCCGCTAAGGGTATGTCAACAACTGTCAGGCAGGCGCCTGGAGCTAAAGTTTATATATACTTACTTTGGGGTATTTGCCAGTATATTTTCAGCAAAAAAAAAAAAGACAAATTAACTTAAATTGTTTCAACTTTTTTACATATGGCAATACCTATAATATTTTCCAACATTCACTGCATTCACCACCCCACCCAACCCCCTCCACACCAACAGAAAACACTTAGCACAAGCGTTATGCAAAGTGAACGCGTCCATTTGTGCAGTTTGTAGGTGCTTTTTTCAGTGAAAATTGAAAGCTTTAAAAATAAAAAAAAAAATAGAAAAAAAAATTTCCTCAGAAAAATTCGTTTACAGTACATCTTAGAATAAGTCAATTTAAATAAAAAAAAAATAAAAAAAATTAATTTGCTTAGTGTTCATAATGGAAACCTGAGCCTATTCAGGATATTTTGTCTTCTGTGCGAGGAGGGCGAAAGCTGTACCAAAATGTGGATGTAGTCCAAAAAGCTATAATGTCACGTAGAATAAATGGGCTCCGGCACATTGAGAGAATAGATAATAATTCTTCAGCCAAGAGGATCTTCGACTCCCAGCCCACAGGTTCCAGAAGGCAAGGAAGACCGAACCTACGTTTTAAATACGAAACCATCACGGATGCCAAAGGGCTTGGTCTGGACAACTGGAGGCAGCGTGCCCGGGATCGAAGAGGATGGAAGGCGGCAGTGTTTCAAGCAGAGACTTCACAGGTTGGGAGGCCGTTAAGTAAGTAAGTAAGAAGTATGTAAGCAAGACGATCCAAGTCATCTACTTTTTCAGCTGCAGCAAATCCAGGAAGAACATACATACGAGGGCGGGTCAATAAGTCCGTGACTTTTTGAATTTCTGACCTCTTTACTGAAACGGCAACACTGCTCCTGTCAACAGGCATCTGTCAGTTGACTCCTGTCAAAATTTAAACTTGCTGCGTCAGTTAGTTTGTGTTTGACAGCTATTTTTATCAGACTACTCACTAATTTGAGGAGAAAATGGAAAAAAGTGAATTTCGTGTGCTTATTAAGCATTATTCCTTGGGAAAAAAAACCATTACCAAGGCTAAGCTTGAAAAATACTATGGGGACTCTGCACCATCGATTTCAATGGTAAAAAAGTGGTTTACTGAATTTCTTTGTGGCTGTACAAGCACTGAAGATGCCGAACGTCCTGGACGCCCAGTTGAGGTCTCTACACCCGAAACAATCGAAAAAATTCACGATATGGTGTTGGCCGACCAAAGATTGAAAGTGCGAGAGATTGTGAAAGCCGTAGGGATCTCGCATGGCTCAGTGGTTTCAATTTTGAATGATCACTTGGGCATGAGAAAGCTTTCCGCAAGATGGGTGCCGCGTTTGCTCACAGTCGACCACAAACGCAATCGTGTAACAACTTCACAGGAAGGTTTGGCGTTGTTTAATCGCAATATGGAGGAGTTTTTGCGCCGTTTTGTAACCGTGGACGTAACATGGATCCATCACAACACACCAGAGACCAAACAACAGTCAAAACAGTGGGTTTCTAAGGGTGAATCGGCGCCAAAGAAGGCCAAGGTGGGTTTGTCAGGCAATAAAGTTATGGCGACTGTTTTTTGGGATGCACGCGGGATAATCCACATTGACTACCTTCAAAAGGGAAGAAAAATCAATTGGGAATATTATGCCAACTTATTGGACCGATTCAATGACGATTTGAAAAAAAAAAACGACCTCATTTGGCCAAGAAAAAAGTTCTTTTCCACCAAGACAATGCAAGGGTGCACACATGTGCAGTTGCCATGGCAAAAATCCATGAATTGGGCTATGAATTGCTCCCTCATCCACCCTTTTCTCCAGATTTGGCTCCGAGCGACTACTTCTTGTTCCCAAACCTGAAGAAATGGCTTGGTGGAAAAAGATTTGACTCCAATGATGAAGTCATCTCGCAAATAAAGGCCTATTTTGAGGACCTCGACAAATCATTTTTTTTGGAAGGGATAAAAAAATTGGAGAAGCGTTGGACAAAGTTTATAGAGCTCAAGGGAGACTACGTTGAAAAATAAAAAAATTTTTTTATCAAAAAATCTGTGTTTTATTCCAAAAGTCACGGACTTATTGACCCGCCCTCGTACATATGTAAGCTTCAAAGGAAGCAAACGAAAGATGGAGTGCCCTTGACTCCTGTGTCATAACCAGGAAAATGTGGACACTATATGACAAACGAAAGACCGAGAGAATCCTTCAAATGAATAAAAAATCTTTGTCCTCTCTCACAAGTGTTATCACCGGACACAACATGCTGAGCTACCATGCAAAGAAATTGAAACTCAGCACAGATGACCTCTGTAGAGGATGCGGGGACGAGGAGGTAAATGAGGATACCCCTCATCTCCTCTGTCACTGCCCTGCACTCTGTCATATTAGAAACAATGTCCTCGGCAGACATTTCTTCCAGGACTTAGCAGAACTCTCCGGCAAGTCTGTGAACGACTTGCACAAGCTCATAAATGCATCGGGATGGTGTATTAGCCCGTTAGGTTTTTCATTGGTTCCTAAGTAAGGGAATCATGACCTCCAGGGTATCACAAAGGGTCTACATTGACCTAAGTATGACGGGCACAGGATTCTCCTGCCCCGTCAACCCAGTAAATTAACCTAACCGAACCTAACCTTAGCTTCAAAGGATTCCTTGCATTTTCATTGAGAAATTTATCCGGCAAGTTCTGAATCAGCGTATCGACGTTTCAACAGAGCCTGATTGATAATTAAAACGAGCTGTTTGCTTCAACGTTAGTCTCGGATCTCTGAGTACCATAAAGAGTGCGTTTTCCTTAAACTTTCGGCTGCTCTAAAAATTTCGCAAACGATACCTCCTCATTTTTTCGCTCTTTGTCAATCTCGTACACGTGCTTTATCTATCGCCAAATTACGTGATTTTTCTTGCATTCAAACTGACAAAGGAAGCGTGCAACTGAAAAGTCAGTCACAAATCAAGATACGACGATGAAGTCGCTTTTCTGAAATGCTGCAAGTAAGCAGACCGCTGTTTTTGAAGTACCTCTTTAAAGACTTCCCAATTTTTTTTTCTAACCATATGTGGATGATGTTGAATAGTTCGATAATGATAGTATGCTGGCATGGCGTTTAATGAATCTGATTTCACAAAGACCAATGAGCCTCTTCTTCTTTCTCTCCGGTGTATGTTTTTTGGTAAGGTAATGAAGAATTTTCTTCGCATACGCGTGGTTTCTAAACAAGTTCACCACATCGTTGACAATCCCAATACAATTCCGAGCAGGTGGGACCGACATGGCATTTAGCAGTGAGAGGTTTAAACTATGGCTTTAACAGTGAACAGGGCAGAGTAGCTCAGTGGTTAGTGTGGTGGAATACTAATCGAAATCCTGTTCAAATCCCGCCGGATCCATGTAACACCTTAAGTTTTTTTTTCCACTGTCCCACCTCTTGCGATGGTCTGACAAATATCCAGGAGTAGATATCAATTTTAATGAGAAGCTTCTTAAATTTTCCGTTCGGATTCGGTTTAAAGTTATAGGTCCGTTCACGTCGCACAATTAAGTGCTTGGAGAAACTAAGTTTATATTTTTTTTTTCAACAGCGAACGTCGATCATGTTGTCAAAACACATCTGTTTAAGACATGATTCACATCTATAGAGAAATTCCAAAACTCGCTGGACTCACTAAATTGTCTTCCCAAAATGTACAAAATACCTATTGTACATATAATAGTTTAGAAGTTATAGACTTTAAAGTGATTACACCTCCAAATTAGAGGTCACCCACTTTGATGGGCTATAACTTGAAATGGGGTGAGAAGAGACCCCCCCCACCCCCCTCTCCCTTGCCATAAAGTGTTTTGTTCGGCGGAACTTCATGCATCTCCCCTTAAAGAATTATACACCTTAACTGGTACACCCTGTATACGCGTACTCCTATAGCTATGTTATGCTGTTAAATTATTACACTATTGTGTAACTTGTAAATATAAAAATGAAAAAAAACTTGCGTCGTTTTCGTTAGCAAAGGTTCAATCAATATCGAGATAAATCATCATATTAAACGAACCTAGATTGTACATTCATAAATGGATAAGAGTCTGTAAGGTAGACTTTATTGCTCGATGTTGCCCTGTTAACAGATTGTAGCAAATACTTTTAACAAACTTCAAATCTGCGATAACCAAGATCTTGTATAGATTAACCTGAGATAATTTGCGTTAAATAAATTGCCTTACATCTGAATGCGGTGCAACATTTAAGTCATTCTTAAATGGCTAAAGATTTCAAAAATTTCGCCCTCAATTGCGCAGCATGTCTTAAATTCGAAAAAAATGAAACGTGATCGATTCACCTTTCCATAAAAACGAACATGCAAATAATTAAACGTGATCAGTCGTTCTGACAAGGTAATCTAATTATACTCAGAGAGGCAAAAAAATGGAGGCAAAACACATACTGGCAGTCCGAGTAACGTGTCTATTTTTACACAACGACGACTCGAGTTTGTTTATAAATTAATGTTGGCTGTCACCTTTTTTTTGTGATTTTATTTTGGTATCTGCAACACCTTAACAAATACAAAAATGGCGGTCATTAGTAGAAGGGTCACAAGAGGTCGTTGCAATACACTTGTTGCCAACTGAACAACAGCTGTTGCAAGAAAAACATCACCAGATGCAAAAGGGCAAGCTATCACTATGTAAAAAAAAATAAGCATTTCGTGAACGTCAGTTGGTTGTCAAATACTGGTTTCGTCATCAGAATTCACAGTGGTGTTGTAGTGAATTGTGATTCATGACAAATCATAAGACAGCCCGTGTTACTATGTTCATAATTCAATTAAGATTTTGGCTATGAAAGAGATAAATTTACTAACATCCACTTACGAGTAAGTATGAAGATTGACGAACTAGCTACATCCGTTTAAAACACCATCCATTTATGCCTCTCGTCCACTTAAGTATCTCGAGCATGGAGACGGCGGCGGGCGTAGTGTGACCGTTCAAATGTAGCCAATTTTCTAATGAACGCGATTGTTTTAGATTATATTTGTTTTCCGCTCAGCACGTGTTGTCGCGATAAAATGCCACGAAATGAGGGCGGTAAAATTAAATATTTTTTTTTTTATATTTCTCAACTTCTCTTTGAATGGAGAGAAAACAAAGTTCTTGCGACTAGATAAAAAAAAAATATTAGAGAAGATAAAATATCATAAACGTCAAGAAACAGCTACTTGTTATTCAACTCGGAGAGTAACGACCTTTTATGATGATGATAAGAACACAATAAACATCTGATATAAAAACGCAATGCTGCCTTCCGTCATTTAAAGAAAATCTGATTAATTTGTCATTTATCATAAAAAGCACTTATTTTGTTGAAAGGAACGACTTGAGGGTAATAAAAATATAAAAGGCATTAACTGCCTAAAACCCAACTTCACCAACCAATTGTATGTGCGCAGTTATATTAAGGGAGCTCCATTTTTAATCGTTTCCAAACTGCAACTTTGAGAAGCTTCTCAAGACAATTGATACTCTTGGCTTTTAGTCAGACTTTCCCAGTAGCTGGGGCAGTGGAAAGAACATATAGATGTTACTGGGCCCGGCGTGATTTGAACCTGCGACCCCTCGGTCAGTAGTCCAAGGCACTAACCACTGAGCTACTTCGCCAGCCACACATTAAGGTCACTGGTATTGCTCTAAGACACTTAGCACATCAAGTGCTTACGGATTGTAGCAAACTCATAGAAGAACACCTTCACGCAAAGTCCCAAACAAACTCGGTGGTCAATATTGAAGTGAATAAATATTAAAATTGAACTGCCACCGAACTTTTGATGCAATATAGGTTTTGTTAAGCAAAGACGGGTTGTCTAAGCCATATGTCTTTTAAAACAATGTACCAATTCGCCTTTATTGTTTTTAGTAAGCAGTCTGTTCTTCCACATCCATTTAGGTTTAGAGACCCCTTGTAAACATTTTGGAAATAACGTTTGGGGTTTTATATATAATTCAAATCGTTTCTTTGAATACTGTGAACAGGACTAATGAAAATGAATGGAACCGTCCAACTAATTCAACTACGAAGGTTATGTTTATTTACAGTTGGTGTGATATCCAAAGTGATAGATTCTTTTAACTGGACATATTCTCATTTCCCGAGATCTCACAGATGGGGCATGATGCACATCAAGTTATAGAACGCTATACATAGGGCCAGAGATAACCAACGACCATACCACGTCGAGTTAATCGGTTCTCGTCAGATCACCGCAATTAAAAACGACGTTGGGCGCGGCTAGTACGTAGATGGGGGACCGATTGAGAACAACTGCGTGTCGTTGGCCAGTCCCATCTACAGAGTTGAGGTAGATAATTATACGTGGTTATACAATGGACCTAAATTGGGCTAAGTGTGTCGGCTTCTGCCGACAGCCACCTAAACCTAACCTAACCTAGGGCCTTAGATCCTAGTGCCTGAAACACAATTACACTTTGGAGCTTCGCGCTAACAAAGGCATCGAGTTGAATCATATGCAATCAATAAAATTAATTGATCTATCACAAATTAATGAAATCCATCAAAAAGCTGCGATATGTTTCAACTTCAAAATGAGTTTCGTAAAACCACATCGTAATATTGCTGTTAGGCTTCGTGTGTCAACGTGAAGGGAGAGAATAGTATAGTTTGTTAAACTATTTTTTGGATTAGGATTCGTGTATTTGGTAATATTTAAATTTTTGGTTTGGGTCAGGGTCAAACCGCCGACAGCTTTTAGACGTGATGCCTGTAACACAATCACGTTTTGGCGCATGTGTTAGTTACGGTCACGTTCAAAAGGTTTACGTGCGCTTTGACATTTGACTCAATCCCGTTTTGTTTTAAAAAAAATTTAAAAAATTCAATTGTTTACTGAAAGAGAAAATGAGTTTCGGAATATCGAAAATTTGTATTAGGAATAAAAAAAAGCGTATACCGCACATCGCTGTCACTTGGAGTATCTCGTTGAAAAGTAAGAATCGAATGAACGGGGTTGATTGGTTCGAGTGCTGATTGTGAGCAGAGATGACAAAGGCTTCTTTGCGATGAACTTTAAGAAAATGTGGTAGCAAGACCCTGTCCCTGACTGTCTAGCTGCTTTGATGGAAAACATATAAATATAAAGGTCATCATCACGTCCGACGTAATTGAGGGCTTTAGTCAGAATGATGGTGGAATTTTCGCTGAGTCAGCCTTAGGAAGAAAAGTAATAGCTGTCGATTTAAACTTTCCGCCTCCTAAAATGATTCCGAACTCTGATTACATTTGCAATCATTATCAGCCGAATTAATAAAAATTACTTAATTTGCCTCTAATTCAAATTAACTACAATGTGGACTTAAAGTTAATTCAGGGCTCATTAATAAAAATCATGTCCATGCATTAGCTAATTGTCGTAAAGTATAATAAATGGTTTGGAAATTGGGATTCGTTGAGTAATAAATTGTATGGAGTGTCAGTGTGGTATCTCCAACATCGTATTTGGTTCAAAAACTCGCTGTCAGCTGTCAGTTATTGACTCGTTAATTCACCTACTTCGGTGAATTAGTTGATTGCATGTTCCCGTTCAAGGAATGGAACCAAATTGCGCTCTCCCATGAAGTAGCCTAAATTTGAGTGATTTTAACGTTGATGAATTGAACGGAATGTTTTTCTAATGTGATGAGGCTAAAATTGATGAGACGATGTATCTGCAATTTTTGGACCTTACATGCACCTCGAGCTCAAGATATATTTGCAAAAACTCAAGTCATCGTTTGTAAAAGTTTTTTTTTGTAATGTTCAATATTAGGGTTGCTCATAATACATCGATACATCGAAAATAACGATGTTTAGTATTCGATTGCATTGAATCAATCCGATGCATCGAAAGCATCCGATGTTTAACGATGCATCGATGTATTTCAGTCGATACATCGAAGCATGAAATGTACACATACACAGTACTGAGAAGACAAGGGAACACGACGCGACGACAGAGACCCACGTTCGCGCCACAGACACAGACACAGATACACAAACAGACTAAACTGTCATGTCTATTAAAGCAAGCTCATTCTTGGAGAAATAAGAAACGGATGGGTTCTATTGACAAGTTTCTTCTTTAGCTACCTTGTTGGACCCGCGGTACAAAAAGCTTCATTTCTAAGACCCCATAGCTTGTGCCCACGCAATCCAAAAAATTAAGGAGATGATGACGAAGGACCTTCTTAATGAAAACCCAATAGAATCTGATTCAGATAGTTCCGACAAAGTATGGGAAGATTTCAGCCTTTGGAGCGACCATCACAAACTCGTTCACAAAAATTGGAAGGCGAACAAAAGCGAAGAAAGTGTTTGTGATGAGCTTTCCGTCTACTTAAGGGCACCTGTTGGTCGCCTTAGTGAAAGCCCCTTGGAAACAAGCGCCAATTTCCAAAACTTTTTAAAATGACTTTTAAATATTTAACTATGCTAGCCAGCTCAGTGCATTCGGAAAGGCTTTTTTGGAAAGCTTCCCAGGTATTGAGTCAGCAAAGGAATAGAATCCAAGGAGCGGAAGTATTGGGATTTGCAATTTTAATAAAACTCATTTAAATTAAAAACCTTGGATAACGTCTTATTTATTAGTTCATACATATAATACAATATCGATGTTGAATAAAACATCGATTTATTTTTTGAATGAGCATCCCTATTCAATATGCTTCTTCCATAACTACAATTTTTAGGGCTAGGGCTGAAATTCTCAACCTACATTTTTTACCTCCATAGAAACTGGACCTCTGATTTCTGTAATCTCTGCAACAAAAATGAGAGAGAGGATATTTGCCATTTCCTGGCTGTTTGCCTTGTTTTGCAAAAAAAATCGCAGGTTATATTTACAAAAGAAACTCTCTTTTTTTTGTTAACTCAGGCTCTCCTTTGAACAAGAAAAACACCTTATAGCCTTTTTTTAATTGACGAAATTATATAATTTCGGTAAATTTTCTAAAATCATCTTCGAAATTTCACATACAATGACGCAATTTTTAAATCATCTCATATTAACGAACTTGCGTACACAATTTCGTCTTACAACAGATTCCTACAATGCTTGACAACGCTGTTACTTCTGAAAAACAAAATTGGCTAAATTTTGTAGTGTAGGAAACGGAGTTTTCAAAATTATGCGATTCTGGCCATACTATTATTATACCTACTTTGGGTATTCGCCACAAAAATGTACCACTTCGTTATTGAACTTTAACCAGGCCTCGTAATTTTCAAATTACACAAACTCAGTAATGTCAAACTTTGAGATTTTGACAAGCCGCCGTTTGAATTCTTGTCGTTGCTATCCTTGGATTTACGCGTTTAACACAATGATAACGCATACCCGAGGGATTTTCACTTAAAGCACCACAGAAATTTGTACATATGAGATGCACCCCACTGAATTAAATAGAAACTTGCGTATATTTATCAAATACACAAAACATAATTCATTATAATGGTGCGGAACAATGATTCACTAATGAACCGATTCAGCCACCAACTTATGTCTAAAAGTATGCAATGGAATTTGAATACAGTTTTAAATTATTTACGAAAGTAGGTAGTTATGGCAAATGATATGGGCCTTTCCAAAAATATTTTAATCGCTTTAAATTATTACTTGCACAAATGTGAAGCTTTTCGGAATGAATTTTCATTATCAAATAAGCATTGCAAATTAGGAACACCATCAATTTTTTTAATAAATTCAGTCTGTACACTTGAGCAAACCGAAGGACACAATTCGGAGAGAATAGTAAATGGATGAAGTTCCAGGTTCAAGAGGAGTGGTTTAGAAATGGTGGGCTTTTCGAACAATTTGAATGCTAGAATCGTGACACTCGCTTTAATCTGCAAAGCTATGGTTACAATGTGCTTGCAGCAGATCGATTAATAGCATTTCTATGAACACTTGGGTCAAATCCGCAAGGGATGATGCAATTCACAAACAGTCTAAGCGTATGCTAAAGGGAATCGTCTACTTATCAGCAATTTGAATAAGTTTATATTTATCGTGGAATACGTAATAGCGAATGTATTAACATTTAGTAAATAGCGAATACACTTTGGAAACAAATTAATGAAATACCACAATTTTAATTTATGTAATACTGAAAATCGGAAACAAATTGCGTTGGGCAGGTTTGCAGTACGTTTGCCTCCTCTCACGCCAAACCCTTGAAGCAACACTCAACCGTCGAATTTTACAATGTAAAATTATATGTGGGTATAGTCGGTTTCAAAATAAGTTGACGCAGCTTTCCACGTAAAAAAGGCTCTTATAGAGCTCTGAGTCAACATTTTGAGCAAATTTATTTACTAAGGTTTTTGAAATACAAAGTATATATTTTTTTTCAGAGAACAGTTTCTAAAAATATTTTTTTATATTTTAGCTGCTGTTACTATTTAGAAAAAACATTAATGCAGCCTCCCAGAGGACCGAAAGGGAGGCTCTGCTATTCTGCAAGCATTCAGAGTCCTACCAAAGATCATAGACTACACGAAACTTCGGCTACAGTTTGTCAACAACTTTCATGTCATCATCCCCTTAAGATCACTCTGTAAGGAAGGCTTTTTATTGAAGGATAAATCGTTCTATTTTCTTAAAGAAGGATCAACAACTAATGACAGTGTTTTCACAGACAGACTGAATCTAAGCCTCTCACTCCGTCTTCCCAACCACTGCAGTGTGTTCTTATTCTGGCGTCAGTAGTGATATCCGCAAAGAACATGTAAGCTGCGGTAAAATCCCTGGAATCATTCTCCATAAAATCCATAATCATGCTTATTTTGAGCTTCGACTGAATAATTAATTCGATCAAATGTCTCTTTTCGTTGGAATAAAACCGGTACTCCTTGAATAAACTTTCTACTCGACCGAATCCCAAAATATAGATTCTTCGAATTCAACAAATTCGACCGAGACTGAATATCAAAACAAGCATGAGTAGCCCTAGACTGCCGACTTTATCTGAAGGAGATAGCGGAGCAATTCAATGTCTACCTGGGTTGGGTGCAGAGTCCAAGGGACATTTCAGGGAAATGGAGGGCTGATGAACTCGCGAAAAATTGAACTACATTGCTTTTTTTTACCTGAAAAACGGTTCCTTAGACATACACCCCTATCGTGGAATCCGTCGGATCTGAGATTCACTTCACTTATTCGATTCACGTGAACAGAAAATTGCTATCGTGGGATCCGTCGGATACTCTCCCTTACCGATCACTATTGGTGATTAGGAAATTCAATTGCGACAGCTCATTTCAAACACATTTGTTTTGTAAAAATTAAATTCAGTGAAAATAAAATAAAAACTGCGGATGTCAAATGCATGGATAGATTCGATCAGTTTGTTTTCCACGATACAGTGAATTTCATTCACGTTACCGACATGTGGATGGTTCACGTCTGCGGATTACACGATGCAAATTGTTCACTACTAGCGGATCGTTCCCCCCGACGGATTCCACGATAGGGGTGATACATATCTACTAGTCGCTATATGCAAACTTATGTTAAAGCTGGATGCCATCGGGAAAATTATACTCTTAGGCGGACAAGTGGTACAACTGGTTAAGCGACCAAACTGGGTTGATTTCTCTAAATAGATTGTCCATTTGTGCTACAATTCGAGTCATCATTTGGCAGTGTTTCAAAGGCAAGCAAGCAGCAAGACTTGGCTAATACTCAAATGATTTCAGCTGGAGCTACATGGACGAAGAGTAGGTGGAGACAACTCTCCACCCGCTCTGTGCATTGCCTGCTCATGCTGAGTAATCATAAGCCTCCTACTGCACTATATCCCTATTGATCCGCCTCTGTGATTCATTTGGTTTGACCTCAAAAAGTATATACAGGCTTCTATCTCGCTTTTTTTCTAATCAATTGCTGGTGTCGTAGTATTTGTGTGATCCTGAAGTTTTGAGATCTGTCTACTGTCTCACTCTCACGATTGTCTGAGAACGTTGATTGCTAAACCATTTTTGATGGGGTTCGTAGGATCTCCTCTTTGAAATGACAGAAGCAACTGAGCCGGTCTCGTTTCTTTTACTCTGTGATAGGTTCTTTGACGTGAAGGTCTTATCAGTTTTCAAATTAGTCATAGCATCCTACTTCCTTACTTAACAATACCCAGACCCGTGGAGTGTCTCTGCCTGAGACACTGCAGCCTTTCATCATCCGCGATCACGGCCACGCCGCTTACATTTGTCCAGACCAAGCGCTCTGGCATCCACGATCTCTTGGTCTTTAAAACGAAGCTATAAGGTCACGTCTCAAGCCTGGTCGATGTGTCTGGGCCATTAAAGTCGACGTGCTTTTGCTTTCTAAGAATCTTAAGCTACAAAAAAAATCTCTGGTTCAACGAAAAAAAAATTATACCTGCCATTAACGGCTAATACGACCATTTGTGTGTACGAAGTTATATTTTGGCATGAATGGAATGGACGAACAATTTTCTGCGATTACTCTTGTGTGGATCTTTGGTCAGACTTTTGTAAGAGGTGGGAGCAGTGAAAGAAAAATTTAGGAGTTACTGTCCCAGCTTCATTTGAATCGGAAAACCCTCTCTTAGTAGTCCAACGCATACATACTGAGCCGCTATGTCCACTACTCGCTTAGCTAGAATTCCAGAATGAAATCCACGTGGTATCACAAAGAACCTTATACTTGGCTGAGTGTGTCGGTTTTTGTCGGCTGACACTTCAACCTAACCTAATCTAACCTACTTAACGGGCTTTCGATCCGTTTAGAGTATCTGGCTGAGACACTGCAGCTTACTATTCTCTGCGATTCCATGCGCGCTGCTTGCACTTGTCGCATCCGCGAAGACTTGGTCTTTAGAACGGAGGTTACGTCTTCCCTGCCGTTTCGAATCTGGGGCTGGGAGTCGAAGATCTTCTTGGTTTGAACACTATTGACCATTACCTCAATGTAGCCGAGCTAATATTTCCAGGTGAAATTCAGTTGTTAGTTTGTTTTGTTTCAGGCATTAAGCTATCTTTATGTATTTGAACCTTCTGGTTTTTCAGTTTTTGAAAGTGATACTGCCCTCAATTAAAGAACGTAGCCAACCTTTGAATTGTGATTATTTTGTGAAAAGGTTGCACAAAATAAGTGCAAATTCTGTTGCACAGTTTTTGTATTACTATGGCAGGTATTCCGGTCTCATTGCCTTTTTGCAATCCAGTTATTAGAGAATGCGATGGATCGCTCGTGGTTGAAGCCTTATACATTTTCTGTGTCCATTAATGCCTAATATTTTTCTTTTTTAAGACAAGGAATTATTATCAAATAATATAAAAAGTTTGGCAGTCAAATTGAATCCATCTACTGCATATCTACTGCAATCGGCCAAGGCGACAGCTGATAGTTGACAATCAAAATCATCGCTTTTGCTCCGTGTAAGGTAATCAAATTGACAATCGCTTTCTTGACCGGTTTCATGCGCCAGCTATTAAGGTATTGTTTTCATACATTTGTTTTATTTTCATATTGTTTGGATTTAACTGTTTATATATATTTCAAATGCTTACACAGAGGGGAGGGGTTCATGCAAATTTATATTTATCCTAGCGAATTATAAAATTAATATACAGGGTGGCACACCAATTGTGCTACAATAAGAAATTCAAATAACTTTTTTTCTAATCAATGTTTTTAATTTTTTTTTATTGTATACCTGATCAGAAAATTATTCATTGCGTCCTGAAGGGTTGAAGTCGGGATCGCCTCAATTATTGTTTTAATGGACTACTTCAATTCAGTCAAGTTCCTTGGTTACGTTTTGTACACCTCTTGCTTGACATAACCCCATAAAAAAGGTCTGGTCTGGTCAGGTCAGGTGACCTTGGGGGCCAGCGGAAAGTGGATTTTCTGGATATTAATTTGTTTGCGAATTATCGTTGGAGCTCCGCCATAACCGGTCTGACTATGTGTGCAGTTGCTCCATCTTGCTATTGAAATGGACACTTCTTCGGCGCAGTTCTAGGTAAAAAAAACTCCTTCAACGTCTTTGAATAACGGTCCCCATTGACAGTTTCTGTTCGACCATTTTCTTCAAAGGGGTATGGCCCCACAATGCAGTATCGTCTCATGGAGTATTTCTGGATTATATTCACTCCATATTCGGCAATTTTGCTTATTTACATTGCCGTTTAGATCAAAATGGGAATCATCATTCATCAGACATAAACAAGCAATTAATCAAGTTGTTGTCTTATTCGGTCATTTCAATCTTTTTTTTTCGAAATTCCAGGCGAATGGGCAAATCCAGAGGGTTTAACTTGCTTGCAATTTGGACTTTGTACGGAAACAAGTTTAAGTCATCATGAATTATCCGTTGTAATGACCTTCTGCTAACTTCAATTTGCGCCGATAAGTTTCGAGTCGAAACACTTGGATTTGCCTGAATTGACGATTCTTCAGCCACGAATGTGTCTTGAACCCGAACATAAGGATCTCGATGGTACAGTCTTCGTGCAATGCTTCCACATTCGGCAAACATGTTTCCCAAATAAAAAAAAAATAAGCCGATTACTCACACAGAAAATAAGTTATTACCTTTTGTTTTTGTAGCACGATTCGTACGCCACCCTGTATTAAAAATTGTTTTTATGCGGCTTGCATTAGCGGCAGTGTTTTCTTTTGAGTCCTGGAAAATTCAATTTTCTGTCTTCTTCTTTTCTTTTACGAAAATGGATCGTACATCGTAGCCCTCTCACTTTATGATATCCCTATCCGTCTGCCTGTGGGGTTCCCGGTTCGACCTCAGTAAAAATCAATAGCCTTTCCTGTTTCGGATCAGTTCTTTACTTAGGCCGATCAAGCGAATTTTGTAATTGCGTAATTCTGTAATTGCATTTGTATGATCTCGGCCTGCTGACGTACATGGTTAATTTTTTTTTGATCGCCTTTTTACGACACCGCTGATCTTCAGTCGTGTCAACCCACGGATTTGCATTCATACTTGTGGGAGAGTTTTTTTTTTCCGAAATTAAAGCAAGAGGTTTCGGATAACTTATATTAGAAAACTCACTGTAGTAAGCCAAAGTTGTAAGGAAGGTCCTTGTCACCACGTTGCCATTTTTTTGGAATTCCAAACCTCAGTTGGGTAGAAGCTTCTGATGTACAATACTTGGAAGAACTTCTGCGCTGCTTTCATCATGAAATACAATTTCTCCAATGGATATTAGTAGTTTTTTTCCCCAGTAAGTTTGCATATTCGTTTTCTTCGTCTGCCGACTCTTCATCTGTTATATAACCATCTTCAGGAGAAGCTTTAACAATTTGATTTGCAATATCGTTGTCTTGAGTAAAATCTTCCAAAAATGCGCATAACAACTTTAACTGAAACCGATGTGCAGCAAGAACCATGCAATAAAATGATTTTGTATGTAAAATAACACATTGCTTATTGCATGTCAATTCTTGCTACAAGTTTTCTCTATTCCTAATCTTGCTGCACGGATTGTAGTAGAACAGAACAATTTGGAACCATTTTTTTCGGTTTGACGTTTCGTGCTATAAAATTCTATGACAATGCTATGACATTTTAGGTTGGGTCGTTCACTGATATTTAGGCCAGGCAAAAAGTATACTGAATGATGGCAATTTCTCGCTGCACATGTGTTTCATGTCTTTTACTGCATGCATTACTACGTGCGTCCTTGCTGAACATCTGAATTAGCTTTTTATTCCTACATGGAAAATAAATGTGGTACACTTGCATCGTTGGTGCGTTAACGCAGCACATTGATTCTAAATGTAATATTTTTTCAATTTTGTACTTATTTTTGTAATTTATTTTAATTACCCAAGTGTTGAATATAAATTTTATTTAATATTTTTGATTTCCATGCCATTTTCAAAGCAAACTTTAAATGGTTGCTTTTAAATTTATTTTCATAACTTTTATCACCGAAATACCAAATTTTTCACTCACAAAAACCTGTGGAAACCAAATTGAGTTAAACAATTTCAGTTATTTAACAAATAGTATGAAAAAATCGTTGTGATTGTTAATAAAGTGTATATTTAAAACTACCAAATTAGAAAGAAAAACATGAGAAAGCATATTAAAGTAAAAAACAAACGATAAAACCAGTAAACATGCTGACCAAAAAGGCTTATGCAGCAATTAACAGGCATTTTCACCTTTTTTTTTGTATAATTTTGTTATTAAATGATTGTTTTTGTTCGTTATATTGTTCAACTTAATTTATTTCCAAACAAAAATATGTTTTTGCCACAAAAACGCGATTCTCACGGTTGCAGTTTTATTTTTTGTGCACAAACCTATTACTCGTATATTATTAAATTTTTAGTATTCGAAAATAGTGTTTGGATACTCCTTCTTAATTCTGGAATTTTTGTTTTTGTTAAAATTTGCTTTGTTATAAAATGTTTACGAAATATTCGCGCAAAACTCGTCTCCCGCCTTACTAATTGTAAAATCTGTTCCCTCATTTCACGCTTGATTTTTTTCATTTGCCACTGACGTTGTCGCGAAATATACTCTGTTAATTCTTTACATAACATTTTATTTACTGCTGTTTCAGAAGCAATCTGTGGTTCTATTTTTTTTCTAAATTCATTTGCGAAAACGATTGTTCTGCCACTGCAGACCTATGAGGTAGAACTAATGGCTGAGACAGATGTTCAGCAAGACCCAGTAAGATGATTTTGTATGTAAAATGAAGCAATGCTTACTGCATGTCAATTATTGCTGCATGTTGTCTCTATTTCTAATTTTGCTGAACCAATAATAGTAGAACAGCACAATTTGGTACAATTTTTCCGGTTTGACGTTTCGTTCTATGACATTACCTAGCATTTTAGTCTGTTAGGTCGTTCAATGATACAAGCATACTGAATGATATCAGGATCCTACGGCACATGTGCTGTGCGTCCCTGCATGCATTACTGCGCGCGTCTTCGCTGCACATCTGTTTCAGGCATAATTAATCATGTACCTAATTGAAAATTTCTTCCAACATTGTTTTTTGTTTTATGATATATCTTGCCAAAAGTATGGCAAAACTGTAAAACATCTAAATCACCATTACAAATTTAAATTAAATCATTGCCTTTATAGATATACATAAAAAGAGCCGCCACTGCGAATTAAGAACTTCGATGTCAACATCATTTGGAAAAGGAAATACATTTGCAAGCGGCAAAATAGTTTTCAATTTTTATTTCTGAACTATAAAATAAATAGTTTTCTCAACTTCTTACTTATATAAAACTGCAACCAATTTCGTAAAATAAATCTAGTTCTGAAGGATATAAATAAGGAGAAATTGAACGAAATAAACAAACGGGTTAAAAATTTGAAATTCGAGTAGATTATTGATAATTAGTAATAAGTGAAGTAGGATAGGTATATAAAAGAAAAGAAAGCGCCACCGTAATTGTATCTAAATTTACATAAAAATTGTTTAAAACTTTTCTTAAGGTAAGATTTTAAAATATCGATTTTGTATTGGTTCGTGATTGAGTGAGGCATCTGAAACGATTTCAACATATTTATACCCTCCGATTGAATCCGACTTCGAGTCGTATTGCTAGTGGTAGTTATAAAAGGCAATTAAATGTTTTTATTAAACTAAAAAAATACCACAAATTTCACAGACAGGTATTAAAATTATAGCATACCTACTTATTTGTTTTATTAAGCAACTAGTTGTTTGTGCTCTTTCTATATCTTTATCAACTTAGAATATCGCTATAAAATATTATTATTTTACTAAGCAATATATGAGTCACAAAATCATCACACAGTTACTATAATTTATACACACTTTTTTTACAAAAATAAAAAACTTATTTTAAAAGTTTCCATGCCTTTCATGTAGCTCAAAGATTGACAAAAGTAGAAGTTGAAGGAAGTTTGCACCCCCTTTCTTCTCCTTTTCGTGGAAACAAAATAATTTTTGCTATTCATTTTATTGATTTGAAGAATTTTAAATCTTTTGAAAAAATCAGCATTTCAAATTCTAAGTTTTTTTTTTTAGATTTGCAGGAATTTAAAATAACAGCTGTTCAATTAATACTGTGTAGACGACCAAATGATATTTCAAAATGAGAAATGCTGCGTATGCTCAACCAGTTTCTCGGGATTGCTTTACATAGAGCAAGGAATAGTTGATAATCGAAAAGGCGACAATCAACTATCACTTTAGCCGATTCCACCCCTGGAAATTCAGCTGTGCAAATATTTGTTGATTCATATTATTTTATTGTGTTCGGCAGATCTAATACAGATCACACGTTATAGTAAAATACGGCTATTTATCACGAATAAATTGCTCCAATCGCTCTCAATAGATATAGAAATAATTGTGTCTAGAACTACCACAACTCGATTTCGACCGTGCTTTTTCTATAAAATGATCGGTTACCGAATATGTAGTAGACTCATGCCACTATGTACAACTCAACTAAGGTAAGCAACGGTCGATTAAGAGATTTGGTAAATAATCGAATTATAAGTAATTAAAAACCGCCGCACAGTAGATTTTTTTTTTGCGAGAGTTCTTTCCACTCGTCGCAAAATGATACAAGCTTGATCAAGGGAAGCAAAAACAAAAAACAACCGCATAATGCTATCAATAGAAAGTTTGTTTGCAAAGTGACTAGCTCTACATTACGGTTAACACGCATAGAGTCAATATGACTGTTACATGGCATTGTATGATGCATAAACGTATTTGGTATACATAGAATATATTTAATCGTTAAAGCCGACTAAAAAGAAAGCTTATGCATGTCTAAGCAATTTTAACATTCAGGTGAGCCTAGCGACATATTCAATATCTTAAAGCTATCCCGTATAACTGGGTATAACCATCCAAGAAGCCCGTCACCGGCTATTCCGCCAAAGATGTTTTCCTTACCGATTTTGCGGTTGAAGTCTCCGAGCATGATCTTGACATCGTACTTCTGACAGGCTCCGTCCAGGAAGTCATAGAACTCCTCCTTGATAGGGTATCCTGCTTCGTCAGTATGCACATATTAGACTGATGTTGTAAAATGTGCCTCGTCTGGATTACAGCCAGGCGATCACTTATCGGCTGAAAATCAATGACTTTTGATCTTAGCCGATTTCCCACTACGAATCCGCATCCTAACATGTGCATCCTCTGGTGACAGCTGTAATAATATATCCATCGTATCTCCTGTATCGCGGTAATATCTGCCTTATACCGCGCGAGGACAGATTCAAGTTATTGAGCAGCACCAGGAGTGTACAGTGTACCTACGTTCCAAGTGCATACTTTCAGTTCATAGTCTGTTGACGTTCCGGGTCGTGATCTTATATGAGGAGTGTCCATTTTCGAGGCTGGTGTCTCTCTCATCATAACTAACTTTTCTTAACTGGTAGGGAAGTTATCCCGAGGGTACAACCCCCAACCTGAAGGACCTAAGTAACTATGTAGTGCACATTCTGAGTAATGCACATACATTTCGTTATTCTCTCATTCTCTTTGCTCGTTATTTTTATTTGTTACTCAGAATTTACGAGAAAGAAAATCACGAGAAAGAGAAATCGATTTTATTATCTGCACTATTAAAAGTCCTAATCCCAGAGCACTTAGATTCGGTAAACGTTCATTGTACTATGACGTATTTTGTTGTTCCCCATGGGGATTGAACCTGCACCGCACTGGTCACAAGAAAAAACACACCCCTTTACACCATCGCCACCGCTCACTGTATCCTTACTGGTCAACCTGTGGGGTTCCCGCTTTAAAATGCACAAATTACATCATTCTTGAATCCAGGTAAACTACAAATCAATAAAAGGAGCATGCACGATTTTTAAAATTGTAAAAAAACATATAGGAACGGGCTACAGTCCGCTTAAGCGAACTGTTGGATATCCTATTCTTATTCCTATAAGACATCTAGAGAGTCTGTATTACAAATTTCAGCTCCCTAGCTCAAACTGTGGTTTTTCAAAAAAAAAAAAAATTATTGTGGGCGTGTCAGTGGGCGGATTTTGAAAATATTTACACATGAGCATAAAGGGCCCCTAGAGAGTATATATTATAAATTTCAGCTCCCTAGCTCAAAATCTAGGTTCAGTTTAAAGGACTAATTTTTGCCGACGGACGGACGGACATGGCTAGATCGACATCACTATCGATGCTGATCATAAATATAGTAACTTTTAGGGGCCTACAGGCAATATTAAGGTATGTTACAAACTATGAGCCAAAATGAATATACCCTTAGAATAGGGTATAAAAAGAGCCAGGTTTTAAACCTCCTGGATTACTGGATTATATGCAACAACATTTGATTCGCCTCAGAGAAAAAGTGAGTGAGGAGCTTTGTCAATCGTGATTAAGCCCTGTTTGCTTATTCGACTCTTTCGATTCGCGACTTTTCGTATTTTTTTTGAATCAAAGATTCCACGAAGAAAGGAGCTTGCCCATGCCAGAGTCCGTTATAACACGGGAAGGCTTAAAATTGGAGTCCGCATCCTTGCGACTAAGCACTCTCTTAGCCATGCATCCCTCAGCATTTATTTAGATTTACTCCCTATAGATAGTTCTAAGTTTCTTACTTTTTAAGTCTTTCTGCCATTGGTGGATCTACAGACGATTATCATCTCTGATAGTATAGCCGTTTGAAACATTGCAACCTTATCAAAGTTAAGCTCAATTAAACTTGTTTTTTTTTTTATAATTTACTTACGCTAAGCTAAGAGGTTTTCTGTAAATCTTACAGTTCCCTCATTGTGCTAGGAAAACAGCACAAGCCTTTTGTTGTTTAACAGCAAGCAGCACCTAGCAATGGCGTATTTCATTGTATGCTTTTAGGTGCTAAAAATTGGCCGGGATTCGAACGCACTACCTTCCATTCAGTAAGCGAATATACTACTACTGCCTCGTTGCCACCCGCACACTAAGAGCAGTAAGGATTTTGTAACTCTATGTCTCTGCCGTTTCTGCAGGGATCGATAAGGTTATCGGTTCATATATTTATCAGGCATAGGTAGGTACTTAAGTTTTTCCTGTGTATGGACAAGGCACAAATTGGTGCGCACATATTGTTACCATCATTCAAAGCAATAGCCACTTCATAAATTTAATCACATAAGTACGTACCTATACGTAGAGTGGCTGGTTTCCTGACTCCTGCAAAAAAATACACATTTAATAAGTGCCGTTTTGAGGCCACTACTCATATATAATTTGAATCAAAAAAAGGAAGTACGTTTTAAAACCAGATTGTGGAGTTGAGGAAGTTAATAATGTCCAAGAGGTAATGAAAGATCGGTTTGCCTATAGAGCGCTGTGTCTAGCTTTCGCTAATGGCGAACATTCAAAAGTATAATTTAGTAAAGTTTCCCAATTTGCCGAGCTTTAGTCGCCACCTCACGGGCGACGAAGGTATCTATGTGTATGACCAACTTAAACACTTCCCCAATTTCTAGAACTTCTTCTTTTGATCCTCTAAGCTAACGCCAAATATATGTAAATTGACGCCAAACACTGTGGAAAACGAATTGAAAAGTCCCAGAATTAAACAAGTATGAAAACGAAAGAAACTCCACTTAATTGTTGAAGTATCTATCACCTTAAGAGATTAAGTCTCCTGGCTTGTTTTTTTTACTTTAAATACGCAATGCCACTACTAAGTATCAGTTTCACTGAGCATTGCATTAAATGGAAATAATTTAATTACAACTGAAAAGTAATTAACGAAAAACCACAGCAACTGTATACCGTCACTGCTACTGTAACCACAAAAGCGAGTCCACTGCATCACTCAAGGTCACGTTCAAATGCTTACCCCCTTCTCACAATCAGATAGTTATACAAAAGCTGTGCATAACTGCATTAACGTATGTATACTACGTACACAGTGGAACTGTAACCCAGTCAGTACTAGGTTGACGTCCGCTAGTGGGTCTGGGTATCTTTTTGTTTCTCGTGCCGCTTCTCATTGGCTATAATCTGGCGGTGTGTCGCGCCGCATGTAACAGGTATAAAGATGCAGTATCTGATATGTGAAGCGATTACATTTAATAAAATTGCTCAAACCTTTGTTATCACAGTAGCCTTTAAAATTAAATTGTAACTAGTCAAGTTAGCTATATCAGCAGCTACATAGGCTTTTTGTACTGTATTATGTCATAAAGGTAGATTTCTATTGTAATTGACTGCGCAGTATTTAATGAATGTACATGTTTACTACAAATAATAAATTGAGTTATATTTTACTTGTTGGATTGTACTTAGGTTAGGTTAGGAGCGCTGTACGCGCATTTGCGCAAGTTTCAACTGGCGGCCAAAGTGGCTAACAAATTCCTTTAGATCTGCCGATGAATCTCTAACAGTCGGATGGAGGTATCCGCGCCACTTCGTCAAAGATATCAAAGAACCGTGTTCAGATCCAAAAGCGGCAGCATTATTGAAATGCGCGGCATTGGCAACTGAATTGTTCAACAGATTCAATTTCCTCTTCATTTGTAAAATGCCTAGCCTTTAAGCCATATTTCCGATAATGCAATGTCCGGTGAATAGCACAAACATTTTCTAAGCTACGTTGTCCATTTGTTCAAAACCTTGTGCCGGCCCGTAATATATCATTTGATGATACAACTGTTTGCTTATGATGTTTAGAAAATAAATCGGAAAGAATAATTCAAAAAGTACCGCTATTTTTTCCCTGGTTCTATTGCAAAGCATTCAATTAGGAAAAATGCAGTTATATTTTGCGTCAACTGAATAGACACAAATATTGAAATTGGAAATAAAAGTTATTGGGATTAAATGAAAGAAATTTTTCTTAAAATATTTTTTTATTGATTAATTTTAGTAGTGGGTACTGCCGCCTTTACTCGTAATAGTTTCGTAAATTCGATCCGGCATGGAATCGTACAGCCTCTTTATGTAGTCCAGCGAAATTTCCCCCCAGGCCAATTTAATGGCTGCAATAAGCGATTCTCTGTCCTCAAACTGACGGTCAGACTCATGAACTTTTCGTAGTAACTATCCCCAAACATTTTCAATTGGATGCAGGTCCGGTGAGTATGGCGGCCATTGAAGCAATTCCACATTCGGCTCCTGTATCCAAATTTTGTTTATACGCGCCGTGTGGATGGGGGCGTTATCCTGCTGAAAAATTCAGTTTATGGGTCCAAAAATGTCCGAAAATTTAGGAAAATTTCTTTCCAAGATTCCTTTATAACTTATTGCAGTCATTTTTGAAGTTTGGAACTCAAGCTCAACAGTGCCATAGTAGCTAACTGCTCCCCATACCATAACACCACCTTCTCGACTATGATGCCGCGGTAAAAAACTTTCTTCTTTTCGTGGAAATAATAATTGAACCCATCAGGGCCTTAAAAATTAAACTTCTTCTCATCCGAAAAAACCACGTGATGCCATTCATTTTTCCAACTCATATGGAGTCTAGAGAATTCTAAGCGCATACACTTCCGTTTCTCCTTAAGTGGTGGTTTCTTTTGAATTTTCAACCGTTTTAGATGTTTGGCACTATTGATAACCCTTCACACTGTTGAAACGCTTGCAGTAACACCGGCTTTCTGTTTTATTTTTGCCGCAGAGTTGCAGGAATTGGAAGCACATCTTAAAATTGCTCTTCGATCAACTGCTGTTGTTGCCGTTTTTTGACCTCCTTTCATGTTTTTTCTGTACGAATCTTTGCTTCTTAAATAAGAATAGACCACACTAAAACTTCGTCCAATTTTGTCAGCTATAGAACACCCAGTTAGTCGTTGTTCTTTTAGTAGATCGATTTGAGCTCTTTCAACACTATTTAGAGATTTTGATTTACCCATTTTTCTTTGAAATACAATTAATCAAATAAAATTCACTTAAAGCACTTCAACTGTTGATCTAATGTGTCAATCTCCAGAGAATACTCATAAGCAGTGAAAATATTGGCCTTGTGTCTATTCAGTTGACGGAAAATAAAACTGCTTTTTTCCATATTGACTGCTTTGCAAGGGAACCAGGGAAATAATAGCGGTACTTTTTGAATTATTCTTTCCGATTTATTTTCTCAACATCATAAGCAAACAGTTAGCATCATCAAATGATATATTGCGGTATAAGGTTCTGAAAAAATGGACAACGTAGCTTAGAAAATGATTGTGCTTATTCAGTTGAAGCGAATTGTATACCCCGACGAGCACACGGATTTGGTTTAAATAAAAATGTTAGGGTTTTTGATCTTTTAGCACCTTTGAGCATAGGTAACGGCACAACTGCTTATGTTGGTCTATTGATGCTTAGCCAAGGTAAGTGTGACCTCATTTATGAAGCTTGTAGGTGGTAGGCTGGTAGTATCCCTCCGTCAGCTATGGATTGTACTTACATTTAATTCTATTAATTTCTAAAATTGTGATATGTGCTTTAAATTGTTTCTCCCAAATAAATAAAAGATTAAAAGCGACCTTTTAACTCACCTCATTCGTGGATTACATTCACCTATGGGCGTTGATTTTTGCAAATCACTGACCTTTCGGCAAATTGTTTTTTTTTTTTGTTGAATTGCTTGGAATTGCTCTTTAAACAAGCAAGTACTTTCACCAATTATTGTCTTAACTTTTTGTCTTCTAGTAAGTGGCATCATATAAAAAATATATTCCTTAAAACTATAAGGACTGTTTTTCATCTCTTAATATACCAATACATTATAAAGGAATGTTTTTTTTTTTAATTATCTGAATAGGCGTGAAAGGGGTTTGTGAACACACAAATAAAGCAGCTGTTAAAAATCTGACGATTGAATCACTTTTAACCATCACAGACACGGGCGATCCAACTGGCCAAATTACCACCAAAAATGACCGCTACCTACAAGTCAATTCGTGGACATATTTTGGACAGACAAGAAGAAGAAGTTGGACATTCGGCCAGTGTGTCTACCTCTTCATATTGCAATGACGTCTTTAATGGAGTGAAGACTTAAATTCTGTCATACCGCGTTAACATTTTCTCGAGGAACTTTTCCCTTCAGGAATCTGATGACAAAAAAAATGCCGCTCGAAATTTATTCACAAAAGCTCTGGTATAGTCCGTCCAAACCTAAGGAAAATTTTGGGCATTTTTATTTCTTCGCTAATCATAAGAGAGTTTAAGACAGTTTTGCAACAAAAAATACAAATACATATATCTCTGCTTCCGAAAGATATCTTGCTCGATCGACGTTCGACGATTGAGATAAGACTGGGTTCCATTTCCATACAGCATTGTCGTTGTCGCATGCCAAAGATACACTTTGACCCACCCTTGAAAGAAGGGAAATCGGCATGGATGCTAAACTTCTCAAATATTTATGAACAGAAGAAGAAGAAGACATTTTTTCTTCTGTGGATTTTTTTTTGCATGCGAATCGCAGGTAGATCTTTTATGTACATATGTACACTCAAAATAGCAAAAATGATAAATTTCATTTCATCAAACATGTTCTAAGAGAGAACAAATTTCTTAAGAACATCTTTGTGGGTATTTTCTTTTGTTTTTGGACTGACTATAATATACATGCTTATGTGAATGCGTTTATTGTTATTTTTCAATAATAACAAACATTTGAACGACGACGTCCGATGAGTAACATACAAAGTATGATCTTATACTTTCGTCTGGCACGGGCAATGCTGCCGATTCGTAAAAAAATAACAATTATTGGTACATCACCTGTTATGTTGTACATTGTATTCCTGTTATGCTTGAACGGATAGACAGCGAAAGTAATAATAATAAGTCTACACAATTTGAAAAGTTGTCAACCGCTTATTAAAATGAGCAAGCGTAAAGCTGAATTTGGAGATAAGATTGTATCAAAAAAGCTCGATTATTTTTGATTGGTTTTGTCTTTTTTATTATTCATTATTTTCAAATCGACCGTCTTCTGCTTTAAAGCGATCATAACCCTTTGCCTGTGGGGCTCTCCGGTTTGATCTCGGAGGGAATTGGCAGGCCTCCCGATTTTTAATCACTTCCTTATTGAGGCTGATGTTGTTACATTTGTATGATCCAGGAGTTCTAAGGCGTCGCTGTTGGGAATTGTATAGGAACGTTAGTTGATATTGCCTTTTTGACGGGATTTGATGCCTCCTTTGAACATGACGGCACCATCTGAATCGGTCACGCTTCATGTTCTCTAAGATAGGTTTTTTGACGTGAAGGCTTTCTCGGATCTTACTTCGATCTTTTTAAATAGACCGTATATTGTGAAAGGAGCGTGATAGCTGAAATTTGATCACGTTTACCCCTGAGTTATCGGTCACCGTCCGGCTATTAAGAGTTCGGTGGCAGTGGATGGCTGCAACCCGTGTAAGTGAAGGGGCTATGCTCTTCCTTTCGCCACTGAAAGAATTTCACCGTCCTGTTTTTATCAGTCCGGTTAGAGCCTGATTATTTTTTAAAGGAAATCCAAATGCCAGAGCACTCTGACTCGGTAACGGCTCATTGCACTGCCAGGCAGAAATCCTCTTGTTGGTGTAGAGGTTGGAGGAACAAGGTGTTATTCGTTTCTCTCCATCATTGGGTGGCGTATGTCGTTGTTCCCCATGAGGATTGAACCTGATTCGCGCGGAGCACATTCCAACACACCGTCGCCATCACTCGGTCAGAAGCGGATAGTGTGAAAGGACCGTAATTAATAACGTTTAGTTGAGAAGCATGCTTTACGATCGAAACAGCTCTAGTTCGCTGGTTATAATCAACTTGACGTAAGACTAACATTTACTTGCAACTAATCAGTGCAACAATATATTTATTTAGAATAATATAATTTAAAAATGGACACTAATGCTCCAGCTAAGAGGATCTTCGAATCGCAGCACACGGGTTCGAGAAGGCAAGGAAGACCGAACCTTCTTTTCAAAGACCAAGCCATTGCGGATGCCAGAGCGCTTGGTCTGGACAATCGGAAGCAGCGTGCCCGGGATCGTTGTTCATCAAATGTATTAAGTTTGCTTTGTTGTATAAGAAAGTAAATAGAAATTAAATAAAAAATTATATAATTAATTAAGCTCAATAAATTAGAGCCCCCATTAAAAACTGGCTAATAGAGTTTTAACTAAAATCAGCACTAAGCTATTTGCGTCTTTAACAATAAACCATTCAATTTCGATTTATTCATTCTCATTTAGTTTAAAAAGTCCGCTGTTAATGGCGGTTTTAAATAGGCATGAGTTTAAAAAAAAAACCCAAGGGATTTTGTCATTATTGTGACTTTTGACTAAAATATGTTCAGATAGGTTTCCGGGAAGAGCGAATCTGTAACACCGCATTGTGATAAAATAAGTTCAGAAACTTTAATCTGAAACCGAAAAATTGTGCATGGTGTAATGGTTATCACATCCGCTTAACAAGCAGAAGGTATCAGTACATTGAAATTGAATTGTATGTAACCGCAGACTGAACCGAATGTAATACATACCCGAAGTTCTTCATTCTGTGTGTTCTCTATCTGATGTGTATTTTAACGAGAGAGCTAATGTAGAGTGAATAAATTGAAACGCTCCATTAAACCACTTTTAGCACTCAAAATCCCTCTTATAGTGTCGATTTTGACCTTTAACCTAATGCCGGTCTTAAATTTAAGCACCAATAGTTAAAGTGGGCAGCCTCTTTTAAAAATGATTATGAAGAGTGAATAAATCGAATTTCTACAAATATCTGAATTTCCCATTTTCAATGAGGCTTTTAAATTTAATAGAGACTCAATAAATTGGGCCTTAGAAATATAATAAACCTATCTTGTAGTTATCCCAAAAATTTTGAAGTTACACGTAAATTTGGCGTATGATTATATTTGGCGTGCCTAAAAACATAATTATGCTTCTAGGGTTAAGACACAGTGACGTTTTGGTAAAAGACCTAAGATTAATCAGAAGACATTCATAGAAGTTGCTGAAGGTCTTTTTTAATGATCGTTTCCTGATAAATTGCACCGGTTTTTGCATTCATTTCCTCTTTTAGAAATGGAATATACTTCGACATTTAACCTTAACAACTCTAAAGCTATTAATATTTGTCTGCAGTTCAGGAAATAGGAAATTATTTCACATGATAAATGTACCTTCAAAGTTTTCTAAATAAAATGCGTCTATTTGTTCTAGAAAAGTCTGTTTTAAAGCTAACATTAATACTGCTGTAACATACATTTTTATCAGAGCTTGGATTATCATAATAAACAGACAGCTGTTATCTTCTTGCCCTGAACTTCAAGTCAACTTGTGACAATTTGTGATGTCAATATCAAGAAATTCTTTATTTCCCACTTCCTGCTAAGATAACCGACATTTTATCACAAACAAAATCAACCTAGAAAACAAGTAAAGTTCAGCCTATTGACACAGCTCTTGACACTGGTAATCTCACTTCCTGACCTAATCTCAAACACAATAGAGCCACGCGATCAGGCAATTGCGAATTCTGCGGCAACTGTTTGTCCCCCAAAGACACCTTAACACTTTTTACCCATATTCTGTTTGAAATGGCCAATCAAATGATTGCATGACGATGGGTGCATTAAATCTCAAGCTAACTTTACTTGCGGTGTTTCTGGTAAACTGTCAAGACCAAAGCCTATTACGCTCGTTGTCATTGCTCGGGGGATAAGGGAAGAAAAGGCTGCTTGTTCGGATTTAGCTTTAGTTCTCCGTCTGACTTTGGCCGGCTTACACCGCCTACACGGATTGTGCGCGCACATGTTAACTTAGTCTTGTTGGTTTCTTCTTCGAATTCGAACACACTTAAGTCGAAGCGTCGGCGTATACACAAATACAAAACGGTATTTACCAACGTACGCGCTTAACTTGTGTATTAACAGCTTTTCTAGCTTTGATTTGTTTTATTTTCATTGCATCTGTAATTGTATTTTCTTCTCCGTTCGTTTTTGCTTTAAATGATAACGATCAGTTTGTGAAAATAAACTATAAACAAAAGAAAAATCAGAAAAAAAATTGTGTGTCATTAGTAGTTTTTGCGAAATGTTTCTGAAATGATAGCTAACTATCATGACACGAATCTGGCGTGAACAATGATTGATATAAAATTGCACTTGGCACTCGATGTGCAGTGTTGTAAACAATAGATAACCTTATGAAGTGTCACAATGACATTATGTCAAAAGCAAATGCAAAAATAGCAAAACACAAAACAGTGCACATTATAGTTTAGTGTTGATGACCTATAAGTTTCGTAATCGTTTTATAAGTTAGAATTTGGCACAGTATTGACGTTCGTTTGCTTCTTTAACCAGAAAAGTTTCAATTGTAGACCAGTTCCTATGATCTTTTGCAGAAGGGCTTCTGGTCAAGGTTTATGATGTGATAAGCAAAAGAGAATTCTACTTGCAGTTTAAGGAACAAATCGTTTCATTAAAGCATTGCCCTATGCAATAATGCTCATTTATATTTTCTTCATATCTCTGCGTTATCATTGCACTATACAAATGTATAAACAAATGTTAACAAGCTTTTTTTTTATAGTTTGATTAGTTTTTTTTCTGTTTAAAATTAAGCACATAAAAATTGTTAGAATGCGCGTATATTTGTATTCAACCTATAAACTGGTTCATGACAGTAATATTTTGAGGATAATATAACGCATATGTTGGCCGCGTCAGACGATCAGTCCAATTTTCTACCACATTTTCGAGCATTGGAGGCCGGTAACGGTTTTAATGTTATCTTCCAAAGCGTCCAGCATGTCGTGAAATAAATCATTCGTCAAACGTTTGCTTCAGTAAGTTGAATGTGAGGGCTGTGTGGCATGTGACGCTATCCTGTTGCAACTACATCTCTTTCATATCCATGCCGTCCAATTTTGGCATGAAAAAATCACTTATCATGGCTCTATAGCGTTCGCCATTGACCGTAACGTGCTGATCGGACTAATTTTTGAAGAGGTACGGCTGTATGACTTCTCCATCCCATATAGCACATCAAACAAGCCATTTTTATTGATTTATATCGTCCCTTGTGGATTTTCTTTACTCCAAATGCAACAAAGTGACTTATTGACATAGCAATGGAACCAAAAATGGCCTTCATTGTTAAACAACATTTTATATAAGCCACAAACATCGCAGAGCGTTCTTTGTGTTTTTTTGAAAGTCGATTTTCAAAGGATGCCATATTTGACATCGTAGCATTTTTGTGGTGTACGAGTATATCTATTTATAATGAATTGTTAAACCTTTCTGAGTACAACTGACGTTAGTATCTTGAAAGGCGTTCATTCCTAACGAGACATACAACTTACTTACTTAACAGACTCCCGACTGCAACCTTCCATCTTTCGCGATCTGGACACGCTGCTGCTTGTTGGGCAGACCAAGCGCTCTGCCATCCGCAGATGGCTAAAGATGATTTTGTTCGAAAAAAGGGCAGTGGTGTGGAAAACAGTGTTGCAATCATTTGGAATACCAGGCATGCTGCACTGCACCACTGTGGACGTGCATGCTACTTCAAGTGAGCGACTTACTCAACAGTTCGTACCACAGTGACTTCATAGGCTGCAGCGACTTTCCATTGTGTTCGGTTAGTAAATTGAATTGAATTGGATTTCGTTGAACCGCAGATTGTCATGTGTGTTGCTGGGAACGATGGCAAACGCACTGACGCACTGTGCGATCATTTCACTCGACTCCGGCCACTACAAGGACGTTCAACGCTGACCCATTTTGTAATATTTATTTGCATTTCTAACCGGGACACGAGAAGGCTGATATGTAACTCTAAATTTACTCATGTTGGTTAAATTCTTCCGATATATGGGATAGCCTTCATCAGTAACAACACGTTGTTTCCTATGCAAATGTCGATGTTTTGAATTGATGGATTCAGTCGAATGTACAGGGTGGGGCACCAATTGTGCTTCAATAAGAAATTCAAATAATTTTTTTTTTAATCAATGTACATGTTTAATTTTTTTTATTGTATAGAAAGTTCAATTTTATTTTATAACTAATTGTTTTTGAAGACATCTGATCAGAAAATTATTCATTGCGGCCTGAAGGGTTGAAGTCGGGATCGCCTCAATTATTGTTTTAATGGACTGCTTCAATTCAGTCAAATTCCTTGGTTTCGTTTTGTGCACCTCTTGCTTGACATAACCCCATAAAAACAAGTCTGGTACAGTCAGGTCAGGTGACCTTGGGTGCCAGCAGAAATTGGAGTTTCTGGATATTAATCTGTTTGGGAATTTTCGTTGGAGCTCCGCCATGTGTGTAATTGCTCCATCTTGCTGGAACCAAATGCTATTGAAACGGATTCTTCTTCGGCGCAGTTCTGGGTAAAAAAAACTCCTTCAACGTCTTCGAATAACGGACCGTTTTCTTCAAAGAAACATGGCCCCGCAAACCACTTTGATGAAACTACGCACCACACAGTAACTCGTTCTGTGTGCAGTACCGTCTCATGGAGTATTTCTGAATTAGATTCACTCCATATACGGCAATTTTGCTTTTTTACATTGCCGTTTAGATCAAAATGGGCCTCATCAGACATAAACAAGCAATTTATCAAGCTCTTGTCTTCTTCGGTCATTTCAATCAATTTTTGGCAAAATTCCAGGCGAATAGGCAAATCCAGAGGGTTTAACTTGCTTGCAATTTGGACTTTGCACTGACACAAGTTTAAGTCATCATGAATTATTCGTTGTAATGACCGTCTGCTAACTCCATTTTGAGTCGAAGCGCTTGGATTTGCCGGAATTGACGAAGCTACAGTCGCGATTGTGTCTTGAACCCGAACATAAGGATCTCGATGGTACGGTCTTGGTGCGATGCTTCCAGATTCGGTAAACATGTTTGCCAGACACATAATGGTAAATATAATCGGGGGAGTGCCGCCAAACTCCCGCCTAAATTCCCTTTGAACGGAAATGAAGGACTGCAAAGCATGGTACCGCTGCACTATCCACATCCATTCATTTTAATAAATCTAAATAGTAACCCGCCAAATAAAAAAAAAAAATAAGCCGATTACTCACACCGAAAAAAGTTATTACGTTTTGTTTTTGTAGCACGATTCGTGAGCCACCCTGTATAACAACTGTTTTGACAGAACCATATGGATTAAATCTTGGTGCTTGGTGCAAAACAGTATTAAAATAATTAAGTTAACATATATCCGGGAAGTCCTTCAAAATAGCCATCTATGCCCTTAAAGTGTAAGCCGCTGTTCCACCCTGTTGGGAACTAATATTCCCAAAGTCTAATTCATCAAGTCGTGGAAAATAATTTCCTCCAACATGTTCACATACCGGTCTAAATGCACTGTCACTGTGACTCATTTTCTTCAAAAAACCAGGGACCAACAATCCCAGCTGAGGAAATTGCACATACCACGCTGTGCCTTTATCTCAGCTGTGACATTTTTTGTTTGTTGACGCATCATATGAAAATGGGCTTCATCACTGAAAAAACGATTGCATCCTCTGGAACGTTTTGAGAAGCGCCTCACATGCCTTCCTTCGAGAATTGAAGTCGCTTTCGGACAGATCCTGCACAATCGCCAACTTGTACGTTTGGTAATGAAAGTCATAGTGAAGAATTCGCCTCACTGAACGATTAGAAAGCCCAAGGGCAGACGCATGTTTGCACAAAGAACGCCGTGCGGATTTCAAGATTGAATCTCTCATCGCCTCAGGTGATCTGATGGGCCGACTGACTCCAGTTCTTCGTTCTTCTCGCGGTTTGTCTGATCGTAGTGACACATGTAGGTAACAGATTTCCGGTCCGGGACAGGGCCCAACGGAGCTACATTGAAGCGATTTTGAAAGGCGCGCTGGGTTGCGATCACAGAACAACCATTCAAAAAATAGGCATCGACGGTAAACGCACGCTCCTCACTGTTCCTACGCATGATGGCGACTGAACTGAAGGAAACCAAAATTAAGAACCACGCCTGTTGAATGAAAACACTTCCCCTACAGCTTGAACAGCGCACATTTTAAAAAAGGGAGTCATGTCGCGCAAGCCTGTATCTTCTTCTTCCTTAATGGCGGAGAGGCTTTGATCAGGATCAAAGGGATCATAACCCTCCCACTTAACTGCAGAAAATAACGGCAGGCCTCCCGATTATTGAATCACTTGATCACAGATCTCTTGGTTGTCTATCAAAGATCTTTTCAAAATCAACCAACACCATATGCAAATCCTTGAAGGAATCACTATATTTTTCTATCATGATCCTTATACTTTGGATTGCATCTGTGGTCGATTTGCCTGCGACAATTCCGCACTGGTCTTAATATAGCCGTATTATTTTCCACATTCGGCTATCTAATACCCGCTCAACGATCTTCACGCTGTGTGACATCAGCTTGACTAAACGGTAATTATCACAGTCTCGCGTGTCGCCTTTACCTTTGTACAAAGGAAGAAGAAAACTTCCCTCCCCTGGTTAGGTATTGGATCGCCTCTCATCAGTTTGGAGATGAGAATGATTAGCCATTTTGCAGCACCCTGTATATATGTTATATATTTATTAAAGTGTCAAGTAGGCGATTAAATTTTCCCCCAAAGAGGACCATTCCTGCACTCTTGGCTCAGAAACAAGAAACCTCCATTAAGGAAATATTTCCTGGCTGTTGAAACTAACTGTAAAGCGCACTTACTTACTGCCTCGAATTTATCTACGAAAAAATAATTGCCATATGTTCGTGACATAAAAGTAATTGAACAAATTTGATAATCTACAACGAGATTGTTGTAACATTTAATTTTTTTTATTTTTAATTAAAGTTATTATAGTTCTAACAAACAACTATTGATGTGCATTTAAAAAAGAGTTTAAGTGCTATCATTGCTTACAAATCTTTATGTAGACAATGTCAGTAAGGTTCCGTGGAACTTATATAATGTATCGGTCAATATATGTAAGACTTCCACTTGTATTGGTTTCCCCCTGTAGACGACATTAAGAATTAGACTTTAATGATAACAAGTTTGTGGAGAACTTATCTACGAAAAACTTACAAAAATTGTTATCTTCGTTTGTTTCGTGTAACAAAAAATAAATAAAAAATGTTTCAAATGCGTTTGTTTCACTACAAGATGTTCGGCCATGATTTACAATGACGTTTTCGCGAACTGCCCTACTGTAGTAATGTCGCGTTGGATGATTACATCTCACCCAGTAGGATCAAAAAGCCTCCAGAGGAACCGAAAACCATGACCGACAATCTACCATTGTATCGATTTTACCTGTGTGAAGATTGTAAGAACTTTTTTTCTAGTCATTTAAGCCGTAATTGGTGGCTCCCGGAAATTGCGCCAGAATTTTTTTCTTTGAAAAAACGCCAGAAAATTTCATACAAAATTCTGAAAATTTCTAACGAGCCTAAAAAAATACAACAAATTTCTGAGAACGAAATTAGACCCATTTACTTAAAACGAGAGTTTTTGCACCTCAAATCTAAAAAAAAAGTATTTTTAATAATATACCCAACATACTTACCCGAATCATTTTCTGGTCTTTTTTCAAAAAAGAATTTCCATTTAACGTTCTGGCTCCTAAGTAAATGCGTAAAAGCAAATAAAACAAACAAAAATTATTTAAAATAATAATTTTCCGTTGTGGGCACAATGGCTCAGTGGTTTGTGAAAGTTATCAGGTTCAAATCACGCCGAGGTTAAGTAACACCTTAAGTTTTTTTTCCACTGCCCCACCTTTTGCAAACATCTGACAAACATGCAAGAGTATTAATTGTCAGGAAAAGCTTACCAATTTTGCCGTTTGGAGTCGGCCTTAAATTAAAGGTCCCATCCACGTCGCAAAAGCAAAGCTAGGTTTATATGGACACTTAATACCTAATATTTATTTTTTAATAATTTCCTGATAGTAGAAATGATGAAAATACTCATTACAAATTTGTGAAAGATATATTCGTAAAATACCCTATTAATTAACTAAGCAGCCTTTTGCCTATCAGTCGGGCATTCCCTTAGTACCCTGGAAGCAGGAATCTTATTTTTTTTAAAACTTTTTAATCTGGACTTATCATATCCCGTATCGTATCCGTATACCGTATCATAACCCTTCCACTTCATTGCAACCCTGCTAATCACTACGTAGGGTTCGCTGGTTTGATCTCATAAAGTATCGGCAGGCCTCTCGGTTTCGAATCATTTTCTTACTGATGGCAATCAATTATTGTTGCTGCTGTACCCACTGTGTGTGTTCTCTCCACGAGGAGTGTTTTATTCATCTACTAAAGTTCAGAGATTTCAAAACTCGAACTTATTGCTCATTCACAATAATTTACGCATTTATTTATTCTACAGTTTCATTCATTTTATAAAACTGAGAGTTAATAATATTTCATCCAGTACAATCTGATCCAGAAGTTTTTAAGGGTTGGTTGATATTGCCTTTTTGACGAGGTTCGTGGAATCTATTCGTTGATTATGACAGTACCAAACCCGATCGCGCTTCATTTTCTCTCAGATAGGTTCTTTTCCGTGAAGGCTTCCTGGGATCTTTTGACCTCGTATTCGTTCAAGTTTCAAGGCGTAATAACTCTTGCTGTCGTCCGAAGCATCTTCATCTCAGCTATCGTTAAATTTTCTCTCGTAATTTTTGAACCCTAGCCAACATTGTAAACCGTATGTTAGCGGCGCACAATTGCGGCGTACAGCCTTCCTTTTAAATAAGGGAGCATTTTTTGGTTGCAGAAGATGGTTAAGTTTTCCCGACAAATTTATTCACCGTACGCTTTCGCGATGATTGATATCGTCAGGATAGGTTGCTTCGCTGGAGCAGGCATAGATCAACTAAAAGTCCGTTATGTGGCAACAGCTATGGACTGGATCTAAGAGCATAAACAGCTGTAAGTTGTTCTGCTAGACACTCATTTGTTGATACTATTTTCACATACTATTAAGGAAAACGGCCTTTCATTATTGTTACGGCAAGGTGATTTTTTTTCCAAGTCCGTTGAAATAAAAATATTAGCATCATAAAAGAGTCTTCTGTTTCATAAGTTATGCATAATGCTAATGACATAAACTTACTTCTCCAGAACAAAAATAAAAATGTTGAAGTTTACACAAATATCAAAATCAAGTTTGAGTTGATTCTTCAACGAATCGTGTTCAATATTCAATTTCACAGTATATGGTTTCTCTTCTGGTTTTATAAAGGTTTAGAGGTTTGCTATCAAAATCTTTCAATGCTCGCTCTGGAGTTTCTCAAGGAAGTCACTTAGGTCAAATTCTTTTTTTTTTATCTATTAATGAAGTCAGCGCAGTTACAAAATACAGAGGTATTTTGATACACGCTGCGGAGAGGAAAATATATAAATTTGTAACCAAGACGACAGAAATCCTCTTCAAACCGACATTAATAGCTTCTAAATTGGGTGTATTAAAACCCAACTTAATGTCATCATATGACATTTTCTCGAAAGCGTATCAATTCGACCTTCAATATTCTCCATCTCATCATACTTTTTGTCATGCTGATTGTTTAAAGGATCTCGGGCTTTATTTTGATCCCAAACTCGATTTCACAAAGAATATCAATTGTATCGTTAATAAGTCCAATTCTATGCTGGGCTTTGTAAAAAGGTGGTCTAAAGAATTTGATAACCCATATGTTTCTCTGTCATCATATAATTGCTTTGCCCATCCTCATCTGGAGTATGCTTCACAATTTTGGATACTGTTCTACAGATTCAAACCGAATCGAAGCGTAAAGTTATTCGACTTGTCTAAGAGGATTTCAATGGAACGATGCATTAAACTTTCCTCCTAACAGTCGACGTATCAAGCTTCTTCAACGAAGGCTTAACGACGACATGGTTTTTTACAATAGCTTATTTCCGTTCATATAGATGCTCCTGATTTGCTAACTTCTATTAGTTTTAATTTCCGTGATGGTGCCTATAACCTACGTAGTGCTGACTTTTTGTTATTTTATTATTTAATTACCAAAAATTAAAAATTAAAAAAATTGAATTAAATAATATGTGCGTGTTCTTTTTTATCTCTATACATTTTAAATTTCAATAATTTCAACGAATAAAATCATTGTATTTTCCTTGATTTTTTCCTTTATGATGACTATGCATATTTTTGAATTTAGATTTACTAACACCTGCACTAAATGATGAGCCTGTGGGTGCACTTTAAGTTCCGTCAAATGTCTGCTAGTGATAAGCACTCCACGACACAGATCTGTCAATGTGGTATCCACCAAAGACGGCGTGGAATTGGGCTAAATAACCTAACAAAATAACCAAAATTTGAAAATTTGATCAAAACGCCCCAAAAGTGGGTGCGGCAAACAACTTTGTTTGAGTGAATACTTCGGAAGGACGTTGTCTACAGATTTTGTTCAAACTCTTATTTTTGTTTTAAACCAATAAATTGAACAAAGGTTTTGTTAAAAACGCCCCTAAAAATTGAGTGTGACAAACAACATACATTTTATAGTTTGGTTCGGGTTATCGAGGTGTTTTTAGCTGACACACGAATTCACAAAAGCATGCCACTTACGCCAATGTGATACAGCGACAAACATAGGCACCCAATTTTACATTCATTCAATCCTGCACATGTCCAGACTGACAAAACCTTAGGAGACACATTAATGTGCAAACATAGAGGCAAATACGGCTAAATAAAATCCAATAGAAAATGCCAAACCGCTGTTTCATGAGGAACAGCGGTTAGGGGTAAAGGTGAATTTAGCTAGGGTTAATGCCCCACACTTCTGTTTCCGATACTTTTCACCTTATAAAAAAAAATGACAATAGAAAACTGTCGGCCTCAACAATTAAATATCTCGAAGTAATAACTTCCCAGTTATTGCACTGTTTATGGAATCTACTTGGGAATTCGCAACTAATCAAATAAACAGTGCAATGCATATGGGAGGGCATGCTGCCCCCCTGCAACCCCCTGCAACCCCCCTGCTTGGGGTCACTGTTTGATTTGGAGTGGGTGCAAGGGTCTTTAGTTACAATAGACAAATTCTCAAATTATAGGTGGGAAATAAGTTCACAAAATTTACGGTGGAGTTATTGTTCACCTATGGTGGGCAATAAGTTCACAAAAAAAAAGTGAAGTTATTGCCCATGTGAAGTTATTGCCAGTGAAGTTATTTCCCTGCACCAAATAAAACGCATGTTAGGGCCGAAGCGTACCTACTTAACATACTCAACTTACAAATGTGTCAGCTTCAACCCAGTCGAGCCACCAATATCCGTCACTTTTGAATCGATTAAGATTGCTTCTTCTCTCTTTTTCATAAAGAGAAAGAGGGAGAACTGTTTAAGATTGCTTGTATTTTTTGCACGCAAGATCTTTTTGCAAATCCATCCCCCGATTCATAAGGTTCATGCGAAATTCTTTAACTGTGTCTCTTCCCGAAACATGGTACATTATTGGTACGTTCATATTTTAAAACGCCCATGACTGGGTAAAACAAACTTGAAGTAAGTTCGTTCTCAATTATGTTTGCCAAACGAACAAAATGATCCTTTCCTGTAGCAACACATATTTTGGTATCTAAATTTTTTTAATATTCAGATGCGTTCCATTGTAAGGTGTCCAAATACCGTGTTTCTACAAATAATTTCGTGAAAGATTTCAATCGGGAATCATATACATACCTATACATGTAGTACACTCAATTCACAGTGTACACCACTGCACTGCATATGTATATGCAAATGCTTTCGAAGCATCAATTTGTCTTATTATGAATCTCCTTGCACTCTGAAAAGTTTTCAATCACATAAAAAAGATTCAATCAAATTTTTTTTCACGATTTAACCATTTGAACTTTTCCGACTTAAAACATGAATTGTACAGCATTCAAATTTTTTTCTGCAAACTCAATCAGACGTGAATAATTTTAAGGGTAATAACATTTCCAGTGCAGCTTTGTCATTTGAATGCACTTTTATTTTACATTTATTAATCGAATTCGATCAACTGTTTCAAGGTGAAAGAATTGTTAATTAGAAAATAAGTCACGTTTTTTAGTTGTTCGGGTTCACTTCCCTCTCGTGGTTTGGGTACGTTTAAAAAATTATTACATAGAGCAACCTTTTATAGTTTTTTTATTGTTTACAAAATGTTACTGTTTATGAAAATGTGCGATCGTTGCCCGAGTATATTGAAGTGATATTTTATTGACTCATATCGGAAACGGAATTAGTAATATTAACCATGTGGCCATATGCGCGATATGATTACTTAATTATTTATTACATGCTTTTCTTTTCACAGTTGCGGAAATTAAATGAATAAATAATAAATTAACTTTAATATCAAAGGATATATGTACCTACTCGTATTACCATAATTTTTTTTTATTTTTTTATCTGTGAAATTCGCGATAAATAGCGTAACTATTACAATTTGTATTTATAATACGTATCAGATAATAATCTAATAAAGTTTTATTAGACTGGAGGATATGGTTCACCTTAGGTTCGATGTTATACGCCGATGTTTTTTATGGTCCTTAATATTGCCGCGATTGCGGTTTCTTTGTTTTTTTTTTGCCTACAGACAAAAGAAGATAATTTGTTCTCGCTTCGCCTTTTTGTGTACAAAGTGTTTGTGGGAAAAGCAACAACGAACAAGAAAAAAATTAGATATGCTATCAGAAACCGCTAATTCACGGTCGCGCGTGGCTAAAAATGTAAAACACACCAGAACAAGTGCACAGTGGACGGCTATCCCTCTACTCCGCTTCCATTTCGTTTGCTGATGCTTCCGCTTGGCCATATCGAGTGTAGTGTAGTTAAACATAGATACATACCTTGTGATGTGTGGATTTGTTATGGATCGACAGGAAAGAGAGCGATTGTGACGGCGCAGATTTTGTTAATGGACCACAGCAATTAATGGTGTGGTCATACGGGGACTTGGTGCGGAAAACTGACGCAAGATCTACAGTTCATGGTACCTTCGGAGTTTGTTTTTTTATATCCTATCCTAAGGGTAAATGAGTTTTAAAACATAGTTTGTAATATGCAATAATATTGTTTTTTGTTTTTTTTTTTTACTTTTAAATTCATTTTTTAATGGTTATTGAATATCAACTTACAACTAGACAGAAATGATTAAATCTAACTTAAAATTAACAGGATACTTATTCTAGATTATTGTTCCTCATGTGGACGCCCTAAACTTAACTATATCTTAAAATTATTGCCTTTCGGCCTAAAAACTATTTTACGAACTAATCTTACATAATGTATTCATCTAGAAAATTAAATAAAACTCGATATCATTGCATATTAAGATTTTATATTTTTTATATAAAAAAAAAATACAAACTACCTATTCTACTTACTTAAACTACTTAACGTATTCTGACTATAATTACGATTCTGAGCACTCGTTGCCTTGCGCAACAAGTGGCCAAAATCTCAATTGCTCTCCGAGCGCCTGGCAGTCGTCAACGTGAACACGCGCTGCCGTGAGCTGACTGAAGCCTACCTCCCGGAAGCACAACCACAAGTTGACGAGCCCGGCCTCTCCCGGGGACGCCCTAGCTAACTTAGTCTAACTTATAAACTAAGAGGAGCCACCAAAATTCGGCAAATTGCTTTTCCGTGTCGAATCTATAATAGTGGTAAATTATTATACATGTGTTCAGCATCGAAATGTATGTAGATCAAGCCATGTCCAAGCGTCAATCCTGAAATTCTAGCTTGAAAGCTGATATTTGGATTTAGTATCCCAAATTATTCAAATATTTTACAATTGATGGGAATTAAGGAATCATCCTTAACGGGTAGAAATTGAAAAAGAGAAAACATTTCGAAGTTTCAAATTCGTTCGGTTTGTGTTGGTAAACTAAATCTGCAAAGCTCAAAATGTAAGTTTTAAGCGTGAAACAGGAAACGACAATTTGACTATATTTTGTGAATTTTTTTTAGAAACGGACTATAGCTCTTCTATACGCTTTATGTTTGTATAGTATGTCTGAGATATGAATCAAATTTGTGGGTTAAAGGCAAATCTGGTTCACAGTATGCCAATGTGACCCAAAATAAACCCGCTTTTTTGGCATTTAGCGAATCGCAGGTTAGCGTTGATTCTAATAAATAAATAATTAACAACGCGGTCTACGTACGTAGTGATGTAGCTTACTATTTTCAAGAAAACTGTAGCCAATATTTCGATCCGGAATTGAATATGATTTGGCTGAAATTCTATGTCCGTAGACAGTTAATTCACTACTATTTTGTTTATTAATCTGGACAGGCACTCAATTTATAACGTGTTCGATGTGCTCTCGGGCTTGATCATAAGACTTATGAGATTTTGTATCTTCGTGTGAAATCATCATTGCGGGCGATTTTAATATCCGCACTTCATGATGGCGTCGTTATTCTGGACATGCAACACCTGACATTGAGATCTTTCTAGAAGTAAATAATTTGACCTAGCTGTAAATGAGTACGAATACTGGACATTCGCAGTCAAACCGGCAAAACGCTATACTTGTTTCTTACCTCTCGCCCCGATAAATACTCTATGAACTTTTGATCGCCTCTAGGTTCGTAAACAAGAAAGCCAAATGGAAAGAACTAAATGTTCTCTTTAGAACTTCCAACAGGTCGTTACGCTTTCTCGATAGCGATATAGCTGCTATCAGCAAAAAACAAAAATAGTACACCTGAATATGAAATGATTTCTCCCTTACATGATAAAAAATAGTATTGAGCCCAATTTAAGTAACAGATATAACTCGAGCTGCAAAGATGCTATAAAGGAAAAAAAGGAATATTTGGTTCACATGGTCCATGTTGAATTCTCCTGCCTACAAAAGTTGATGCAAAAAATACTACGAGGTTTGGCAAAAGTAATGTCACAATGTGAATGTGCCATAATTTTTTGTAAATGGCTTCAAATGTCATTGAGCTCTGATATTTATGCTGCAGACATATAAAGGGTGATTTTTTAAGAGCTTGAGAACTTTTTTTAAAAAAAAAACGCATAAAATTTGCAAAATCTCATCGATTCTTTATTTGAAACGTTAGATTGGTCCATGACATTTACTTTTTGAAGATAATTTCATTTAAATGTTGACCGCGGCTGCGTCTTAGGTGGTCCATTCGGAAAGTCCAATTTTGGGTAACTTTTTCGAGCATTTCGGCCGGAATAGCCCGAATTTCTTCGGAAATGTTGTCTTCCAAAGCTGGAATAGTTGCTGGCTTATTTGTGAAGACTTTAGACTTGACGTAGCCCCACAAAAATAGTCTAAAGGCGTCAAATCGCATGATCTTGGTGGCCAACTTACCGGTCCATTCCTTGAGATGAATTGTTCTCCGAAGTTTTCCCTCAAAATGGCCATAGAATCGCGAGCTGTGTGGCATGTAGCGCCATCTTGTTGAAACCACATGTCAACCAAGTTCAGTTCTTCCATTTTTGGCAACAAAAAGTTTGTTAGCATTGAACGATAGCGATCGCCATTCACCGTAACGTTGCGTCCAACAGCATCTTTGAAAAAATACGGTCCAATGATTCCACCAGCGTACAAACCACACCAAACAGTGCATTTTTTGGGATGCATGGGCAGTTCTTGAACGGCTTCTGGTTGCTCTTCACTCCAAATGCGGCAATTGTGCTTATTTACGTAGCCATTCAACCAGAAATGAGCCTCATCGCTGAACAAAATTTGTCGATAAAAAAGCGGATTTTCTGCCAACTTTTCTAGGGAACATTCACTGAAAATTCGACGTTGTGGCAGATCGTTCGGCTTCAGTTCTTGCACGAGCTGTATTTTATACGGTTTTACACCAAGATCTTTGCGTAAAATCTTCCATGTGGTCGAATAACACAAACCCAATTGCTGCGAACGGCGACGAATCGACATTTCACGGTCTTCAGCAACACTCTCAGAAACAGACGCAATATTCTCTTCTGTACGCACTGTACGCATTCGTGTGGTTGGTTTAATGTCCAATAAAGTAAACTGAGTGCGAAACTTGGTCACAATCGCATTAATTGTTTGCTCACTTGGTCGATTATGTAGACCATAAATCGGACGTAAAGCGCGAAACACATTTCGAACCGAACACTGATTTTGGTAATAAAATTCTATGATTTGCAAGCGTTGCTCGTTAGTAAGTCTATTCATGATGAAATGTCAAAGCATACTGAGCATCTTTCTCTTTGACACCATGTCTGAAATCCCGCGTGATCTGTCAAATACTAATGCATGAAAATCCTAACCTTAAAAAAATCACCCTTTAGAATCAACTCAGGAGGCGGCCATTTGACCGATGTCAACAATTTTACATCTTCAAATAAACTTTCAGTAAAAACAGATCCCAAATTTTCATTTTAAACAAAACGGCAGCCAATTCAGGTTTTGATAATAGATAGATAGAAATTTTACATATAATACAATCAATATTCAATAAACTAATTAGTGACTTTTTTATTTTTCTACACTTCAAGTATTAAAAATAGTGTCAAATGCCACTTCTATGGGCTTTACCATAAAAAATAATGATTACGAGCAAAACGCCCCTTCATAAAACAATATGCAAAATGACGAATTAATAATAAAAGAAAAAAAATACAAATTAAAAATTTATAAATATACATTCATTCAAAAACATATTCCCATTGCCCTAAAGAATTGTCAAGCCTGTCAGAAAATGTTGCTCTTATGGATTGAGGGAGCTTATTAAATAACCAATAAAAAATTTTGAAAGAAAGTAGTACGATTATGAGTTACAGATACAACATTCAACAAATGTCTACGCCGATAAACACAAATTAATCTGGAATTAAGATTTGCTGATCTCTTAAAAAACGTTTGAAACACTTTAAAACAGTACAGATGGCGGACTAGAAGTATTTTCAAGTCACGAAACAATGGGTAACTAGGATGTATACGGTGTTTTGGTATATTTTTCTCATAAAATTATTGTGTAGAATTAACAGAGATTGAATTTTATTCATATATGTAGCACCCCAAAACAAGTAATACCATATGGAAGTTTCGAATATAAAACACAATACTAAATAATTTTAAGTAGTTTGCTTGAACAAACATTTTTTAGATAAAAGAAATATTTGAGAGTACATCGATAGTATTTCCTCAAAGAATCCGTAGTGTGGAAGAAGTAAGGTATTGTGGTCAACCACATGAATAGCTTTTGTCATGTCAACAAATAGGCCTGCAGAGAACTTTTTTCCATCAAGGTTGGCATCCTCAGATGATTTTCCCTTTTGAAAACTAAACTGGCAGAGAAAATATGTATTGTTTAAAAAAGATACTGTTCATGTCCTCTGCAGCACCTTTTTTTTAAAGAGTGGAACTATTTCAGTGCACTAGATGTTATCCGGGAAATATGCTACGGTTAAAGCTAACTGCTAAGACATCAACTATGAAGTACGAGATATGTTCTATCACACCGTTACAGATGCCATCGAAACCGGAAGCGTTCCAATTTTCCAGAGAAAAAATAGCCTTTAAGAGTTCAAGAGCAGAATTAGGTTCGAAGGAAAAACTACTTCTTCGCAACGGTTCACTAGACCTCACAAATCCACATTCGTTGATTGTATCGATTGGTTGCAAAGTTTAGTATTGTATAAGCAATCGAATGAGCAATGCTCTATTGTGAAAGGCTGGCTAAGAAGTAACATCTAAACACTTTTTAGAATTACAACTGGAAAGGGTTTTGTTATAAGATTATAAAAATATAATATGAAGTTGTGTCAAAGTTATACAACTTAGTTGAGTTGTATTTGTTAAAAGTGTTGCCTACTTTTAGATGTTAGTCATGTTCAATCACCAGAAAATCCATACTAATATTATGAATGCGAAAGTAACTCTTTCTGTCTGTCTGTCTGTCTCGCTTTAACGCCAAAACTACTGAACCGATTTAAATGAAATTTGGTACACAGATAGTCTAGAGCCTGAGACATGGACATAGGCTACTTTTTACCGCGGGAAAATGCTTCATCCGCTGTCCAGAAGCGGAGATCTAAGCTGATATCCAAGAAAAGTTGTAACTCTCGAATGCTTGCCAGCTCCTAGCTTTGGAATGACTCATCCAAATGAAATAGGATTTTTTTTAATATAAAGTTCAATTATGTACAAAGATTTTAAGATATAAATCATCTTTGTAGGTTATCCTGAAGTTGAACAATAAGCATTAAACTATAAATTTTATACAATTGATTGAAGCTAGATCGTTAGATTTTCCCAGCGTTGAGTGGAGGAAAATTTGTGTATCTATGTGTGCGGCACCAATCTGTTTCTCTACCTGTAACTTTTGTGCAATGTGCTTTTTCTTTCTTTTTTTTTATGCACCTTTTGCAGTTTGTGTTGTTTTTTTATGGCGCATGGCCATGGGATTGAGAAAGATAGGGTATGAAATGCAAATGAGATTGAGAGGGAGCCACACTCAGTGTATATCCATATAATGAGTAGGGACACTCTCGACGTTTTCTTTATCAGTTCTTATCAGCAAGTATTTTGTTTTAAATTTGAGAAGTTGCAGACTGCCGAAGCAAGGCGAGCACGGGACAGCTAGTTGTGAATATTTATAAACATAACGCGTGGATCAGAAAATTATAATCGACAGCAAACGTTTGTGAAATAGAAAAATGTCGACCACAATCGCTGATCGAAAAAAAACTCGTTCGTTGATCAATAAATTGACAACGGCAATAGAGGCCTGTGCTATAAAAACTGTTAAATGCGTTAGCTATAACAACTTTATCGGAAACTTCACAGAATCCTGTTCAACCTGCCATTCACTTTTTGAATTTCCTTTAGTACAAATAAATTGATCGTTATAATAAATATCGCGGCAAACAGGAATTTCTTTTTTAAGTTCAGAACATAATTTTATGTACCTATTCTTCAGCCTGGTGTTGTTGGTATACTTTGAATACTTAGTTCTTGGCTTATTTTTACGGTTTACTTTGATTAGAAGCTGCTTTATAATTCACGGTTTATTTCATTTGCCTCACCTTGTACAAAGTCCCACGGGTAGTATTAACTGTTTTTTTTTATTAACTTCTGGCTCGCCAAGGCGATTTAATAGGGGGGCAACTTCGACCTAAAAGATTTTTTGTACCGTATGGGCCACAAAAATTTTAAACTAGTAGAATTTCACTTTCCGTGTAAAGCAGACAATTTTACCAATAGAAGAATTCTATATGTCCTCGGCGCTCATTTGTTCCCTGAAAAAGATCTCCTTTAAACTGTTAGTCATTTGCTTAAATAACATAAAGAATTCATTTGCAATCGCATTCCGGCTCATTTTGGAGCTAGCTCAACGTTCTCAGATTTCTCTTCTTCATTTCCCTTGTACTTCAGTGCATAGAATAAATACTACATTGAACCAATCCAATTTCACACTTGTACGGTGGCAAAAGTATTTCAAGTTCTTAACATACATAAATCCAAACATACATAAGTCCAAATGGTATTTCCCCCTTCGTTTTGAAGAGGTGTACTTCCCCACTAGCAAAACCACTGCGTAAGCTTTTCTATTTGATATATTGGTCTTCGATTCCGAGAGGTTCCCAATGATCGACATCGCGGTTTTCGCAGCAGCAACTCCACTGGTGATTTGATGATATGCCAAACAGGAAAAAGAACCTATCTATTCATAATGGTGGCACAATCGTTGCACTTGATATTTTACGGAGTGTAAAAACAAGCATTTGTTAAAAAAGCGTGTATTTGGAATCAATGTCAATGGATAAAAAATTGCCTTTCGGTTTGTTCCATTCTAGTTGTTTTAGACGGTTTCTTCTCTACAATACACAAAACAAATGCTGGTGTTTCCCAAGACTCTATTTTGTCTGCGACTGCCTGCCTCATTTTTATGAATTATCCCTTATTACTTCTATCTAATTAATTTTTTTCACTGATGACAGTGCTCTCAGCTTCGCACATTCGTTTCCTGATTAACGGCACTCTTTTTCGGGTGAACAACTGGAACGGCGACTCGTATTAAGCTTTTTAAATTCCGATCTGACAAGTTTAACTCAGTGTCGTACGATGAATTTTCTGCCTCCTAAATACAATGCTCTCTTCGGTCATTAAAGTATAAAGTGAATGCCATTATCCATGAAGGACAGAAATACTTGCCATTCTCGGTATGTGTGCCAATGATAATAATCTTTGTGGGAATGACCAAATATAGATTGTCGCCAAGAACACTGCGTGGGCGCAGGGGCTAAATAGTAAGTGCGTTGAACTACTAATCGAGGGGTAACAGGTTCAAATCATGCCGGGGCACAGTAAAACATAAATTTTGTTTTCCTCCTCATGAGAAAATCTGACAAACATCCAAGTTGTCATGAGATATTCGCCCAAATTTGCCTTTCGTAGTCGTCTCTAACTTGTGGGTCCCATTTACTTCGTAAAGGGAAACGGTTCGAGAAGACATGCCTTTAATTTTTTTGTTAAGAACGCTGCCACATGGTATGACTTCTTTAAGCGACGCAAGAAATAGTTCACCCCTTCCAATATGGTCGCAATGTATGAGTCGTTATACGCCCCCAACTTTGTACATGGTGCGTATCACCAATTACTTATTTGGAGCTACTTGACAGGAGTCAAAAAAGCGCAATAAAAACGTTAACGCATTGGAGATCGTGATATCGCAAAATCGATTTAATCGATCGCAATATGCCTTGCCTTACGTTGTTTTATCGGCTTTTTCATCATAATTGCTTAAACGAAATACTCCGCTGGATTCACTCCTGGAACTTCTCAAACCTTAAGCCTATTTTCTAACGTACAGTGAATTTCATTCATGAAAATCTTTCCTTCGCCGAATATTGCGAATGTGGAAATATCTACCCAGCTCTGTTGTTCCTGCTCATCATAATTTTACAATATTAACAACCAACGTGCAACGGTTTCTACTTCCCCAATGCTCGTACTGAGTAACTATTTGCATTATAAGTGTGAAAAAGTTCCCTTTGCATGTGCATATTATTATATAACAAATATACCGAAATACACTACAACGAATTTTTTTCATTACCCATTTTCTATACTCGTGTTTCTTTGCACGCGGATATAGGCATGGCATTAAAAAACAACCATCGCCGCTTAAGAATTCATCAAAAAAAAACTTGGCAGCACACATGCACCTATGACGTTTATTAGTGACACAGCTGGAAGTTGAGTTAAGAATTTTGTATTGAAAATCGTGAAATTCACAAATATTAATTTCCGGCAGTTGAAATTAATGCCAAACATATTCTAAAATTATAGAAAACAGTTTCACATTAACAGATTTACTAAATTTTGAAAAAAAAAAAAAATAATAATAAAATCCCGAACAAAATATTCGGCGGGATGTGCCAGTGGTCGGCGGAATGACATTTCCTGAAAAATTCATCGCACCGATTCATCAGAAACGAAGAAAGTGGCTTTTGGAAGCACTGTTTATCCCCGCTAAATGACTTAGCGGCGATAGCTATCCCCGCTAAAGTTAGCGTATACAGGATAAGTTATTGTTGTATTTTACAATGCAAATTTCAAATTATCCCTATATCCGCGTGCAAAGAAACACGGCTATTGTCGATTACATGAGGATAGGTATTTTTGATTTGTTTTAATTGAAATTTAATTTTTTTTACTTTCAACAGAGACCGGAAATGGGTAATAAAAGTCGAATTTTCTAGGGTATTAGTATAACGTATGAGTATCCACAACATGCATAATGATGCTTAATATAGGTATGTATATATATTTTAATGAATGAGAACATATTTCTCAAGATTGATCCAAATCTCATGACTCTACAACAGACCTGATGGCATTCTTGTTTCAAATTTTGTGCACGTAGTTGATGTTAGTAGTTTTTAATTTTGTAACGTTGGGGCATTAATTTTTTTCTTAAACTGAGTAAAATTAGGCGGATTCATAAACCAATTTCCGATTAAAACATACATTACGCTAATTGACTTGGGATTGTGATCTTATGAACGGTTTTGATTATTAGCATTTTTAAAACGTACAGTTATTCTACTTTTTTCGTAAAAACTGAGTATGCTTTTTTATTACGCTCACCCCAATTATTTTATATTTCAAAAACGATCAAAATCATAAGAATTATATTTGAGAAAGCCGATGCTGTAAAAACCAGTTAAATGTTGGGTTCCGTTATTAAAAACGGCCAAAGGCAGACAGACGGACCGACGTCGACGGACGGAAATGCAGGATACACTTTTTTGAATATATACACCATAGTCGTCTCGTAACACCTTACCTCATATTCAGTGTGAGTTCGAAATTTTGGCACGATTGCAATACCTTTCTCTTTAGAATACCAAGGTATACGAGTAAGTTAAAAAAACACCCAAAGTAAAACATTGTTAAATCAAGCGATCGTTGAGGCCTGTCGCTATCACCACTTCTTGACTTTATTCTCACAAAATGTGCGTCGTATCACGAGCTGTATGTGGTTTTGTGTCCGTCATATTGGACCTCATGTTCTGTAGGCCCAACTGATCCAATTCCATTTTCTCAAAAAGGGACAAAAGTGATCGTATACAAGAATTCATTATTGGTGTATCTGTACAGTTTGCGAAACTATGTAAATGTCGGTGTTGATCGCACTCACATGTACGTTGCTTTATTTTTTCTGGTTCCGCTTAAAAAAAGCGGGGAAGTGCGAGTCGAACTCGCCCATGAAGGGTTCCGGGCGAATTATAATTATTATTTACTTAGGCTCCTATTACAGATTTATTATTAGAAAATAATGGTTCACGGTTTACGCATAAGGTTTATGTTTATGAAATTAATTTTTTTTTTATATTTGAATTGATTGAATGAAAGGTAAATTGCGGTTTACGATTTATGACGTATTAAAAAAAAACTACATACTAGATCTCATTCAAACCAATTTTTGGTGGAAGTTTGCATGGTAATGTACATCATATATTTTTTTAGTTGTATCATTCCCTTATTTTAGAAGTTACAGTTACACAAATTTTACCACTTTGGAAGTGTCTCTCGCGCAAACTATTCAGTTTAGAAAAAAAATGATATTAAAAACCTCAATATCATTTTTGAAGACCTATCCATAGATACCCCACACGTATGGGTTTGATTAAATTTTTTTTTTTAGTTTCATTTTAAGTATGGGGGAACCCCCAAAATTTATTGTTTTTTTTTCTATTTTTGTATGAAAATCTTAATGCGGTTCACAGAATACATCTACTTACCAAGTTTCAACAGTATAGCTCTTATAGTTTCGGAAAAAAGTGGCTGTGATATACGGACGGACAGACAAACAGACATGACGAATCCATAAGGGTTCCGTTTTTTGCCATTTGACTACGGAACCCTAAAAAGTCTGTTTGAGTGATGAAGTATTTTAATAAGTATATTTGGCAGGGGCTAGTCCTACACTTGTACTGCTTTAAAGTGTTGAAGACTTTCTTTATGAAGTCTGGAAACCGCAATTATCGTTTAATCTGAAATTATAATTTACGTGAAAACTTATCTGAGAAGCCGCTTAACATATGAATGCGAACATTTTAAATAAAATAACGGAAAATAATATAACAGAAAACGACTAACTGTTCATGAGTTATTGTATTTTTGAAAATAAGGTCGTATCCGAAAAGTACTTAAATTATATGACTCTACAACTAGTGGTTTTGGCTGTGCGTTGCTGACTAAGTCAGTCAGGACTTACTTTTTAATGTACATATGTCTATTATATAGACTGTTTGTCCTTATTGAAGCACTTCGACTCCAAAACTGAATCCTTTTAAATAAATCACATTTGTAACCAGAAATACGTTGGCTATTTAGTTCTCGGTAAGTCTGAATGAATATTTTAAAGATTCAACAGTGATTAATTGAAGCCAAAATTAGACATTTGATGAGATTGATCTGGTCATAAATCGTGACGGTGAAACATTTGTTCAGTGTAGAATTCTACTCAAAGGAGATAATTTCATCAAAATGTTAGACAGCTTAAGTAATAGCACGTTAGCACAAGTTCTCGAGCCAGCATGAAGCAAACCACCTACAACCCTTCTTTGCCTGCTGTTATACGTCAAATTTCATCAAGGGGTTTCCCAAGGCAAAGCCAAAATTATACCTAACTTTACACAAATTTGTAGAAATGGCAGTATAGTCACATTAACACATACTTATGCGTACATTCTGGGGATTTTTTACATGCGCGCCGAAAAATAACTTTCACCTTGGACAAAGTCACACTGAAATATCAAATATATTCCATGAAAATACTGTGCAAATAATAAGTAATGAGGTTCGCTTGTACACATTTAGGCCTCATTAAGTTTTCAGTTTGTCATTAAATAAAGTACGTAATGTAAAATAATGCGATAATATGTTCCTGGTTGCAATTGAAATATTTTCATTTGACACGTTTGCGGAATAGTTTGCTGAACTATCTGACTCGTGTAACTTATTAACATTTATTATGATTTATTTACAAAGCAGATGGAATTTATTTAAGTTTAACGGCGATACAAGGTATTGACAACTATCGAGAAATTGTCAGGAAAATACATAATGCATGGAGCTACAAACTATTGTGGGAAGAAGAATTCAGGAATTTGTATTTTTAATAGATCGCCGATTCTAGGAAGCGATGAAAAAAACTTCCTCAATAAATGAAATCAAATGTTACGTATACGACACAGTAATTAAAAATAAACATTCGATGACATATGATTCATGGTTTTATTTTTACTTTAAGCGCGATCGAAATTTTTACAAGAATTGACATTCATTGAAAAGCAGCCTGTAGTCGGTCAAACTATTTTTTGAGAAAAGAAGTTGCTGCCGAATTCTTTTAGAAATGTCTAATACTTCTGTCGTTGATCGTTTCAAAATATGGTGCAAAGATCGTATTGATACTCGTAAGTTCTTGTAATTGAACCTTTACACATATGCCCAAAACATATCGCTATCCTAAGGGCTGTTAATAGGGATACATAGTTTGTTACATAACTCAATACGGGTCTAGCAATAGAACTGGAATTCTGAACATACCTACACATTTTTTTTTTATTTTTTTTTTATAATTTGCTTACATGAAAGTTTTTTTTCTGTTGTTACAGTACCTTTATAGTGCTCAGAACACAGCGTAAGCATTTGTGTTTAACAGCAAGCAGCACCTGGCAATATCATATTTCATTGCATGCTTTTCGGTGCTACTTACTATTAGAAAGAATAGGGATATAGGAAAGAAGTGTTTGGGTACAGTTGTAGGGTTTTTCTCCACGGGTGGTGTCTAAGTTGCTTAGGGATTCGATATAAAGTAATGGACTTGGCCGGGATTCGAACGCACGACCTTCCATTCAGTAAGCGAATACACCACTACTGCACCATTGCCACCCTGCTGGCATGTTCATTAAAAATCGATAAACAACCAAAACTCATTTTTAGGTTCAGCTGAAACTTGTGGCTTCAATGGCACACTGCGTGCCTGAGAAAACGCTAGTCTTGGTTTGAATCCCAGTAGAGGTAAAGGCTTTTTCGGAAATAATCAATGCAAACAACAGACACAGTCATATCCCTCATATACCAAAAAGACTCTTGATGTGCGTATGGCACTAAGATACGGTTCATAGTGTTGTATAATGCGTCCAACAACTATGATGGCTAATTCGGTAGCTGAGATGAAGATGTTTCGTATGCCAGCAAAGTAACTAAGATCGATCGAATAAGAATTGCAAAGTTTTGAGGAAGTGTTCCGGTCATAGACCCTATCCAAAGAAAATTTATATTTAAAGTAGGGATCCCACGAACTCCGCCTAAAGCCGGTATCAATAAATATTCTTGTGCAATCACGAAAGAGAAACAGGCCTCAAAGCTCTTGGATCATATAAGTTCAATAACACGAGCATTAGAAACCGGGAGGTCTGCCTACGTAGGTACTTTGAGCTCAAACAGGCAAACCTACAGGCCGATCAGTAAGGATGCAAGGAAATACGAGGGTTATTACCCCTCTACACCATATAATAACGGTATTATTCAGGTTTTAATCCAATCTTTGCACACCTAGCGAGTTCCGTGATAAATTTACCTCCGATTTTGTCATACATTAGAAATATTGAAATTATTCCAGGTTGTCTTTGGCAAGTGGGACAATTGCATAGTATGTAATATCTCGAAACTTGGCGTGTTAATATTAACTGGGCCTTTCATAAGGAATCATACATAGTTTCCACGACTTTTTCATTGCAATGTCTCGCATGTTTGTAAACAATATCCAAAAGTAATTTTAAATAAGGCTTTATATGTATATTAAAAGACTGGTTGTGGAGATTTACATCACTCAAACCCGCATTATATACGCAATACAGATGTGACTGTTGAAAATCAATTTATTTTCCTTTCTTGATTGGACCACCTTTTAACACATCCTAAGGAACCTCTCGTGGAATAGTTTCCCTCTATGGTTACTTCACAGTTGTCCTTCCATTTAACAAACAGAATTTGTCACAAAAACAAACATACTCTCTCAATTTATGTGGCTCAAAATCGTTTTTCTTTTATCAACAAACAAATCGTAGCTACTAAAAAAACTATCAAAAACTAGAACTCGGGTTTCGAGTTCCTGTCTGGTTTCCTTCGGGATTTGCATATGTCGCACTATATGTGTTGTCTCTCATTTGCGTATATAATAAGCTTCATCACAATCGCATCGTTCAATCGTCGCTGTAAACGAATTTATTTATCTACTTTATTTATTTTGAAGATTATTGTTTCTTAATTGCATTCATCATCGTTTCATTGTACATCATTAGGAGGCACGGCCCATTTGTGTAGTGTGAAATGCGTCACACGATAACACGTGAATGAAGCAACTAACGAAGTAAATAATATCTATAAATGTGACTACCGATTCAAGCTAGTTTGCAACAAATTATACTGATGTAACTAGCCGTTGTACTAATCACTGAATTAAAACTTTATTCACACATGCAAATTTATTCATTATATTCGATCATCTTTTAGATAAAATAAAAGACAACGTCCGTGATTATGCCCATAAATTAAAAAAAATCCTGATTTATAATAATAAGCAGGGTGAGTACTTTTATACAAAGTCAACAATGCATTTATAATTGAATTTGTCTGCACTGTAAAAGAAATACCAGTTGACAGTGGAATATTTTTATCGTGGTTTCTTTTTTAGTTTAAAATAAACGTCTATCAAGGCATAATTTACTCCCCTGAGTTAATTAATTTCTTCTAGTCCGCGTTTTATTTTAAAAGTAAAATATGTGGAAAAGCTACTGTCCGCTTAGCGGAACTTTACACAATGGGTTGAGAGTCTTTAAACTTAACAAAGTTACCACAAATTGAAGTTTCGGTTAAAACGCCCCCAGAAGCGGGCGTAGGAGATCATTTTGTAAAGGGCAATTGTTAAAGGAAAGAAGAAGGAGAATTGGTAAGAACGACTTTATCCAGATACTTTGCAAAAAACAAGACATTAATTTCAATCGATTTGTCTATAGAAATGAAAGTTCTATTCTTCGCAAATTATTTATTTAGATAAAGTCATTCTTAACAATTCCTTCAAACGAAGTTGTTCGCCACGCCCACATTTAAGGGATGATTTTAACTAAAAATATTTTTAGACAATATCCTTCTTATCATCTCGTTAAAGTCCCCGACAAAAGAAAATAGGCATTATCGTCCCATACATGTCCTGAAACAAAGCCTCTCCAAGCAGTTTCTTATGCGAAATTTAAGGGATTCTCAATATTGAACCGACTCTCAAATTTGAGAAGCTTGACATGACAATTGATACTCTTGGATATTTGTCAGACTCTCGCAAGAGTTCGGCACTGACAAAAAAAAACTTTAAATGTTAATTTGCCCCGGCGTGCTTTACACCTGTTACCCCTCGACTAGTAGCCTAACATAACCTCATTTCAAGGATTTAACTCCACGTTTAATCATCATAAGAACTTGAATCTCATTTTTCTTCTGAGTCTATCTACTTGTTACCTTCCTCTCAGAACTGTAACTTCTGTGACAAGCGCCGTTGTAAACTAGCGGCAGGTTGAAACTGTTTAAAAATGAGCAAGAGTTAGAGCATGCCGTTTAGTTTAAAGTTGAATTTAACAGTGTGAAGTTAAAGTCTTAAATCAAGGTTGACTTTAAATTTGCGCCTATGTGTCAAAAATGTCAGCTTTTTATCTCGAATTTTAAGGCCTTGAAATTGGTGACAGACGGACATGGATGACATAGCTTTCTATGCTGATCAAAAGTATTGTAATTTCTAGGGGTCTACGAGCAATATTAAGGCATATTATTAGCTATGATTTATCCTTAGGATAGAGTATAATGAACAATAATCAGCCTTATTGCGAAGATCAATCGACGATTGATAATTGACTATTTTTAATGTGTGCTATTGTGAACGAACGATTCATTTGGTATTTTTGTCAATCGCATTTTTTTAATTGTTTGCGATTGACAAAATCCTTTAGAATCGTTCGTTCACAATAGCACACATTGAAAATAGTCAATTATCAACTGTCGATTGATCTTCGCAATAAGGCTCAATATTTGACACCTCCTTAACTTAACCGAGTGGTCCTAAAAATAACTTTTAAATTTTGCAATTACTGTGAAGGACCAAGATCCGAGGAAGCATTCACGTCTAAGAACCGGCCCCAGTTCCAAGATCCGAGGAATCATTCACGTCTAACAACCGGTCTTTAATCCCTTAAGTCCGGATCATAACGGTCATTGCTTTCGAACCGGCGAAACCCACAATCGGGCTGCTAGGAATGCAGTAATGTTGGAGGATTATGATCTATTTAATAAATAAAACTTTCGCCGTGAAGGAAGAAGAATATGAATGTCTGGAATTGGCCGGAGTGGGTGAGAGACCGAGCAGCACAGATGTTCCGTATTTTCCGGACTAATACGATACCCATTCCCCTCCTCAGCATCCACCCATACATCAAGTGCTGTTGCCGAGACATTTGATCCCCACTTATGATGGCTCCATCGTCAGCGAAAAATAACTGATGCAACTTATAGTCCGTCACTTTTTCTTGAAGTAGATAATCAAGGCCTTAAATAAACAGCAATGGACTTAAGAGCCTTCCCTCTTGTGTACCGACTTTAATTGGGAGTGACTCGAGCGTGTTTTCTTACTTTTGTCTTTACTCCCTCAAACATGTCATATAGTTTTTTGGAACTCCCCGTTTTCTTAGCGCCACTCATATTTGATCTCTTGGTTGTCTAGCAAAGGCCTTTTCAAAATTAACCAACAACACATGCAAATCCTTTAAGTAATCACGATCATGGTCAGAATACTTTGCATTTGTGATTGATATACCTGCGACAAATCCGCTCTGTTCCCAGATAGCTGTTTCATTTCCCGCAACCGCTTTCTAATACCCGCTTACGATCTTTATGGTGTGAGACATCAGCATTTCTCCTTCTCTAAGCGGCCATTTTGAAGATAGTTTTGCCCCTATTCTAGTTGGTTTATCTTAGCTCGCGGATAACTTAGTTCGCATCAGCATTCAAAGATGAAATTGCCTCTTACTCCAGATACAGGGCTTGAACTTGGGTACATGTTCTCTTCCCGAGGCTTTTGCAAAGGACGTATTCCCAAGGCGAGCTTTTTCATGTGTTAGCAGATGGACACTTTGGTCAAGCTTCGAAAGCCGTTTGTTTTACACTTATCATCTGTCCACCCCCACGTTTCTTTTCCGCGTTGATAGTGTCCTTTTGAAGCACCTAGCAGTAAATTGGCTTCAAGCAAGGTCGTTTTATGGAGTTCCACGCGACTCAGCTTCGTTGATGATGAAGATAATTTTATTGGCAATAATTGGATCACCTTTCGGATTTATTTCACTATCGGAAAAAATCTAAATATCGAATTTAGCAAATATGGAACATTAATAGAAATTCTTGAATAAGTAATTTTTTGAATTGAATTTTTAGCTTTGTTAAGATGTAGAATCTTCAAGTTTACTATCGATTTCTTTGTAATCCTACACACATTCGTTGTATTATCAGTTTTGATAACTTTTTCTATTGACTGATATAGATAATTGAGCCATCTGAATACAGGCGACTGTTGCTGTGCAGTGGCGGACTAACCAGGAGGCGGAAGGGGCGGCCCGTCCCGGGCCACCAGTTTTGGCGGCCCCTAAATCCTTCAATTTATAATACAATGGGACTTCAGTGAATCGTTACCCTGTATATCGCTCATACTTCAATACTTCTTGACCATTTGCATCTCGGTTGCATCATGCGAGAGGAGTTTTCGAAACTTAAACTAGCATTACTTTGACACAATAATAATATGATCATTCATAAATTCATTTTTCAGGCTGTTCTGCTTTATGGTGTCAAAATGTCATACTAAAAAATTACAAGTATCTCAAAACAAACTATTAAAAATGATGCGTAATTTTCGTTAGATGTTTTCTGTATGACTTGGACGGAAATCAAAGGTTGAAGATATTTATATTTTTATTTATTTATTGTTATTATTAAATTATTTGTTATATTGTAAAATGTGCGGCAGCAATTATGAATATGAAATAAAATATCCATCTATCTTACCGAAACGTTCGGACAACCATTTTTCGAACACCCTTCCAATCTACATTAATATTTTCGCCTTTGTGAGAAATGAACTGTTTGTATTGCATGTGTTGCTACAAAGATATTTCACTACTGATGACATAATATGGAGGAAACGCATCTCATGATGTCCTCGATCAACTTTTAATTGGTATTTAAATGGGCGCAGTAGCTCATGTTAAACAATGCACTTCCACATGAACGCCATTCACTATAATGGTCGGAGTGGTGCGTGCGGTGCCGTCAGAAACTAAGCCAATATATAAAATTGTTTTGTATGCCTGTCCAGTTTCGTTTAGTTCGGCTAATGTCTGACAACAGCGATAATCAGTTTTTTGTATGGAAAAATCAGGCAGTTGCTTCCGTCCACATACATTTAGTATGGGCTACTTAGGCAATTGATAGATCCGAAGGAAACGGTTCGTTCAAATATGACATTGCCTTTAGTTTCGTCCGTCTATTGTGTTTAGACCTTAAGGCGTTTCATATTTAAATCCTAAGGAAGTGAGTTCTTTAACTGTCCCTTATTTCTGGCGAAAGTCTGACAAACGTTCAAAAGTAGTTTTAGATTCATTCCATTCGTGAAAACCATGTATTTTGGCATACAACAATTATTGGAGAAGCGAGGTTTTTGGCCCTGTATGGGCCCGTAACGATGAAAATTTAAACGGAACAAAACAAAGTAAGTCCAAAGTCTGAAATTTACGAAGCGACATAAGGGAAAATTACAACATTTTCGCAAAGTGACACAATGTGGCTCAACGGTAAGTGCGTTAGACTACGGAACAAAATTTACTACGATTTCCACGAAAGGATCCAGGAAATTATTCTGAATTTTTTTGGAAAAAAACCCTAGAAAATTGTATGGATCTGTCTAAAAAAAAAGGCTAGACTTTTTTCTGGCAAACTTGTCGACATTTCAAGCTTTTTAACCAAAAATGTTTCTGGCGCTTTTTTCATTTCAAGAAATGGAAAAAAAATGATTAGAAGAAGAAAAGCCAGAAACAACCTTTCTGGTGTTTTATCTTTTCTTTGTTTTGGAAAAAGTGTCAGAAAATAACAATAGAAAGTTTTCATTATGAAATTGGTTTTTCTAGTAAGCAGAAATATAGCAAACTTTTTTACGTTATTAATCCAATATATGCACCCATCGAACATCTTGTGAAATACATTCTTGTGAAATACATTCATATACATCCAAAATGCACCGCGTGGTTGGCCGGAAAACGCGCCGCCCCGAAATATTTTAATTTGCTGGCCTTTTCCCATTTTACTTTCTGATTCTTTTTCCAGATTTTTTGCGGGTGGCAATGGTGCGATGGTAGTGTATTCACTAAGTGATTGGCGATCGTGCGTTCGAATTCCAACCATGATTTTTAAAATTAAATACACACAACAAAACAGATCTCCATAAACCAATTTAGGCGCTACTTATGGAGAAAAAACTCTACCGCACCAAACCTATCCTTCTATTCGTTCATGCAGTAAGTAGCACCTATATCGTAGTATCATCTGCAAATGTGGCCGTGATATGATTGCTGTCAACTGGAATATCGCTGACAGATACAGGGTTGGTCCAAGGACACTTCCTTGTGATAGGCCAAGTTCGATTTTTATGAGTTTCGAATAATCTTGCTCTTACCGTACTCTAAAGAGTCGGTCGGGTATATACGTTTTCACTATTTCATAGAACTGCCTGGGAAGGTCCCTATGTAGTTTGTACCCAGGTCCCATATGCCAAACCTTGTAAAAAGCTTGAGCAACGTCCAGAAATAAGGCGGAACATACTTGTTTTTCTTCAAGTGCCTTTTCAACAGCATCCGCAATTCGATGCACTTGGTCTATCGTGGAATGTTTATTTCTAAATTAAAATTGATGGTTTGGGATTCGTCTTCGTTCTTCTATTTTTTTTGTTTAGCCTTTTTAGAAGCAGTTTTTCAAAAACTTTTGATATAGTTGGTATTAGCGATATTGGTCTCTAAGAAGCTATATCTGTAATTTTCCAATGATGTGGAACATTTCGGAGCTTAAAGCATGCATTTATTATGAGTTGAAGTTTTTTGAAGGCTATTGTTGGCATTTCTTCAAAACCTGGGTAGTAATTAGGCCATACACTGGTGATTTTTTGCTTGATAACTTCAAGAGTGACCAAGGAAATTTCCAAGTCGTCGTTTCTTTCAACAAAGTGTAAGTTATTTGTCGCTGCATTTGTTGTGAATGACTTAAAAACATTCGAAATATGTTCTGCAAAGAGGTCAGCTTTCTGTTTGGGATTTGCGATCCATTTTCCGTCTTGTGCTTTTACGGGCGGATTCTCTATCTGCGGTCTATGACGTTTGGCTGCCTTCCATAAGGAGTAATAAGTAATAGCATCCGTTGTCAAATTTTTAAGAAATTTACTTAGTCATTAATTTTTGAATTCATAGATTCTTTTTTTTAGTTCATTATCATAAGACGGTTAAATACTGTCTTATCGTCCGCGAATCTCGTAGTTTCCCATTTTATTCGAGCCCTTGCGGGTTTATGCTTATTGTGACAAGCATGATCCATGATTGATAGAATAAGCTGGGCCTTGACTCTATGGGAAATTACTAGCGTTACAATAACTAAACAGTTTCTCGGGGATACCCCATGTTCACCGATCCTATACAGACAAGTTAAGCAGTATTCACAAACGTTCATTTACTTTCAACCTTTTCTGGATTTGTTCTTGGATACATTACACAATTTTATATATACATATTTCGGCAAAAATATATCTATTGAAGATAAAGTCAAGTCTGCCAAATCTCTAAACTCACTGTGGATAAAAATTGGTTTCGGTATTAATCTATATAAAATGTTCACAGAACAAAAACAGCTACACACAATCTTGTGTTTGTTACGAAAAAGAGAGATACACGCACAATAATTATCCAATTACATAAAAGCGGCAGCAGCCACACTCATTTATGACAAAAATCTTAAATAAATAATTTTTGAAATTACCCAAATTTACAATAATTCTCACCAATTCATGAAAAGAGTTCGCGGTCTGGGTTTATAGGCTTAATAACATTTTTGCAATTACAATTTGACAGCTCTGAATTGCATAGCGCAAACATAACTCGTTAAATTGGTTCAAATGTATTGTTACTCTTTTTAGAAATGAACGAATTTTTTTTTTCATTTTTATTTTCAAACTTATTTTAGGATTTTTCTTCTTCTTCCCTTTTTGAGATAAATTGGTTAATTGCGACTTTTTTTGTACGTTGAGTTAATTTTTGGTTTTGGAGCCATAACTTAATATTTTTTATATTTTGGGACTGACATTTCCTGCGGAAGCATGTATTAGATGGGGAAGATTAGTTCCATTTCGGTAATGAGTAATTTGTATTTTTTTTTTCCTAGTAAGACTTTCATCTATTACATACATAATATATGTATACAACCACTTCAAATAGAAATGTATGTAGTAAATTATAAAGTATTTGTAAACATTTAAAACCAATTACTATGTCGCATTACATTTATACTATTTAAATATTAACAAGTTGTTAAAAATGTCCCCTGCAAGGGCGGGCTACGAATGTGCAGCGCCCTCCAAAAAAGAGCGGTTGTGGGAAATCACATCTAGGCAATTTAACCATTCATGTTAGCCTACCGAAACATTTAACCTTGCGAAACTGTCCTGCAATTCTGCATCCAAATCCGTGGGTTGACGCGATTGGAAATCACCGGTCACGTAAAAGCAAGGTAAAAAAAAACATAGGGACGGGCTACAGTCCGCTTGGGTTTCGTTTTAAATCACTGCCGATTACACAAAATATATAATATAAATCACAGTAAACTACTGATTACAATTTAATTTACCTACCTTTATTGCTTTCTAAAAAAATAAAACATAGACAAATCATTCATAAATTACTCAATCGTACCTTCTTCTTCAGACTTCAGCACACAACAGAACAGTTAATAAAAATAAATAAACAAAATCCCAACACAAAAAAAAATCATAACATAACGATTCTATCTTCTCGCTTTTCGTTTACAATTCAATATTCAACTTCAACCCTCAACGATGCATCGATTACGAAAATGAATATAAAAAAATACACACACGAGATACACAAATAACCAACTTCTCTAGTTCTCGATTTCGTGTGTTTTCTTCTTTTTTGTTCCTTCGTTCAATATTCTCTTCTCGGTCTCGAATCGGCACTCGAGTATCGAGTTCTCATTTCGCATAGAGTAAGTACATGTGAGAAATCATTCGAATGATTTGAGTGAACAATCGAGATATCTCGAAATTTTGTCTGAATCGATTATAATCGATTATATCATTCGAATGCGCCGCGCCCATCACTAGTTGTTATGGTTAACATTTAAAAATCAAGAAAAACGAAGCTTTTGTAAAAAAAAGCTCCCTAGCTCAAACTTTCAATAAAATTATTTTATTTAATTATGGGCGTGTCAGTGGGCGGATTTAAAAAACATTAACACATAAGCATAAAGGGCCCCTAGAGAGTATAGTATATATTATAAATTTCAGCTCCCTAGCTTAAACTTTGAATTTTCAAAAAAAGTTTTTTTTTTTAAATTGTGGGCGTGGCAGTAGGCGGATTTTGAAAATATTTACACATGAGCATTAAGGAGAGTATATATTATAAATTTCAGCTTCCTAGCTCCAAATTTTGGTTTTTCAATAAAATTGTTTTATTTAATTGTGGGCGTGTCAGTGGGCGAATTTTGAAAATTTTATCTCCTGAGCAGTTTTAGGAGTCATAGAAAATATATAAAAAATTTCAGCTTTCTAGCTCAAAATTCGTTTTTTTCGAAAAATTTTGTTTTTTGAGTTTGTGGGCGTGTCTGTGGGCGGATTTCAAAAATTCGTAAACTTGATTATTTCGGGACCCTAGAGAGTAGGTAAATGGTTAAAATTGCAGCTCTCTAGGCCCAGTTTAAAGGCCTAATTTTTGCCGACGAACGGACGGACGGACGGACGGACATGGTTAGATCGACATTACAATCGATGCTGATCATAAATATAGTAACTTTTAGGGGTCTACGGGCAATATTAAGGTATGTTACAAACTATGCATCAAAATTAATATACCCTTAGAATAGGGTATACACAATAATACAAGCATCTACTCGTATGTGTCGAAACCTGGATCACACAAACAGTGTTGCCGATGACACTTTCCTAAATTCCCCAAAATTCGATGTTAAATTACACAAATTCCCCACACAATTATCTGGTAAAAAAAACAGGTTTTAATAAAAAATTGATAAATTTTATTTATTTATTTTTATTCAGTCATTGTTTTTTGCCATATCTTTGCTCCTAACATCTTCTTTGATGGATCAAATTTCAACCTACCCCCTATTTGTTAATACCTTCTCTGGTCATTAAAGATACTAAGTATCAGTATGTAGGCGATTTCTGTTTTCATAATGTATCCTTAAAATCTAAACTCTTTGAAATGTCCGACGTCAATTCAATGTAAAAATCTTGGCATGTTTTATAGAAACTTGAAATAGCTGAAAACTGAACGAAAATATACCATTTCGTCTCTTTTCAAATGTATAATGTATATACATTTGTATGTATTTTCTCTAAAGCTACCCATATTTTTTATTAAAATCATCAAACCGTTAATGTATCATCCTTAGATACTTAGTACTAAATACTAAAATATTAAAATCCCCGCATAATGCCAGTCCCCTCAAAATCCCCAAACGAGTAGAGGTTCCCCGTAGTTTGGGGAATTCCCCACAAATTGGCAACTTTGCACACAAATGAAATACCACCAGCATTTGATTAGCCTCAGTTATAATTATGATTCTGGGCTCAGTGGTTATAGTGTTTGACTGCAAATCGAATCCATTCAAATCATGGCGGTGCCAAGTAACGTAAAGTTTCGTTTCTACTGCCGCACCTCTTGCGGACGTCTGACCAACATCCAAGAGTATCAATTCTCATGAGAAGCTTTACTATATTGCCGCTCGGATTCGGCTTAAAATTGTAGGTCCCTTCCACTTCGCAAAAGCAAATGTTTGGAGAATGTAGGTTGTAGGCCCTGTATGGGCCCTTAATGCCTAATAAGCTTAGCAAATAAATTCTCAAAAAGCAAAGATTTCATCTGAAATTTATCTCTCTTTGATTATGGCGTTTCGCAATTTTGTCATATATAAATATAATATTAGAATAATCCGCAAACAAAGCAAATAACTACTGTTTGTCAATAAAAAAAGGTCTTCTTAATGGCAGGCAGAATATAGGTAGGCCAACAAATCAAAGTTTTTTTTAGCCTTGTTTATAAAAATATTTTAGATACTGCTTAACTTAAACTGTAATTATGCTGGAAAATATTATTTATAAACACTTTACAAACTTAAGACTTACGAGTACATAACCTAAACGTTTACATTTTCGTTTAAAATCTGTCTTAAGGCATGATTAGTTAAGGTTATGGCCGATGACAGTTTTTTCTCACTCTCTTAACGTTCTTACTGATGAACGTGCTTATCTCTATTTTGTAATGCGTGAACTTTAATGTTAAATTGTTTGAAAACTGTCAACGCCACAGGCAAGAGGCAACTGACTTTGTGCATTCGCCATTGCAAACAAAACGTAGTAGAATCTTATGTTTTTGGTACTTGAATGGTGGGTGTCTTTGCTTGTCAAGACACAAACCTCGCTTAAAACATAGGGACGGGCTACAGTCCGCTTGGGCGAACTGTTGGATACCCTATTCTTATTCCTATCCCTCATAAGTGGGCGTGACAAAAGTCTAAGTATGGTTGAATTGTTAAGAACGCTCTACATATTTTGTTATATAACATTTAAAGGATTTTATCGAAAAAAACGCTGTGTCTGCGGGCGGATTTCAAAAATTCGTAAACTTGACTATTTCGGGATCCTAGAGAGTATATGTTTAAAATACTCTTTAGGCCCAGTTTAAAGGCCTAATTTTTGCCGACGGCCGGACGGACGGACATGGCTAGATCGACATTACTATCGATGCTGATCATAAATATAGTAACTTTTAGGGGTTTACGGGCAATATTAAGGTATGTTACAAACTATACGTCAAAATTAATATACCCTTAGAATAGGGTATAAAAACGCATAGTGGAAAATTGTTTATAAATCAAAATTTCGGATAAGTTGCGTTAAGGTTGCGCAAATGCTTACACTATGTTTAACTAAGCAATCTCCTAGAGGTGTTTTAGGGAAATCGAATAAATACGGCTGGAAAATTTAAGTAGCAATCTACGTGCTGTCATTGAAAATACTTACTTTACGTAAGGATCTCCCGACCCGTGGAGATTCTCTGTATTAGACACTGCAGCTTTCCACCCTTCGTTCCAGGGCACGTTGCTTCCATGTATCCAGACAAAGTGCTGAGTCATCCGCAATGGCTTGGTCTTTCGAACAAAATGTTTGGCCTACCTCATTATTTTAAACATGTGGGCTGAAAGTCAAAGATCAGTTTCGTAAGAGCATCATTGTCTAATCGGTCGATTGATCGAGCCAATGTAATCGATGTGTTTACGTTTTTTATACTACATTCACACTTTTCTACAGCTCATAGAGTTCACGGTTGTATCTTCTCCTACATTCCCCTCCTCCCATACAGGACAAAGAATCTAACGGATTGAAAGATCCGACTATTAGCATTCCTTCCCTGTTTATCGTCCAGCACTCGGCGTCATAAAACACAACGATTTTTGACCACATTTTTTTCCAAACCGAAAATGCAACGTTTTGAATAGGTTTTAATTCAGAGAAAAGATGCTTGTTTTTTTATTTGTTGAAAGGATGTACGTATTTGTCTCTTTCCTCCTTGACATCAGGGCCAACCACATTCTCCTGTTCTTCAATCGCCATGCAAGATGCAAGCCTCTATACGGCGTACTGAAATGGTCTGATGATGTCGATATCATCCGCATACTTTCATAGTCTGACGAATCTGTCGAAAATAGTACCTTGTTTGTTAGCACCTGCCCTGCGCACTATCTTCTCCAGAAAAGGATTGAAGAAGTCACATGAAATCGCATTTATTTGTGGCGGTTTGGAATAGGAGGAGCTTTTTCTTAATTACGCATTGTACCGCGGGTTTTCCAGCAAAACGCGACAAAACTGGATCAGTTTTACGAAGTCAATTGTATGCGGCTTTGAAGTCGATGAAATGTTGGGTCTCGACTTGAAATTCAATAGTGTGATAATTTGGTCTATTGTCGATCTGCGCAGCCGGAAACATCTAGCCGCTAGGTATGTTGCGGAACGGCTTTAGACGTTCACACAGTACGTTGGATATGATTTTATATGCAACATTAAGCATGCGCCCTACCAAAACTCCACTGTTAAACTATAGAAGCCAGCACCCTTGTTCTTCATTAACTTGTTTACAGCTATGCCAACCTCTTCAGCATTTAAAATGCCGCATCGGCCCAAGAAGAAATAGCTTGCATAAATTCAATATTTTTTTTGTTTAGATCCCTCCTAAGGAAAGTCAAGCTTTAAACGTTTAGCCGCTTAGCTAGCGCGTCGAGATGCTTTCAGATAAATGTTGCCTTAACTCTTTAATTCTTGTAAATTGTATTCTTCCGGAAGCGTTCCAATTCTAAAGCTTGCTTGTTTTGCATAAAAGTTGTGTTTGGTATTAAGATGTTCAGATGGCAGCTGACAAATGCTACTCGCAATAGCTGCTGACAACATAGTTAACAATCTATTCTTTCGTATTCTGTGTGACTGTTTAGGGAATCGGTCTTTTTCTGTTTTTGAGCAGTCGAAACTCTCCGCTCTCCGCGTATATCGTATGTGCACAACATTTATTGTAGAAGGTAGGTAGGTAGGTAGAAGTGGCGGTTCGGCTTGAACACAATTAGCACTTATTGTGCCTTTTTGTTACCACGACTCGTGTGACCTATGTTGTAGTGGTTGTGGAAGATTTGATGTGTGGCTTTATCCAACCTGTGGAGTTGAGAAAACGGATAAGATCTTGTATCCCTTTGCTCGATATAGCGCTAAGGTCGTCGAAGGATGGTTGATTCAGTGCCCGCAGTCTTGCTCTTGCTAGTGCCGGACATTCGCAGAGGAAATGGAAGAGAGTTTCTCTTTCGTTTACATTCCCGCAGCTTCGGCAGTGGGTGTTAAATGGGATACCCAGTTTGGCCGCATGGTCTCCAATTGGCCAGTGCCCGGTGATTATCGCCGTAATTCTGGAGACTTCTTGCAGTCCAGCACCCCGATTCCCTGAGTCTTACCGCACTACATAGTGCGGTATCTTTTGTGTGTAGGTCAAGAGGCAAAAGGTGCAAGAGCACAGTGAGGGCGTCCGTTGGGGCCGACCTCAGTGCACCCGTGGTGCCTATACAGGCTGTCCTTTGCAATCTTTTCAGTTTTGTGAGGTTGTAACCTTTACTCAACGCGGGCCACCATACTAGTGATCCATAGGTGAGGATTGGACGCACTACTGCTGTGTACATCCACAAGGTCATCTTTGGTTGAAGTCCCCACTTCTTTGCAAAGGTTCTGCTACAGGCATAGAAGGAAATACACGCCTTCCTCACTCTGTGTTCAATGTTATGTTTCCAGTTAAGTTTATGATCGAGCGCGATACCCAGATACTTAGCGCTGGAGGATAGTGTAAGTGGTTGACTGTTTAGGCGGGGTAGGGTAAAATCGGTTTTTTGGTTTTGGTGGTTAACAGCATCAGTTCGGTTTTACTCGGGTTAACGCCGAGGCCATACCTTGTAGCCCAGGTGCTTACCTTGTCTAGACCATTCCCCATGATATCACTTATCACGGAGGGAAACTTCCCTGACACTAGTATCACTACGTCATCCGCATACGCGATAGCTTTGACCCTTTCCCTGTCTAGTTTTACTAGAATTTTGTTCATTGCCATTAGCCATAGTAGCGGAGAAATGACGCCACCCTGTGGCGTTCCTCTATTGGCAAATTTGGTTAAGTGGCTGTTGCCTAGTGTTGCCTGAATGACTCTTGTTCCGAGCATAGAAGCTATCCATTTCCTAATAGATTCCTCTATGCCCAGTTCGACCAGTGATTCAAGAATAGCTTCCGTGTGTACGTTGTTGAAGGCTTCCTCTATATCCAAGAAGGAGGCTAGGGTGTATTCTTTGTAGTGTATGGATTTTTCGATAGTTCGCACTACCTCATGGAGAGCCGTTTCCGTGGATCTGCCTTTGAGATAGGAGTGCTGTGATTTGGAAAGCGATGTTTCTGGCAGAGAACTTCGCATATGGATGTCTAGGACACGCTCCAGGGTTTTGAGTATAAAGGAGGTTAGACTGATAGGTCTGAAGTCCTTTGCGGATACGTGCCCGCGTTTACCCACCTTCGGTATAAACACCACCCTGGCGCGTCTCCAGGAGTGTGGTACGTGGTTTAGCAATAAACAGCTTCGGAAGATCGACGCTAACCAAGGTATTGATAGGTTTTGCGTTTTCTGTAACATGACAAGCATTATGCCGTCAGGCCCCGGAGACTTATATGGGGAGAAGCTGTTAATAGCCCAGGAAATCTTTTCCTCGGAAATTATTGAGGTGATGTTGTTGTTGGAAGCAGGTTGTACTTGCCGAGGCCTCTCGGGTTACGTAATAATATCACTGCATCCGGGAAAGTGAGTGTTTATAAGGAGTTCCAGGGTCTCCGCTGGGGATTCTGTCCATCCTCCGTCTGGTCTTTTCTAAAAGAAGGGTTGGAGTGTTCCTTGGACAAAATTTTGCTTAGCCTAGCGGAGTCCTTAAGGATTTCTATCGACTGACAGTAGTCCATCCAGGCCTCCTTTTTGGATGCCTTTATGGCTTTCTTATACAGACTTAGACAATCCTTATAAGGCCACCAAAAATTGTGTTTGTGGCAGATGTTGAAAATCGCTCTAGTCATCTGTCTGAGACTGGAGAGATCTTCGTTCCACCATGGGGGAAGCGTTTTTTTACTGCGTTTAACTGGTCAGGAGACTTTGTATGCTACATCCATAGCTTTCTCAAAAGTCTTTACCTGTACCTCCAGTTCTTTAATTGCAGCTATGTTTGTTTCAGTTATATTTTTTAGTTTTGTCCGAAGGACTTGGCCAAACTTGGCCCAATTAACTCTTTTGGGGTTTCTATAAGGTTTTGTGGTCTCGACCTCGAGACGCATGTCGTAGAGGATCCATCTGTGGTCTGAGAGTGACTCCAAATTGGAAACTCTCCAGTTGTCGACCTTTAAGATATTATTGTTTGTTTTTAATGTAACATCTAGTACCTCTTCCCATCCCCTGCATGTTTCCGTACTCAGAAAGACAAAAGTTGGGGTCGTACCCTTGTTACAGACTGGTAGGTTAGTGGTTAACAGAAAATCAAAAAGTGGCTCACCTCCTTCATTATCTTCTGAGCTGCCCCATATATAATGCCTGGCGTTGGCGTCGCAGCCCACCAGTAAGTTGTCCTTCACTGTTGTTGAGGCTATGAGTAGCTCCAGCTCCTCTGGCGGTGCAGGTCTCCCATGGGCCATGAGCCATGTATGCTGAAGCCAGGTATGTTGCTTGGTTCGCGCACTCCAGTTTAATCACTGTCAAATCATATGAGCTAAGATAGGGACATAAAAAACCTTTTAGATGTTTCTTAGCTAGTATGCATGTTCTGTGGCCTGGTGCTTGTAAAACAGGTCATATTGTGTGTCTTGGAGCCCCTTTACGGATGAGCCTCTCACCCATGGCTCCTGGATAATGCCGATGTCAATGTTCTTCTCCCTTAGAAAAACCATTAGATTATCGGAGGCACACCTTGAGTGCCTCAGGTTAATCTGTATGACTTTCAGCATTATGTGGTTGAAGGGGTTTCGTCGGCGATCATCAGGTCCTCCAACAACTTGTCGGTATCGACGATGTCCACATCGTCCTCGGGACCCGAGGAAAGGAAGACTTTGAGCTTGGCATGCCTTATGCCAAACCTAAGTTTATGGTCAGTTTTCTCGAGAGCACCCAGGCACTCGTTGTTTATGAGTAGGAGGAAGGACATGGTATTTTTATAGGGTTCCTCCGCCTTGATGACTGACCAGTTATTCATTGGAACCGTCGGGTTGTGGAGTTTGAGACATTGGAGGAGCCTTCCCCCTTCTATCTTCATATTGGGCAACCAAATGCGGGCCCTAGGTCTAGCTGCGGGTTTGGTTTTGTTTCGGGTCTGTTTGGTTGTTGATTGGTTTGCGGTCGAGGTGCTAGCCTTAGCACTCTCGCCGCTTTGTGACGGGACGATTGTCTCCTGACTGGAGGCCAGCAATTCGTCCTCTGATAGGGTGCCAGCCTCTGGCAGGAAAAAGGGGGGTGAATGAGGGAATATATAAGGGTGAGAGCGGACGTAAAGTCCTGGTCAGTTTTTAGTTGACGCTCATCAGATGGCCTGTCCCTCAACAGATGCCCGATAACTCTTTGCGCCGTAAGCCTCCGCACCAGCACCATCGAAATTGTTTACGGTGATGGTTCACACTTCAAGGTGACTGACCCCGCAGGAGGCCTGAACAGACTGACGGATATCTATTTAACTTTTGAAAGGGACATTCGAAAACATCCTCTTCGCAAAAATATTGTTAAAACCAAAAACTTACCAGTTGTCTCAAGAGAGAAAACCATTTTCAGTTCCGCAGTTACCTTCTGATGCTGTTTTTGTACTCAAGTCGCCATGAGTAGATTTTCGAAAATTATTTTAATGCCTATTTTCAATAAAAAACAAAACTAAACCAATTCAAAAATTGTTAACAATTTTCCCACCATCGAGCGGATCGCTTTCAGTTATGATCAGTACTATCTATCAATTTCAAGTTTATCAATGATTGCCAGGCAAGTAATTGGCTTAAAAAGCTACCGTTTGCTATTATCATAAATGCATGTGCCATTTCTTGATGCCATACTTTAGAAATGCCACTTAAAATGCCCACAAACGACTTCATTTACGATTATATTAAGTGTTGTTTCGACTCGTCGAACTGAATGGATATAATAAAATGTTTACACATGTATTCGAAATTCAAGAACAAGTTTATTGACTTAAGATAAATTTTCAATTTTATATCTGCACTCCACCCTGAAAGAGACCTTATGCGACCCAGACTCATGATGTAATTTAATTCGCAGCTTAAAATCCGAACATTCAATCTAATCAAAACTTTGTAAGGGAACAAAATGATAATTAAATAACTTATATCTGTCGCAGTCGGATGTTATATTTTTATTCTTTGCAATTGTTGACGCGCGCACACTATACCGCTGATTAAATTAATCTCATGTATGTCTTAAGGACGGTCGTTATTTTTATCATACAATAAAGTTACAAGTCTGAATTGAAAGAATTGCGTCGCAAAAAATAATTCAATTTAACTTCTACGAGAATATAGTATAACTAAAAATAGATTCATATTTTGTTGTTATTAGTGTAATTGCATTTAGAATGTACTTGTACGTATCTAGTTTGCGTAGAAGTAGGAACGAACAAGATTCCATAGTAAAGCCCTGTGACTTGAGCAAGCGTACTAAAAATAATAAAAGCCTAGTAAAAATGTATGCGTGTAAATTAAGCAATAAACATTTATGGGACTATTGTTGAATACAGTAATAACTTTGGGCCTGTAGCAGGTCTTCTGTTCCGACAAAAAAATCTTAGTGCGGCAATGTGTGATATATTATGCTTGTTAAACGGGTCATTATAAGTACGAGCTTCATTTTTTTCCAAGCTGTCACTAAGTCATTGACATTAAATATGCGAGAGATACCTGTCAAATAGGCATTACAGACGTCCCTGCATACTTCCATCTTTCAGATGAAAGTCGTCTAAGTTTTTTGTTAAAGTTGATAAAAAGCGCCTCAAATCTCGTACCTTAGGTCTGGTTTGGTAAACCTTTTGTGGCATATAATCCAAAATATTATGTGGTCCCCGAAACTAGAAAAGTCTCAGCATTGTTTCTTGTGCTGAACGGGAAGCTTTTTGAAACCATTATCACATTAAAAACATGTAATTTATACCGAAAAGTAATTGCTATTATCTTCGATCGCGCCGCCGAAACGACATAATACTTCCTAAAAAGTGTATTCGTCGCTCGTGAATTACACGTGGATGTTCATATTTACATACGTAGCCAAGTGAAAGAAAAGTTATGGATTCCAAAGTGCATCAGTTATTCTTTGATGACGATGGAGCCATCATAAGCGAGGATCAAACGTCCCTTTTACGAGCACTTGATGTATGGCTGGATGTTTTGCAGGGGAATGGGTATCGCATAAGTCTGGAAATAGAAGCACTGTGCTGCCCATTCTCTGACCCCACTCCGACCTATTTCAGACACTTAGATGAATGGAAAAGTCATTCCCAACAGCACGCATTTAAAATATCTTGGATCTATGATCAATAGTGAAGCAACCTGTGATGACCACATAATTCATCGCGTAAGCCTAGGGTGGATGAAGTGGCGGGAAAACTCAACCATCTTCTGTAACCGGAAAATGCCCCTAAGCTGAAAGGAATGCTCTACTTCGAAGTTGTGCGCCCGGTCACTAACTAAGGCTCATAATGTTGGACAGAGTACAACGAGTGTGAGGGCAAATTAACTGCAGCTGAGATAAAGATGCTTCGAATGACAGCAGAAGTAGCAAGCAGGGCAAATAACCTATTTCGTAAAAAATGGAGTAAGACCCCGGGAGAGGGGCAGGCCTAAAAACTTCTGAATCACACAAATACAACAACAGCAGCATTTGATTTTCCTTACTGATTCGAGATCGAGACGACTGCCAATACTTTCAGAGGTCAAACCGGTGAACCGCAAAGGTGGAGCAGTACGGCAGTAGTATACAGTGAAGTCGGCGGGTTATAATCCCTTAAGTCCAGATCATAACAACGTCGTCAAAAAGAAAGAAGAATAAATTTGCCGTATATCTGGCTCCCCAACCTTTTTTTGTGAAAAGCCAATCCTTCTTCTAACAGTTATTTTTACTCATGGATGTTTGTCAGACTTTCGTAAGGGATGCAGCAAAAAAATATAGTCAGACATTTGGTCAGAAGTTTTAGAAATATATTTGACTGAATTCCAATGTAAGGCCAATTTGTTCCAATCCTTTTCGACAGCAGTATTTACAAGTCGTGTTTTTGATTGGTAATCCAGAAGAGTTGTGAATGCTCGAATAAAGTTCTTTTTCCCACATTCATACACTATAAACGTCAAAATCATACAGATGAGTTATAAAATGCATCAGATGCGTATTAGATGCAAAGCCATAAGTTCCGAAATTCGAACAAATAAATTACGAAAAAGTCGCAAATTTCTAAACGCATCCAAAACTTTATTAATGCGTATCAACTGAGCAAACTACCCATCTATAATTTTTGTCGATGCTTTAAATTGATATTTGCGTTAAAGTATCAAAGGTATTGCTACCGCATCGAAACTTTTTATTTTTACTTTTTGGAACTCAGCCGCGTATTTATTATGTTCACATACGCAATAGCTTTTAGGCCTGCCTCTTTTTAGTCTTTAGTTTTCTGAGGATTAACTAATGTATGCCATCTTGAAAGGATGTTGGTTGAACATCTAAAAAGCCGGAGAATTATATGTTTCTTATTTACCTATTATACGCAGTATCTATTGTTCACCTCAAAGAGCAAAATGTTTTACATTGGCTACGTCTGTTTTTTGAGTTTTAGTGCTGAAAAAGTGGAAAAAAATTTTAACAGGTCCACTTGAATTTTCACATTGGAGCACTGTCATTTCGTTACGGTATTCTTACGGCCACAATGCTTTTACTAAGCATCTTTAGCAGCTAGGCTTAAGCGATTTCTGTGGAGAGAGCGATGGCATTGCGGAAATTGAGTGCTGGCAATCTGAGTGCGTCATCATTTAAGCGCCTAATAGTCTTTTTCAGAAAGTCTAAAAAACTTCACTAAAAGTGGAGTTTCTTGCTGGCAGTACAATGAACCAGTATTGAGTCTGGGTGCTCCCGACGTCGCCTGAGAATTGTTTTGTTCCATATGCCATTGGGACTTTTTCGAGAAAAACGCATTTAAAGGTTTGCGTACTTGGTACTCCGAAACTGTGTGATACGATTTTTTTTTTTTTTTTTTTAATTTGAAGTTAGTCTTATAAAGAGTTCACCTACCAATTTCCAAAGTGTTTTGACAAACCGTTAAGAAGCCACGTTAATTAACATAAAAGTCTCCTTTTTTGACTTGTATCTCACGTCCTACATTTTGAAACTGATTTTTTTTTCATACACGTGGAACACAAAAAAATGGATATGGCACAAAGCAATTCTCATCCAAAATATCTGAAAGGCAAGAAAGCATGGAGTTGGATGCTACAATTTGAAAAGAAAAATCGATTTCATCTTTATTGTTAACAAAGTTTTTATTCAAAAAATACAATAAAATAAGAAAGTTATTCAAAGTGTTTAGCATTAAACCAGTTAGTGAAAAATGTCAGATCAAATCAGATCAGAAAAGTACAGCTTCGAGTCATAATGTTCTCCTCTCAGCTGCGAAATTTCAAATAGATAATCCTCTTTGTTTTGTAGTGAATTTCGGCTTTTGAGTGAGCATTGGTCAATGTTTGCCCTGATGTCGGTTTGATCACAATTTGAACTCGTTCCATGTTATTCTTTCGATTTTTTTTTCATATAATATGCGAATTTTTGTAAGATTAAACTTAGAAATACGATATCTCATGCCAAATAAATAAATCAATTGGCATCAGTATAATTTGAATTTTCAAATTTGACACATTTCACTCACTTGCCCTACCTCAAAACTAGGTACAGAAAAACTTGTGCTAAACTGGTCTGCGCAGCTTCATGGAACACAAATTGACAGAATGTAGAACACTTTGCGTCAAATTTTTTACTCATGGAACACCAAATCTTGTACTTTTCTGATTTTGTCTGTACTTATCTGTGCAGCTAAGGTTCTTTAAACACATCTATTGAAACCATGTGTATTCAATGATTGACTGCTCATACGTCTGCAACTAGGTTTTGCGTTTGCAGCACTATTCATCACCGCACCGAATTCATATCTTCATAATATCGAATATTATCTACACAACTGTAACGGAGGTGGAACAAACCAATACTTAAATTTTGTTTGCGATCAGTGTTCCACATACATAGCTTTTCTTTAACACGAGTGCACATGGAACAAAACAATTCTCACAAAAAAAATTGCGATAAATTATATGGAAAATTTGTCCCAAACGCCAAAAAAAGATTATGGCACAAAACAATTCTACAAACTGTTGATTTTTGGTGGATATGGGACAAAGTCGATGTTCGATATCTCGGGATTAGAAAGACTAAGTGCAAGTCGAATCACAGATTTAAAAAGAGCATACAAAATTACCATAGAATCCGTTCCTAACTCAAAAAGAAAAGTGGCGTATGGAACAAAACAATTCTCAGTCGACGTGAATGTAGAAAATCTCACAGCCCGACCAAAAAAAATATTTCAGGAACTTGTTTTGTATTGATTTCTCTAATTCAATTAATCAAATAGTGACAAAACAAAACTTTTAAAACGTCCTAAAATCGTTATTTAGAAGTATAACACTTGGATATTAATATTCCTAAGGAATTAACTTTTCGAAATCGACGACAATAAGGTTTAATTTTTTTTTTTTTTTTAAGTCTGCACGCACTAAAGGGATTTTTTGGGACCCTTATAATGTAATAGCTACACAGCGCGGGCGTTAATCTTTAATCATAGTTTTCTCAGTACGCACCCGGTGACATTTTCAAGCACTTTATATGGGCGACTTAAGTTAGGTTAGGTTACTGGGCTGACGGGGCAAGAGAATCCTGCACCCTGGAGGTTATACTTCCCTCACTTGGAACCAATGAAAAACCTATGAAAAACTTAGCGGGTTTACAAACCATCCCGATGCGTTGATGAACTTGTGCAAGTCGTTCACAGACTTGCCGGAGAGTTCTTCTAAGTCCTGGAAGAAATATCTGCCGAGGACATTATTTCTGATATGACAGAGTGCAGGGCAGTGACAGAGGAAATGAAATTCACCTCCTCGTCACCACATCCTCTGCAGAGTTCATCTGTGCTCAGTTTTAATTTGTTTGCATGGTAGCCCTGCATGTAGTCCGGTGATAACACCTGTGAGAGAGGACAAAGATTTTTTTGTTAATTTGAAGGATTCCTGGGTCTTTTGTTTGTCATATACTGGCCACATTTTCCTTGTAATGACACAGGAGTCAAGGGCACTCCATCTTTCGTTTGCTGCCATCAGTGTTTTATCTCCAATCACCCGTTTAAGGTAACAGGGTGGGGTTTTTACTGTAGTGTCAGCCTCCCTTAATTCAAGTGAAGATCCTTTTCTTTCCAGTTCATCGGCTCTTTCATTTCGTGGGACAACACTGTGTCCGGGGACCCAGCAGAGTCTTACAATGTGCTGCGAACCAAGAGCCCGCAGCTCTTCGCGACAGCGACTTACTCGATTTTATTTCTGTGGCGGAAATCGTTTTTATTGCCGCTTGGCTGTCAATGAAGAAGGTAATACCAGCCGGTGGTATTGCCGTCATTGCAGCCTGTTTAACGGCTGTTGTCACCGCCAGAACCTCAGCTTGGAAAACGCTGCTGTAGTCGGGAAGTCTGATCGAGACAGATATTCCGAGTATTTCGGAATAAAAACCCGCGCCAACGCGGGTATCCATCTTGGAGCCATCTGTATAGATGGGGATCAAGATGGATATGGGCGACTTAGTATTTACTCGTTTAGGAGCTCCCTCTATATTTCCTTGTTATTATACTTTTGACCGACGAACATTTTCCACTGACTATCGAACAACAATTTAAATGGCCGCTGACTCTCAAGGTTATATAAGTTTGCTTACCAATTGTCTACATAAAGCACACAAATGACCACATGGAAATGACCAGATTATCTGTCAAATGACTAAAATCAGCGTTGTCAAGGTTGTATATAAGAGTTACTCGACCAAAATGTACGAAATAGTTATATCTGCTTGGTGGCCAATCGATTTTTATTAATTTTGAAAAGTTAATTGTGGTAACACAGTACTTATATGTCAAAAACAAAAAGAAACAAACAAATCAAATGATCATAAGAGAATAAAAACAAAAATCCAACGATTCGCAATAAATAAATTGGCAAGAAACAAGTTACTGCTAAAACAAAATTTCACAAGGGAAAAGAAAAACAATTTACATAAATCAAATTACATTAAAAATACAAAACCACTAATTAACACAAATAAATAGCACAAAAAATCACCTTTACAATTTACGCTATAAAAATAATAAGAAATTCCATTTGAGTTGTCAAAAATGGCATTTCTCATCACCAAATTTCAATAAATTGCATTAGGTCATTTTGCTTGCATTCTTGCTCATTGCCCAAATTTATCTGTTAAAATAATCATGTCATGTGTGATCATTGCATCATTATATGATTTGAGATATACCCATTACACGGCATGATCCTACTGTGACAGCGACAACTATCAGAAATGTTTATTTTGTGCACACTTAGCGTTTAATCATATTTTGTCTTCACACAACAGCAACCATTTTTGTAGTTTTGAGTATCAAACTTCGCTTAGCTGTGCACAATATCAGTTTTGCCTAATAGCTCCGTTTGCGTACTAATATGCAACCGCAAAATTATATATTAATGAGGACACAACGAAGTATGTGCTGTCAACGAGAAAGGACTCTCAACATCGGCGACTCGGACAAAACGCCAAGATAGACAGATACAACTTCGAAGTAGTTAAAGACTTTGTATACCTGGGATCCACTATCGCAAAATGACATTGGAGTAGGGATCAAGCGAAGAATCACTCTTGCCGATCGCTGTTTCTTCGGGCTAAGAAGGCACCTAGGAAGTAAAGCCCTCTCTCACAGAATCAAGGAGATATTGTATAAGACCCTAATCATCCCTGTCCTACTGTATGGTGCAGAAACATGGACCCTGTCAAAAGCAGATGAGAAACTTCTGGGATGATTTGAGAGAAAGATGCTTTGGGTGATATTTGCTCCAGTTTGTTTCAATGCGGTGCGGAGAAGAAGATTCAACGAAGAACTCTACGGGGTCTACAGCAACGCTGACCCCGTCAAAAAAATGAAAATACAACGACTGAGATGGCTGGGTCACGTGGAGCGTGTGGACAACAACGCACCAGCCCGACGAATCTTTAAGTCCCCCCGTAAGAGACAACGCAGCAGAGGAAGACCCCACCTTAGATGGCGCGCACAAGTGGAGAACGACCTTAACCAACTTGGTGTGCGTAACTGGGGGCAGCTATCTAGGGACCGAGCTGGCTGGAGGGGCATGTTGGTTGAGGCCATTGTCCATCCCGGACTGGAAGCGCCACCAAAAGTAAAGTAAAGTAAGTAAAATTATATAAACTTTCGTGCGAAACTACACAGACGCCTTCGCGTAGTGAGAACATATTAAAAAGACGAATGAAAGAAATATGTACCTACTTTCGTTCATTTTTCTTCGCACACAATTATGCGTAGGTACTTTATGTGTAGAAAAATGAAAACTGTCAAATCTCCAAAATCGAGAGAGAATCCTCTCATTTCAAAGAAAAGTACGCGAACGCTTTTGTGTGACAAGATGAAAAACGTCAAAATTTGGCTTGAAAAGAAGCAACCGATGTTTTTTTTTGCTGGCAAACTCGTAGGATTTCATCATTTGACAGTTTCCATTTTTTTACCAGCTGAAATTCTGTGTGAAGAAAAATGAAATGTACGAAAGTACATTTTTCTTTCGTTCATCTTTTTACCATTTTCTCAGTACGCGAACGAATTTGTGTAGTTTTGCACGAAAGTTTATATAAATTTACGTTTGCATATTAGTTCGCGAACAGACCTAATTTCAACTGGCAAGAAAATTAAAACTGTCAAAGTTGCTATTAGTTTACCATAAAAAAAAACATCGGTTGCTTCTTTTCAAACCAAACTTTGACGTTTTTCAACTTTGTAGACAAAAGCGTTCGCATACTTTTTTTTGAAATGAGATGATTCTTTCTCGATTTTGGAGATTTGACAGTTTTCAGTTTTCTGCACATAAAAGTATGCCAACAAACCTTATGATGTGTACCTGCTTTTGCTTCGTTCATTTTATCTTTGTATATCATCTCTGAAAATCAAAGATATTTATAATTTGTATAGGCTTAAGATACTATTAGATTGTTTGACAAAATGTGCATCGTCAAATTTTCGTTGTTAACAATATGCTGATTGAAAGTGTCTGGTAACAAACAAAAACTTAGTTGCTTGTCAAACGTGCGATTAAGTGCAAGGAGAAACGTTTAAAAGCTTCAAACACTATTTGACATTTTGAGAATTTTCATAGTCTCAAATTCTTATACTTTCTTATACTGTCGGCGCCCTATTTCCTTTTTAGCAGCTTAGTATTAATTCCCTAAAAGACTTTTTGAAAGAAACTAGCTGTTATTAAGATTGGAGCAGAAACTGAGTTTGACCAAACAAATTTTTCAATAACGGTTAAGTAGGAAGTACATTTTATCTTTGGGCTAGAGTCATAATTTTCGTATGTACATATTATGAGAAAACATTATGGTCGATCAGCGGAGTCGGTAAATACGTTTCGTTTTTATTCGACTGGTCCATTAAAAGGAACCACTGTGATGTTGTGTTATTTTGCGAATTCCAAATATTTGCATTTTTTGAAAATAGCAATAACATTTAATCAAATGCAAATCCGCAATAATCTAAACGAGATTTTAAATAAAAAGGTAGACGATCCACTAAAGAATAATATTGTTATATATATATTAGGTCATCACAATTCATGTGAGCATCCAAATCCGTGAGAGATCACTGAAGTCCTAATAAAAAGAAGGTCAAACATTAAATATTGGAAGTATGGACTGCACAGTGCACATATCGAAGTCGACGTAAAAAAAAATTGGCAGGCTTACAATACCACCACTATTTGATTGGCCTCAATAAGTGATCCGAAACCAGGAGGTCGGCCGATATTCATTGAGGTCAAACCGGCGAACCTCGTAAAAAAATTACGAATGTAGCGCTTATTTTGATCATGGCATCCGTATCGTAGAGCAAATATATGCTCGTACTAACGTATGTATTTGACATAACAAAAATGGATTCAAAATGCCCGTCGTATTGCAATTGATTTCTTTTTAATTTTTTTTTTACTTAAACCAAATTATCAGACATGTAAATGTCATCAATAAATGAATAAAAAACACAAATTAACATTGAATTAATTTGCGATTTATGCTTTTGCGTCATACAATCTCCCGCACGCATCTGTCTCTCGTAGGCAGTCGGAAAATCAGCTAGCAAAAACATCGCCATGCACCGCATGTATTAGTTGCGCGTTGCTACTATTTGGATATTTTAACGCACGTTTCAGTGGGCGGATTTTAAAATAAATTTAACTCCTGAGCATTTTGAGCCTCTAAAGACCATACATTTTTTTCGGAGAATTGCACGATATGTCAAACGAAACGCTTGATACAAAAATCGGATACCGTGATAGGGCTGTATATTTCTAATATTTCTATACTAAATATAATCTATAAATATGTAAACATACATTCGAACTTATAAAACTGTAAGACTAGCTAATATTCTCTGATTGATGACAATAAATAAAATCGATGTTGAGTGCAGTTTGGTGTTAACCTATAATGGGATCGAGAATTTCAAAAATTTAATAAAAAACATAAAACACAAATGCCAACGCAAATAAATTATAAAACAAAGGGAAAGGCTACATGCGAACTGTTGGATGCATTATTCCCATTTATATCCCTCATTAAGTGGGCGTGACACGGAGAATTGTTAAGAAGGATCTTCATATTTTGTTATAAAAACAACAGTTTAAGTATTTTATTGAAAAAAAACTAAGCTTTTGTAAACAAAAACGGCCCTTAAAAATGGGCATAGCACAGTACATTATATAAAGGTATTGTTCAAAACGACTTTAACAACATACATACTCGTACTTTGCGAATTATTTCTTCTATTTTAAAACGGGGTTTTTTTAAGTGGGCGGATCTTTGAAATATTTACACTTGATCATTAAAACCCCCTAGAGAATGTATATTCTAAATTTCAGCTTCATAGCTCAAACTTTGATGTTTTGAATAAACGGTTTTTCAAATTGTGGGCGTGTCAGTGGGCGGATTCAAAAAATCTTTAAACATTGGCATTAAGGGCCTCTAGAGAGTATATATTATAAATTTAAGCTTCCTAGCTCAAACTTTGACTTTTCGATAAAATTGTATTTTTTAAATTGTGGGCGTGTCAGTGGGCAGATTTTTTAAAAATGTAACTTCTGAGCATTTTAGGCCTCTAAAGACCATATATTAAAAACTTCAGCTTTCTAACTCAAAATTCGATTTTTTTCTATAAATTAGTTTTTTTTAGTGTCTGTGGGCGGATTCTAAAAATTCTTAAACATGATTATTTCGGGCCCCTAGAGGGTATATGGTTAAAATCTCAGCTTTCTAGCTCCAGTTTAAAGGCCTAATTTTTGCCGACGGACGGACGGGTGGACATGGCTAGTACAACATTAGTATCGATCCTGATCACGAACTTTTAGGGATGTAATATTAAGGTACAGGGTGGAGCACCAATTGTGCTACAATACGAAATTCAAATAACTTTTTTTTTAATCAAAGTATTTTATTTATTTATTTATTTTATTGTATAGAAAAATCTATTTTATTTTATTTTACTAATTGTTTTTGAAGATGATAGACCGTTAATGACCTCCATGCTCATCTACGCATATGTGATACCTGCTCAGAAAATGATTCATTGCGGCCTGAAGGGTTGAAGTCAAGATCCCCTCAATTATTTTTTTAACGGACTGCTTCAATTCAGTCAAATTCCTTGGTTTGGTTTTTACACCTCTTGCTTTACATAACCCCGTAGAAAAATCTGGTGCAGTGAGTTCAGGTGACCATGAGGGCCAGCGGAAAGTTTCTGGATATTTATTTGTTTGGGAATTTTCGTTGGAGCTCCGCCAACCGGTCTGGCTTTGTGTGAGTTACTCAATCTTCCTGGAACCAAATACTGTTGAAACGGATACTTCTTCGGCGCAGTTCTGGGGGGAAAAAAAACTCCTTCAACATCTTTAAATAACGGTCCCCATTGCCACTTACTGTTAAACCGTTTTCTTCAAAGAAGTATGGCCCCACAATGCACCTTGCACGGTGCAGTACCGTCTGGATTAGATTCACTCCATATACCGCAATTTTGCTTATTTACATTTATCCAGTTGTTGTCTTCTTTGGTCATTTCAATAATTATTTGGCAAATTCCCAGGCGAATAGGCAAATTCATAGGCAAATTCATTCATTCATTCACTTGCTTGCAATTTGGACTTTGTACAGAAACAATTTTAAGTCATCATGAATTATCCGTTGTAATGACCGTCTGCTAACTCCAATTTGCGCCGATAAGTTTCGAGTCGAAACGTTTGGATTTGCCCATGTTTACCAGCCTAATGATCCAAACACCCTTGGACGGAAACGGCGGACTGCAAAGCATGGTACCGCTGCACTATCCAAATCCTCTTTTCGGTATCAGAAGCATTCATTTTAATAAACCTAAATAGTAACCTGCCAAATAAAGAAAAAAATAAACCGATCTCTCACAGAGAAAAAAAGTTATTACGTTATTACGTTTTGTTCTGTTATAAACTATGAGTCAAAATTAATATACCCTTAGAATAGTATATAAAAAGTTTTTTTTTTATAATTTGCGTACGCTAAAGGGATTTCTTTTTGCTGTAGTGACACCGTACCCTTTATAGAAACCACAGCGCAGGCATTTTTATTTTGTTGCTGTAAGTAGCTCCCAGCAATTGATTCATTGCATATTTTTCGGTGCTACTTACTGTATGAAAGAATAAGGATAGGAAAGAGGTTTGGTGCGATGGGATTTTTTTTTTCTCCACAGGTGGCGCATAAATTGCTTTAGGCAGATCTGTTTTGTTGTGTGTATTCAATTTATAAAAATCATGGCCCTGGTCGGGATTCGAACAACCGACCTGCCAATCACTTAGTTAATACACTACCATCGCACCACTGCCACGTTTAAAAAGTAAAACATCAATCACGCGTGCCAAGCTTGCAAAGTAAAAATAATTGGCTATCTGGATTCTTCTATTCGCATCGGTTAGCTTAGGTAAGATAAGGTGGCTGCCGGGGCACTAAGACCGCGATTCGGTCCATTGTTACAACAAGGAGGGGTGGGGGTGGGGGGGGGGGGGGGGCATTTTCCTGGTCCTCATTCGGCCTACTGGCAGCACTGTGATTACCTCCTGTGAGGTAGTGGTTGTGAGGAAGATACGAGTGCAGCGCGGCTATAATACACTAATACACATAGCGGTTGCGATATGTTGAGAGTAAGAGAGGTGATTGATGCAATCGAACCTTGGACTGATCCCATTCACTGCGCAGCGGAGGGAAAGCTATTGCTTCCTGGGTACATCCTCAAGTTATTTGAACCATTTGGATTTAAGGGTGATACTTATAATGAAAGAAATTCGGGGGGAATGTAACGCAGGTGTTAAGACACACATCAACCTCAGAGAACCATGTTAAAGCAGCAGAGTGACGTGACTGTTACAATCGAACCCCAACTCTGGTCCCATTTTGTCTGCTCAGCGGCAAGGTAGAAAAACCGGGGGTGACTGTTAAAATCAAAACTTACGGTTTCCTGTCTAGTCCTCGGAGTGGAGTGCTGACTAAAGTGATTTTCATGGGATCATATAGATCAGTAGCGATAATAAAACGCGGCTAATGCGTTCATGTGCGTTCGGAATACTGTGAACGTAGGGGAGAAAATCTTAGTAATAAAAAAAATATATTTAATTTTTTCTGAGCAGAAGTCTTGTATTAGGAAATAATAATACATAAATAGGAACATGTCGTTTTCCGGTATGTAATATTCCTAACTGCAAGCTATGTTACCACATATGTACAAATTTGTCATTAGATCCCTTCCACTTCGCACAAGCAAATGGTTGGACAAACTAGGTTTTAGGCCGTGTATGGGCCGTTAATGCCTAATATTTGTTTATTTTATTATATCAAATTAATGGCAAGCTTTTCGATTCAATATTTTTTAATAGCATTAGACAGCAAATACGAATTTGCCATTATTTGGCAAACAGTACGTGTGTTAAATAAACCTGCATTCTGTCACTTTCTCGTTTGTGAAGCTGTTTAGATCGGTACGTCACAAGGTTTTGTGCACCTTAAATTCAAACTCTGCTGATGTCAATTGATTTATTTGTTTGGCGTAAGATAGGTATCGTATATCTTACTACAAATACTCGCATATTTAAAAATCAAGAGAATAACATGGAACGAGTTCCAATTGTGCCCAAATCGTACAATGCGCACTCAAAACCGGAATCACACTAAAAAACAGTGAGGGTTATTTATTTAAAATTTCAAGAGGAGAACCTAAGACTTGAAGCCGTACTTTTCTGTTCTGACTTCGTCTGACAGTTTTCAGTCACTTGTTCTGTTCTGCTCCAGTTTCCATTCATTAAATACAGCTAGTGTGATATGGCAGGGATTCGTGTCAAATAGTAAAGCTGCCAAAAATATCAAATGTTTTACCTTTAGTTAAACAATCTTATCGTTTGGCAAGTATGGAGGGTAGTTTATGCCTTTTTTTCAAATTCTAATTTTTCGCATAGGCAAGAGTTTTTCCATTTCTTTTTAATAGCAACAAAAACTTAATTTTAATTTTATTTTTTTTTCTTCATTTTAGTACCGATAATTCCAACGAGTAAGTAGTTGTCACTGGCTTTGTGACTTTTTCAATTCAACAAAAAATAAATAAATTTTGATAACGTGAGTTGATAAGTTTACTTTTTTCCTTTAGAGCGGATGTATTGCAAGTGCATTGGCACGTTTCCATTAGTTTTTTGTTTATTCATGACCACGATTCCTTAGTTTTGAATATTTAATCATCTGAATGACATTTCCTATTATAATTGATTCATTATATAAAATTAGCTTATTCCTTGTGGATTTTGTGGATGCCGTTCAAGGCTAATTAGTATACCTCAAAGTGGGCCTAGCACTGGGTCCTTGTCGAATTTTTTTATGTTCTAACAAAATGACAAAATAATTAATATATGCGTTAAAACGCCCACAACAAGTGGTCATTTCTAAACACAATTTACATATTTTCTTATAACATTTGTTTATATATTCGTAGGAACAACATTTTGGTCGAAAATGCCTCCAAAATGTAAGCGTGGCAAATAACTTTATTGTGAGGACACAGTATGTAGTTTCATTATCTTTGTTAATAAAATCATTTTCTTAAAGTTGGTGTCTAGCCCGGCAGATTTAATAAATTGTTCCACTTTAACTTTTTGGGCTTCTAGACATAGAACACGTATATACATACATACATATATAAATAAGCTCAATTTTCAAAATTAAAATTACCCTAGGAAACGATATAAAAAAACACTTCGGTAGAGTGGGACTACCGAGCGATTATTTTAGGTCTGGATATGACCTACTTTTCATATTGCAGCATACCACTATATACAGGGTGTCACAGTTAAGCAGTACAATCCTTTAAGGGGGAATTTCTGACTATTCTCACCCTATTTCAAGTTATAGCCCATCAATGGGTGCCCTCTAATTTGGAGGTGTAACCGCTTTAAGCGCTTTAACTTCTTAACTATTTTATTTTAGAGAAATGTCAAGTCGGGAAGAAATGTAAGAAAAAAATAGTACCGTTTCAGAAGGGATTAGAAGAAGTTTGCTGTTCGTTAATATGCCATCCAAAATGCTTAAACGCGTCCGAAAGTGTATTCAAATGGAAGGAAGGCACTTTTAACGATTCCTATAAATATTCCATAAACTGTTTAAAAACGGTCCTTTCAGGAACACAAAAAAATATCCAAGTGATTTTAAGAGTAATTCAGGTACATTTCTATTTGACCATTTTTGTCTGACAAAAAATGGCTTTTAATACAACTTCTGTTGATCGTACGTAAAAAAATTACTTAACATAATTTTTATAAAATTTTTCAAGGATTACAATTTCATAAATAAAAATAAAAAAAATATTTTTAAATATTGAGAAAAATGCATTTTAAGCAAAAAAATGGAACAACAAATTTTTTATAATTTTGAGTTTAAGGAGCCATAACTTTTTTGGAGCTGCACAGATGTACCAAAAGTGTTTAAGACTTGTATGCGCTACAGAAGATCAATCGATATACTTCTACACCGATGGATCAAAAACTACTGATAATGGGGTTGATGGTGGCGTTTTCTCCGAAAGGCGAAATCTTAGTCTCTTTTTCCGTCTTCCTAATCATTGTAGCGTATTCCAGGCGGAAATTATGGTTCGGCGGATAAAAGAAGCCCAGACGTGGCTGAAGAGAAATATGTTATATGCAAAGGACATCCGTATCTTCTCAGACAGTCAAGCCGCGATCAAGTCCATGGATTCAGTGTCTTGAAATTCCATCCCAGCCCTTTACGTCCGTTCATCTCTTCATAAGGGAGATGGTAGAGCAGTTTTACATTCACCTCTGTTGTATTCCAGGAAACTGCAGGGCAGATGAACTCGAAAGAAAAGGGAACCAAACGGTGCAGTTAAATAACCTTACGGGCAATAACTTCACATGGGCAATAACTTCACCTCGAGTTGGAAATAACTTCGCTCTTTTTTGTGAAGTTATTGCCCACTGAAGGTGAGCAATAACTCCACCGTAAATTTTGTGAAATCATTTCCCATCTATAATTTGAGAATTTGTCTTTTATAACTGAAGAGCAAATGTGAAATGGAGTTATTTATGAGGTTTTTGTACAATTTCATTTATAACAAAATATAACAATTTATTTTTAGCAATTATTATTGCAATTTGGCGTTTCATTCAGCTATGGTGGTTGGGATCATCAGTCGATTACCACAACACATCAAATCGATACGCATTTTTTCCTCTAAATTAACCAAGTAAATGTTAATTCACCTCAGTATTTTTCTGTTCACTTTATTGTTTGAATAACCTTGGGACAGGGAATACAAAAAAGAGTTATATTGAAATCGATTTTATTCCCGCCTAGATTTCAATGAAAAATGTAATATTATGAAATCGTATATGCTTAAATGCAACCCGTTTACCGGATATGCGCGCTTTGTCGTGCTAGGTTTTGAAAAATCTGAGAACCTAGCGTTTATATCTGCATCTTACTTAAAGCCATTTTTATAAACGGATACCGCTGTGAAGTCGCATCGTTCGACTCAAGAATGCGAAAAGTCAAATTAAGCCGAAACAGCTAGGGCGAAGTTAATCCTGTATATACAGTGTAACGATGCAATTCAAATTTTAGGTATACCAATGACACCCGTCATTTCATATTTGCTATACGCGCTATAATCCTTCGAACTTTGAAAATTTCGTTTTGCCGCATAACCAAGATTTTGTCAAATATATTGCTCACAACAGTATATCGAAATTCCTTAGTCCAACTAGGCAATGGGCGCGTGCAATTTGCAAGGTCTTTTTCATTTATCGAATAACTCACGTGATTCATTTGGCAGTACCAGTAGGCCTCCCGATTTCGAATCACTTCATCACTGAGGCTAAGCAAATGCTAGTTTTGTTGCATTTGTGTGATACAGGAGTTCTTAGACCTACCTCTCTTTCGCGATTGCATAGGAACGTATTTACTTTTTGACGGGGTTTGTAGAATCTTTTATTTGAACATGACAATTCCAACTGAGTCAGCCGCTCTCCATTTTCTTGTAGATATGTATGGAGCAGCCGCGCAGAGGTAAGTGCGTACAAGTGCGTAAAACATCCAAGACTACCAATTGTCATGAGAAGCTTCTCAAATTTGCCGTTCAGTTTCGGCTTAAAATGTTAGGTCCCTTCCACTTCGCACAAGCAAATGGTTGGAGAAGCTAGGTTTCAGGCCCTATATGGGCCATATATTTTTATTTATTTAGGTTCTTTGACGTAAAGGCTTCCTCAGAAATTGGAACTCCTTTTCGTTCAAGTTCAAGCCAACATCGCCACCGGTGTAGAGCCTTCCTTTTAGCTTGGAGGGCATTTTTCGGTCAGACAAGATGGCTGAGTTTTCCCGCCGCTTCATCCACCCTACGCTTACACGATGAATAATGTCGTCATCAAAGGTTTCTTCTTTATTGATCATATTCGCACTTGGAAATCAATTTTCGATTCATATTAATGTCTGAAATAGGTCTGAGTCGTCCAGAGAATGGGCAGCACAAGTATTAATCAAATACTGCAAAAGCTGCTTGCGTATAAGTTATACATATTTTCATTACATTTTGAACAAGTAAAATGCAATATTGAATTGAATTGAGTTTCACTGGTTTAAAAAGACTTTTCGAAAACTTTTCGATCACCTTAGGCAGGTAGCCTCTGCTCACCACGCAGTTCTTAACTTGTCAGCTGCAAACATATTTGATGCGTACCAAAAAACGTAGGCTGTTAATCATGAGAACTTGGTGACATTGCTTTGTCCTAAATATTAGAAAAGTCCCTGCTTTTAGAAAAGTATTTATAATGCCAATGTGGATAGAAAACTTCTCTAGGCAGAACCATACTTAATTCGATCAATCTCAGGTCAGAGCCCTGAATTATGGTCATATTTGAAATATGCTTCGCGTATATCTGACACAGTTTTAGGATGGTGAAATCCATGTTCAAGGCGTTTATTCGTATCCACTTAAAATCAAGGGCGCTGTCGGTGTCATGCGGCAAGATAATGATAACTCATCAATATTTTAAATTAATCTGTTTCTAAAGATCAAATCTTATCGATACGTTTTCTGCTGATTAGAGAATACCTTGGATGTTTTTTAGATGAATGCGATATAACGACGATATGATATGTATGGATGGTTGATCGAAGGTCACAATTATGCTTGCAAGAAGTTGCTTTATTACGATCAAAGCTCCGGCGAATAGCAATTTATATTTAATCCTTAAGCGTCCTTCATTCTTAAACAGCTAAACGATCGACCATAAGAGCATTTCAAAACACTTGAATAAATGTATATTTTGGAATTCGCGCCGCTTCATGACATAAATCAAAACTAACTGTATACGTAGTCGTAAATGAAGAGCCATCTGTCAAACCGCGTGAACGTTTCCATACACTTAAAGAGCGACATGTGCACATACGTACGCATGTGTTTGATTACACAACAGTGTCGTGGGGTGAAAAATTTGAAATGGGAAGCCAAATAAAAAACTGGAAAAGTAAAAAAGTTTACATTGGAACAAAATCATTTTTATAACTTTTTTTTGTATCTTTTCCTACTAAAATGATTTAATTCCTTCAAGAGATAATCAGTTAAATAGCAATCTACAATATATTAATTTTAAATACATTTTCAGCAAACAAAAATTGCAGTAAAATTAAGTGCCTGCACTGTAGCTACTAATGTAGAGCAGAGCAATAGCTTCAGCTTTAGAACTAACTTAAGGCTGAAAACACGCCGGATAAAGCAAAACGTGTTTTTTTGTTTTGTGAAACAAGAACACATCGATTTTTATGAGACTACACACACCAAAGAAAACGAAACAAAAAACAAGTTTTTGTGTGCAACATAACTGTTTCGAACCAGCGTCGTTGACGATAATTGCCAAGTTTCATATGGCGCAACACACACCAAATGAAACGAAACATAAAAACCAAAACTAAACAGAAAAACAGGTTTCGTTGCCGATAGCTGACGTGTTGTTTTTTGCAACAAAAAATTTTGATTCCGTTGTTTTTATTTTCTTCTTTCGTTGCACTTTACAGCTTTATTTGCTTCTATGTTTACTCTGTTTTACTTGTTTTTACTTATTGTAGAGTTATAAATAATCTTTCAGCCGGAGTTATGCTTTTACGATAGTTCGTATCTTGTTGCATTTTCGATTAATCCCAGCAAATAATCACAAGTTTCAATCCGCATTCTGGTCAAATTATTGATTTTTTCAGGATAAGTTCCTGACTCTGCTGTTAAGTTTATTATCACATCTTCAGCATTTCGTTTTAGATTATATGGATGCACCCTCCACTCTCTGCTATTTGCGTCCTTTACTTCAATTGCATTTAAGATTGGCGCAACTTCATCGTCGTTTCGACTATCGAATCAAAAACGCTTTGTTTGATCCGGTGTGTGTTTCAGCCTAAGATTCAACTGTATCAACAAACTTTTCACTGTTTTTAATTAGATTTTATGTAAATTAGCTTCACAACAATTGATTTACTCTTAATCGTTCACTTAAATCTGGCTGTTAACACAAACACAGAACATAAATCAAACGCAATCAGTTCCGCTTGCTTAACTGGGTTAATTCAAATCAGTCCAATATCAGTTAGAATTTTTTTCGGCTAACGAACGAAACAATTTCAGAAACAAATTGAATGCATATATTATCCCGGCCGAATCCACTACTTTAAGTCGAATACATGAATATTTGATCTGCCTTAGCAACTTAGACACCACCCGTGGAGAAAAACACTAAACTGCACGAAATCACTTCTATCCTATCTCTGTATTCTTTCGAATAGTAATTAGCACCTAAAAGCATGCAATGAAATAAACCATTGCTGGGTGCTTTATACACAAAATCATCTTACTACACGGTTCCTGCTGCTCATCTGTTTCAGCCATTACGTATGCCTTCGCAGTATAAAAGTTTCATTTCGTAGGGTTTCCTGTGTATTTGGTAGATAGTGTTCTCTGATCGAAATCTTAAAAGGAAAATCGGTAGGAATCGAGTTATATGGACGCCATGCGCTGCTACACAATGAAATTGTTCAGGTCAGGTTGTTTTGAAATTGTCTAGTTAAAGTAAAGAATTATCGTGCGTGTTCTTTTCCTAGGAAAAAGCCAGCATTTTCTGCCAGTCCTTCTGAAATTCCCCAAAAAGCAAAATTTCTAATGTTTTTTTTTTTCTTTGATTTGAAAAAGAACCAGAAAACTGTATTTTTATCACAGTTATGATATTTAAGTTATTCTTCTCTGCGTGTCTTTTGAAAGAGTTGTTTTCGAGTTGTTTTCAGTGTGACAGTTTTGGTGACACAAATATAACCGTAACCATGGAAAGTTTTCCATATGAAATTGTTTCTGGCATTCAGATATGTTGTTAACTTTAATACGCTGTCGAACAAAAAAATTGTATAACAAAAATACTGTTAATGATAGGATATAAGCGTGTAAGTGCATTAAAAAAATCGTTCCCAAATTCTGAACATTTAGCACATGTTGGTTCCATTATTGTCAGGCGATCAAGAGCAAATGTACCAGTTTACCAATTTGTAGGTTCCCAGTAACAAATTAAGGGTGGCGACGGTGTAGAGGTTAGTGTGTTGGCTTGTGACCCGTGCGGTGCAGGTTCAATCCCCATGGGGAACAACAACATACGCCACCCATTCACATGCCTCTACACCAAAAGGAGGATTTCTGCCTGGTAGTACAATGGACCGTTACCGAGTCTGAGTGCTCTGGGATTTGGATTTCCTTTTATAAAAAATAAAAAAAAATAAAAAAAAACAAACAAATTAACTCTCCTTCAAGCTTCCTTTCCTGATTTTCGCAGATCCCTTGCTGAGCGATCATTCTTTGTCACTGCAATTTGGCTATAGAATAGACTTCCTGCTGATTTGCAGACAATGTAGTCATTATAATTCCGGGGAGGGTTGTTCACACATTTACTTAATTAGGCCTTTGAATTTTGTAAATTAATTAAATTTGTATACCCTAATCTAAGAGCATGTATATTAATTTTGACTCGTAGTAACATACCTAAATATTGCCCGCAGACCGTAGACTGTAAAGTTACTATATTCGTGATCAGCATCGATAGTAATGTTGATCTAGCCAACAAATTAGGCCTTTAAACTCGAGCTATAAAGCTGAAACGCTAACTATATACTCTCTAGGGTCCCGAAATAATCAAATTTAGGCATTTTTAAAATCGGCCCACAATGTCTAAAAAAAATTAAATGTATTAAAAAAATTTAATTTTATGCTAGAGAGCTGAAATTCTTCAAATATTATCTTGAGGCCCCCAAAATACTCGGGAGTCAACATTTTTGAAATCCGCCCACTGACACGCCCACAATTAAATAAAACATTTTTATCGAAAAATCGAAAAGTCAAAGTTTGAGATAGGAAGCTGAAATTTATTATATTTTAGGAGCCCTTAATGCTCATATTAAAATACTTTTAAAATCCGCCCACTGACACGCCCACTATTTAAAACAAAGTCGTTTAACTGAAGAAATAATTGTAAATGCAATTCTTATTCTTCGCAAAGTATGTAGATAAATTCGTTTTGAAAAATTTCTTTAAAGTTTTCTGCCATGCCCACGTTTAAGGGGCGTTTTTCTACAAAAACTTTGTTTTTCGATAAAAACTTTTAAATGGTGTAAAACAAAATGTGTGGAGCGTTCATAACAATTCACCCATACTTAGACTTTTGCCACACCCACTTTTGGAGAGATAGGAATAGGAGTAGGGTATCCAACCGTTCGCCCAAGCGGACTGTAGCCCTTCCCTTTGTTTTTTTTATCTTCCATTTTCTTCCTTTTCACAATTTCAATTTTTTCTATTTTTATTCAATTAAATGTTACTCAGGTTTCTTTTAAATATCAACTTGACATTCAATTGCAAGATTATAATCTTGTAGTATCAGCTTAACGAAATTATACTTGCTAATAAATAAATAGAAACTGTATCTGTTATAAATGGACTTTAAGCTATGTAAGGGGCGCGCAGTGTTCCCAGCCACCTGAGTCGTGTTTCCGGCAACTTGAGCCGCGCCGAGTGTACTACCAGGCATTTGCAAATAACTTGAACAGAAAAGAAAAGCAGTTCTATCTGGTTGAATTAAGGTCCAGACGTGGTGGAATCTGTTGGTCAGAATCTATTTCAAAATGATTGGCTGTGTCTCTTTCTGTTCAGTCCCTGAATTCAATGCTTTAATAATCACGAAAAGAAAGACGATAGCGCAAAACGAAGTGGTGATCCTTAATTGCATAGGAATTAGAAAGAAAAAGTTAACTTTCTGCAAAAACTTGTTACTTGTTTGAAACAAAATTTATCAAAATTTATTCAATTATTTTAATTAATCAATGCAATAAGTCTGCTTGTCACGGTAGCTCAAACAAGTTTTTTTTCGCTCTTTCAGATGTTTATTAAATGATTCATTATTTTCTATTGTTGGTAGCTGCCACAAACAAATCAGATTTTACCAAGTCAATCAGGTAATAAATTATATTCAAATTGGAACATTAATTATAGTAAAAACGAAAAGCTCAAAATTCATATGTTTCTACGTACAATTTTAATTTGTTTAACCAATATGTGAGAGGACACGTAGAAATGTCTCAGATACTGAAACCCGTTGAATGTGCTAATGGTGAAGTAGTTTCTTGGATTTATTTGAAAGAAGTTATTTAAATGCATACCTATGATAAAGGTTTTTTTTAGGAGATAAACAAATAATGAAATGCATAAGCAGCCCTCGAAGATAGCGCTGCTGAATTAATTATAAACTCAACCCTCTCCATAGAGGCGATAGGCGCTTACATTAGCATGAGCGCCCCATTCCAGCAGAGTGAAAGCAATCTCTTAATAAGAGCTTTATCTGTATACGAGTACGTATCGCAACAATTCGCAATCGTCATAGTAAGTCGGTGGGGAACTTTAATATAAGTACAAAAACCATTGCTAGTTCCAAGACCAGAAGCATTCTAAGGCTGACCGTGTGTCAGCGCGATCGCGGTTTTATTTTTGTGATAATGATTCGAGTGTAGAGGGTGGATCTAACGTTTTCTTGTTCGTTACAATAAGTGATATATAGTTTTACAAAGAGTGTACTTAAAAAGTGTTTTGCTATTTTTGTTGTTAATTTAAATTATATAACTTAAACTTTATTGTTACTCAATTTTTAGTACTGTAGAATAAATACTAAGTTTTAAAAAAAGTATGCTTAGCTTAAGTTCCCTCCCGTTGGGAGTGTTGTGTATTTTACATTTAATATCGAAACCACAAGCGCTGAGGGCCTTTTCTGTGGGTAAAGCTCTTGCTTCATTTGAAATTCCTGTCATCCCTGAATCGAGGACTATTGATTTGCCATCTTGGTAAGTTTTTGCTTTTTACGTTACACATGTATTTAAAATGAATTTAATGATCGTGTAGGACTTACTTATGTAGTTGCACGTATTGTGAACTATCAGGAGAATGCAAAACAAACTGTTAAGAAATGCTGAAAGGAGGCAAAACAAAACCTGTCGGCTTCTTGTCTATTAAATGTTTCCCTTGCTATTCCGTTCTTTATTGATGTGTTAGGATGTAACTTGTGAACTTGCATGCATGACTTCCACTATAGCTTTTGAATTTATTCAGTAATGCTGTTTTGGCGAACTTTAGTTGTCTTCATATCACACATTTTTATTGTGACACATCTCCCAAAATTTTGAAAAACAGGCTTCGGACGCAGAAGCAAAAAACATAACTTCCCAGTTACAAATTGAAGAAATTCGGTTTAATATTTAAGTTGTAATATTTTGTATGTAAACATACAATATTATCTTGAGAACAAAAAATAAAAAAAAGATCACCCAAATCGACTTAATATAAAGAGACAGTGAGTCAAAATTTTGTTTATATAAAATAAATAAAAAATTATATTTGAAGAATTTTCGCCAAAACCGTTCCCTGCAAAATATCAACAATACTGAAATAAGAGATTACACGCACTACAACAGGAACGCTGATTACCAGCCAGTTGATTGTTACAAAGAATTCAGCTTTGATTATAACAAATTGCTCAACCCCATTTCTTCGTGATAAAGTTATATTTAAATAATAAATCTGAATAATGCTTGAATCAAATACACAGAAAGCCAAATCGCTAAGAAGCTTAAAGTTTAAAAGCTTTTGTGTGGTGAATATAATTTATAAGTGCAAGGATAATTGATTTTATGCAAATTAATAATTGGGTTGCTCTGTACGACATTGTAATGCGAAGAACTCGTATGTGTGGGTAAGAGTGATAACTGCGTGCAAATTTATTCACTTTACTTTAAGTCTGTGGCTTTGGCAAAGCAGATAGTCTTGTTATTAGTATGAATTTTGAATTATCATTAGAAAGTTGTATAAGTGTTGGTACTTAGTTATAAGCTTGCGGTTTAGAAAGCAGAGTAACTCAACTTTATCAAGCTAAGGATGTTGTGGACCCATTGCGATACCTTTCGGTGGGGGCGTTATCCGTACTGTCTATGGTTTCGGTCCTCCTCCCTCTCTCAGCGTTGTGATTTTTTTTATTTAATCTGCTTACGCTAAAGGGGTTTTGTTTTTCTGTTTGTATACAGTACTCTTAATGTTGCAACACAGCGCGGGCATTTGTTGTTGAACTGTAAATGAAGTATTGCATTGCATGGTTTTAGGTGCTACCATGCGAAATTCGAACGTACGACCTGTCAATCTGTTAGTGAATATACTATCATCGAAGCATTGTCATATCATCCTGATGTGATAGCAAGACAGTGAAAGTTCTTGATACTCCTGGAAATAGAAGCTTCCAAGTTACAAAGACTCTGACAGTAACATATAAACTGGAGTTTTCTCGTCGCTGCAGCCTCTACAAATGTCGTCATCCTTGAGATCAAGTTTCATTGTGTTTTTTTTTTTTTTTGAAAAATTATGACCAGTGAGAGCTCCATAGAACTAAGATATAGATGTTCTGTTATACCGTAAATGTTTGTTGATATGACTCTTATCATGTTTTTATTTGAGTTCCCGTTATATGTCACAGGTAAAAAAAAAAATATTAGGCATTAACGGCCCATAGAGAGCCTAAAACCTAGCTTCTCCAACCACTTTCTTTGCGAAGTGGAAGGGACCTACAATTTTACGCCGAATCCGAACGGCAAATTTCATGACAATTCTTCTCATGACAATTGATACTCTTGGATGTTTGTCAGACGTTCGCAAGAGGTGGGGCAGTGGAAAAAATCTCAAGATGATCTTTTACTTGGCCCTGGCGGGAATTGAACCGGGGACCTTTCGATTAGTAGTCCGACACACTAACCATTGAGCCACTGTGCCCGACATGTCACAGGTGCTGATGCTAAATAATTTTCACCTCATGTTGATCTTGATTTGTTGCAGATCATTTTCATTCCAGTTCTTTAGCCATCTCATTGCTGGATATGTTCCTGTATCCTGTAAGCCAGCTGCTGTCCGCCAAAACCATGCGTTCTTCGCGGCAGGGCTTGTATTTTATTTCCGTATCAGAGATCACTTTTTATATTATTGTTTATTTACTTAAGACTTATTATACCCTATTCTAAGGGTGTTATAATTTTGACTCATAGTTTGTTACAAACCTTAATATTACTCGTAGATCCCTTAGAGTAACAATATTTGTGATCATTATGTCGATCTAGCTATGTCCGTCCGTCCGTTGTAGAGTTTTTGGCCCTAAAATTCGTGCTAGAAGGCTGAAATTCGAAACATATACTCTCTGGAGGCCCGAAATGATGATGGAGTGTAAGAATTTTTGAGATCCGCTCACTTAAAAAAAAAACAAATGTTTACCCAAAAAATCAACGTTTGAGCTGGGAAGCGGGGTAGAATAGAGCACAGTCTGGAAATGTTTAGCCAGCTGAGAAGTTTGCAGCAAGCAGATTGGCTCTATCTTAAACGCTGTCAGCTTGAACATGATTGTGAATGAGCGTTGGGATAGATGACGAGACCGAGCTTTTAATGATTTCAACAAATGCCCAAAAGTTTTTACTACCCTATAGGGACTTTTTGTATATTTTATCTGAAATTTTGTTGATCGAAAAATTTCACACGATTAAAGTAGGCATTGCAAGCATTTTTATTTCAAAATCCTACAGACTTTCGGATACCGCCAGCGTTTTCCAGACGAAGCCACTGTCTATCCGTGAAGCCTATCGCCGGATTAAAGCGATCGCTTCAGTCAATATATCAGCACTCAGTGCTAATTGAGTTTTTAACATCTGGCCACAACTATCTACCTATCTACCTGCAGTCATTTCTGGGTCGTTTAAACTTGTTTAGGTTATCCTCTGATGGGTTGGCCTTATAAGACCTCTTTTAACCCGCTTTGCAACCCAAATCAATCGACGCGTTTACCTTAGGTTTGATACTCTCTATTCTATTAGGGATATCGAATTTCAAACCGAGGTAGTTTATGCTTGTTATCATACCAGCAGCAGAATCCGCTCCGCTATCGAGGAAGCATAACGACCAGTTAAAACTCCTAGGGAAACTTCACTGTTTAACTGTTCTTCCCATTTCGCTTTCTCGTATTGCTAAATGGTTCCCTATGGTGTTTGTTTTTTTAATTTTGTGGTTGGAGTACTGGAATTGGCCGACGGTGTGTTTGCTTGTGACCTGTGCGGTACAGGTTCAATCCCCATGGGGAACAACAACATACGCCACCTATTAATGGAGACAAACGAATAACACCTTGTTTCTCCGAACTCTACACTAAAAAGAGGATTTCCGCCTGGTAGTACATTGGACCGTTACCAATTCTGAGTGCTGTGGAATTTGGATTTCCTTTTTTATAAAACTAGAAATAGCCGATATTACAAAATGGTCTGACGGACATAGAGGCAAGAGGTAAGAAACATGTCCAGTGTGTTGGCGGCTTGACTCCGAAGCAAACATCTCAACTTGACTTCCTTCGTGTGTCGTCATGAGTGTCTGCCTAGTTTTGGGATTCTATAAACAAAACAGTAGTGGATTTATGCCATTGGACACCCAATGTAAGCCAGATGAAATTGAGTTCCGGATCGGAACATTGGCCGTATTATGGTAGAAGTTGGTAGGCTATATCAAGACTTACATACACTTATTTCAGGTAGGCTGACCTCCATTAAATCGGAGTTAATAATTAGTTTTGTTTCGCTAAGAGTCAAGAAAGCTGTCTTATTCTGGTATTCATGGGTATTCAATGAAAAAAGGTTCGCCTTAAACGACAAATGTTGCTCACATCTACTCTGAAGTTCCTGGGCATTATAAAAAAAATCGAACTCTGATGCTAACTAAGCAAAGTCGTGAAGTCCAGATTCCACTCGCACAACCACTTATTTACATATTTGTCTTCCTACTGTTTTAACAGCACACAATGTTTTGGCGCGGACAATTGTTTTCCCGTTTCGCAGAAAGAACAAAAAAAAAACACAAAACGAAACACAAAAAACTTTGTTGCGGTGTTGAGCGCAAGACTGAGACACAAACGCTCTCTTCGGGATGCTGTCCAACGTTGCTGATGTGGCACTTTTTCACTTGAGATGCACTGTGGCACGAACAAACTGTGTATAGGCACTCTCCTACTTTAATAACATATTTTTTTATTCGACGCACTCTTTCTACTGATTTTCGTATGCGTTGCCTTTTTTGTTTCTAAAAATTACTTCAAAGCTACTCGTCGTATGTAGTTAAATAGTTGGTAAGGTTACAACAGATTTTACTTAACCCATAGTTTACATTTTTACAATCTGTGGTGTGTTTGTTTGGGAAGCGCCATCAGAATTTTCGCCATAGGAGTTAAATTGCGGTTTCTCCAAAATATGTTTTTCAATTATTAGGAGAAAAGAAATTCTGAATTGCAAGAAAAATATATTAAGCTGCAAATTTAAAATTCAAAGCTTAAGAAGAAAACTTCGCTCTAGAACTAAAACGCATAACGCTTTACGACCTAGCAAAATATCAACTAGTTTATCATCGCAAATTCAAGTACATATGTACTTGATATTTCAGAGCATTCAAACATTTTTTGTGGTAGGTATATTGTTGGGTCCAACTCAAAAAAATATAATATTGCCGCAAGAGAACTTTCCCAAAACATTTTTTACAGATCTTAGAACGTTTAAAAATTTCTTCGAGATAAATTTGGTTTTAGACTTCCCCACATATCCACATTTTATCGTTGGGCTCTTACAAAAAGATTGTACGGCAACGAAATTTGTGTTTTTATAGTAAGCATTGATAGCAGGAGAAGTATTTTAAATTATTTTGATTCAGCAAACTCTGTCAAAGGGGTTAACCTGAAATCTATTTTAGAAAATAATTTGACGATTTGCCAAAAACTTGGTCTGAAAGTGTGCGCTATAGTTTGCGAACAAGGACCTAACAACAGAAAAGCTTACCAATTATTAAGTGTTACAGAAGAAAAGCCTTTTACAATTCTCAATAATTAAAAAAATATTTTGGTTTTATGATTTTCCTATCTATTAAAACCCATGTGTAATGTTTTACTCAAATCTGATATGCTAACTCCAGATGGTAATGTTTCCTTTGATGTTTTCAGAGAAAAATAACAACAAAGATCCCTCTGTGTACGAATTTAATGTTTTAATGTCAAAAATTCTGTCCTCAAATCTAATCGCTCTCTCTCATAGTACCGCACACATAAAGAACTTTTTTGTTACCTGAAGCACGCGAGGAAATTGTATTTGATAATACTTTGTTGTTTGTTCGAAAAAATGATAAATGAAACAAAAATTCTAAATGGAATTTCATTATAAGGATATCTGTCGTTTAAAAATCTTTTAAAAAACAAGTGTGCAAATTGTTTGAAATTATTTTTAAAAAGTGATGAACAAATAACATATCCGTCAGAATTTTTCATTTCTGCTTAGAATTTTTCCCAAAATAGTGATTTTGGAAGTCTCTTAGCACCAACTGATGAATTTTTTAATATTTGTAAACTCCATTTCAAAGAAAACCATACAATTTTAAGAGATCGTCCGCATATTAGAAATATATAAAAGGGAGACATGGCCTTGGAATGCATGAGAATAACAAACCTTAGAGATTTAAACTGGTTTGATAAGCAAAACCAATGCTTTGAGCATCGCAAAGAAATTCTTTACTTTGCACTTCTTACTCTCTTTCGAAAAAATTGTGCTTGGAAAATCAAAAAAAAGAATTACCAGTAAAAATCAAAAAATTCAAATTTTGTCAGGAAAACAAATGCAAGAAATTCACGAAATTGAACTAACTCTGTCAGAGTGAGAGGCACGGGGATCTCACTATAAACCAGCACCCCCAGAGTGAGAGACACGGGGGCCTTACTATAAACTAACACCCCAAGACTTAAAAGCAGTAAGTATATCAAGTTGCTATTGCAAGATATACTTTCCTGCTAATCCCCTCTCAGTGAGCGGGTCGAAATTCTGCTTGCAAAATTCTGACTTATAAGACAAAAATTCTGCTTTTCAAAATTCTGTTTTTTTCTGTTCTGTCTTACATAATTCTGCTTTTCAAAATTCTGTTTTTTTTTAATTCTGACAGGCAATATTGTAAATAAATAAATTCTGCTAATTCTATTTTTTTTCCAATTTACGAATTTAAAGAAAACAAATATTTTTCAGCTTTGTCAACAAACTACAATATATTTCTTATAAAGAAGGTACACAAAAAACCAGCCAAAAATAACAAATTATTTCATAATTGAAATTACCAAAAAAAAAAAGAAACAACAGCATTAAGAAACTTAACAAAGCACACGTTCATTCACAAAGGTATACTAACAGAATATTTGTCTAAACCAAGAGAGCAATCTTAAAACCAATAAAAAAAACTGCTTTTACCTCTTCTTCTATAACAAGTGAGTGGTGGAATGATTCTGCAAATAATAAAAAAAGGTTTGGAAAATGTTTAAAAGCGCGAGCTTTATTTGCAGAATTTTGTAAAGCAGAATTTTGAAAGCAGAATTTTGAAAAAAGAATTTTGACCTCTCCAGAATTCCGACCCCAACCTCCCCTCTCACTGTTGTTTAAAAAAAGGAAATAACCTTGAACAAGAAATTCCTTCAATTGAATCACAATCAGAATCTGAAAAACATAAACACACACACTAGGTACATGAAAACAAAAACCGAAATAATGAATAATAAAACACCAAATTTGAAAGAACAACATGTCTTATGCACGACTCGAATGAGTTCGATCAAACGGGGATGTAGGAGTAAATCCCATTCGCCTGAAAATGCGACATATTTTTTACTCTGCATGCGATATCTATGTACGAGTACTTTATTATTTGTGGTAATACGCTGTATTAAAACCAAACATGAACAAACGAAATTCTATAAAATCATTGGATAAATCTCGCTAACCAACCAACACGGGATGATTATGAAATAAAATTAAGTGTCAGAAATGTTGGTGATGGTTTCCAGCTGGAATAACCCTTCATTAAAATTAACCGAGAGTGAACAGACCGGTCCTAAGTAGGATTTTAACTTTGTTACAGTCATTCTTCTCTTTCAATTCTAGAGCTAAGATATTCTTAAGTTTTTATCTCAAATTTGTCTCATCCTAGTTCACCTTTAAACAATTGTGATATGACCTTTGTAGATTTTGATTGGTGGTATTTTCTTTTTTGTGAATTATATTGTTTTTACTTCGTCCGATGTGTTTGTGCTTTCGGTGTTAGGATTGCGTTTGGGGTTGTTCGCCTCTGCTCAATGCTGTTGTTTATTTTCTTCATTCTTCATTTCTCAGCGTTTAAGATGCTGCACCTGAATAACTTGTATAAATGAATATTAAATAAATGTATTGAATTATTTTGCAGTAGCAGGTTGAGTTATTTATGGTGACACTGTCGTTGGTTTAATTTTTTTTCGTGGTTTTATTTTGTTTATTGCCTTTCGGTTTAAAAGTTGGTCCTGTACGCTGTCGCTCTGTTGTATACTTTTAATAATTGCTTTTAATTCCATCCCTTCTTCTTCAGATTTTTCTTCGCGTTTGATGGCTTCGCGTTAGATCTTTCATCGTAATTCTAATATTTCCCACCACCTCCATCGTGCTTTCTCCGCTTGGGTGGGGGAGGAGGTGGCGGGCATTGAAAGTCTTCACAATATTGCTTCTTTTCTTAATATTCCTATATAGTTTATATTATGTATATACTATACATATTATTTTATTATTTTTATTTTTTCTAAATCCCCTTTTTTTTTGCTAGTACAGTGGGCTCCAGAACTGCCTTGACAGTTTTTCTGATTTATTTGGGCACTTAAGATCCCTTAATGCTGACTTCGCCGTAAAAGAAGAAGAAGAAGAAGAGGGGCGATATTTTGGTCAGAAGCAGTCGGCTACTTAAAATACAAATGGTTGGGTCAATGAAACTTACTTTTTCAGCATTGAAGGCCTTGATAAAAATTTCGTTGGCTTTAATTTCGAACTCAAAGTATGAGGTCTGATATTACGACTATAGAGAAGTACCAAAAAGTGTGTCCCGCATTTTTAACAGAGGCTCTAGCCACGGTGGGCGGCTTTATATTATATCTCGCAGCCTTTTTTCTGTTTTATTCTATCATTTTACAACCCCGATTTTCTCGAAATGGCTCTAACGATTTTTGGTTTTTAATGTGAAAAATAATTTAGGTGAGCGTAAGAAAATTGTGTAATCAGTTTTTCCCAAAATGGTCGAAAGGTGATTTACAAAAAATCCCCAAAACGGGTTAATTTATTTCTTTCTTAAAAAAAGAAAGCACCGACTAATACTACCTTATCCATAGTCTGGGGAGAATTATACTAAAAATAGCTGGAAAATATTCCCACTTAAGTCCGAAAAAGCTCAGACCTATAAGTGTATCATCGTTGCTACTGAAAACTCTGGAACGGTTCATCCATATCCGTATCTAATCTAATCTAATCTAACAACTTTAACTCGTCTCCGATTGCGAATGACCTGTCAGCTGAATTGGTGAGTTTATCAATCTACTGCTTTCCAGCAGGATTGTTAACTCAAAACTGGGTGGGACTACCGTCAAAAGATCTGTCAGTAGGGGTACAACGCAAGGCGGTGGCTCCTCCCCACTTCTTTGAAGCTTGGTGGTCAAGCTAAAGATTTAGGCCTTATTTTATAGGCAATTAAGCTGGAAACCGAACATTCTAGGAAGAGTAAGAAAAGCTGAGGTAGCACTCTTCTCTTGCAAAAAAGCCATTTGCCATGGCTATGCGTCTCCGTCGTAAGTGGTGGACATGAAAAGCTGTATAGAATATAGAAAAATGTAAGTGGCATTGACATTTTTGTCGTCAGCCAGCATAAAAAGCTATATATAGATTAAGCGACCAATCACGATAAGCTAAGCAGAATCCAACGAAAATAAATAAATAAAGAAAACTTAATATCAGCTAGATACCCGCATTGTTTCCGATAGCTAAGCTGCCAACAGGTCCCTCGAGACTGCCGAACATCTCTCAAGGAAATGGCTGAGCAATTCAACATTCACCTTTGTTGGGTGCTGGACAAAGGGATATTGCGGGGAACTAAAGGGTTTTTTAATAAGAGCGCTACAAAAGTTTTTTTTAAATAAAACAAAAACGGTTTTGGATATCTATGGAATTCTTTATTCCTGTGAAAATACGTTCGATGCCATTATGTATGGAACTCGATTTCTTTTGCATGGCCACCACGGGCACGCTTGCAGAAGTCCAGACGCTGAACCTAATTTTCGACGGTTTTCACGCATAAATCGGCCGATACTGCTGCAATTTCACGTTCGATATTCGTACGAAGTTCATCAATCGTCGCTGGCTTGTTTGCATAGACCATAGACTAGACGTAGCCCCACAGGAAATAGTCTAACGGTGTCAAATCGCACGACCGAGGCGGCCAAGCGACTGGACCATTTCGTGAGATAACACGGTTTCCAAACTTGGTTTCCAATAAATTGATTGTGGCATTCGCTGTGTGGCTTGTGGCGCCGTCCTGTTGGAACCACATGTCCTCCAAGTCCATATCATCCAATTGGGGCCAAAAATATTCGGTTATCATTGAACGGTAGCGATTCCCATTCACAGTAAGGTGCCGGTCTTGATCATCACGGAAGAAGCACGGCCCAATGACGCCGCCGGCCCATAAACCACACCAAACCGTAATTTTGTCGGGATTCAATGATGACTCATGGAGTACGTGTGGATTGCTGCCTGACCAATACCGCATATTGTGTTTATTGACGAAGCCATTCAGCCAGAAATGAGCCTCATCGCTGAAGATGATTTTTCGATGAACGATGCTCTTAACGTTGAGGCCACTGACTCCGAATTTCGATAGTAAATTTTAATAATTTCGACTCGTTGTTGGCTCGTATATCTTTCCATCATGAAATGGCAAACCTTACTGAAGAGAAATGTCAAAAGAGCGGCAAGAAATTCGGCGTCGTTTGCTGTCCCTGCGCTCTACTTTTGTAGCGTCCCTGTTGAAAAACCCTTTATAAGGCTGATGAGCTCGCCAAACATGGAGCTTCTTTAATTTTGATACCTGAAAAGGTTTCCCTTGGTATACCAACCCCTTCATACAAACTTATATTTAAGCTAGATGCAATAGAGAGAACAAACCTTAGATGGACAGGTGCCAACACATGTCCAGCGACAAAGCAGATCTGGCCAAAGCTGGACATGTCGCGCTCTAAGAGTCTTAGCAGATTGCACATTAGCACCATTATATGTATCATTATTGGAGACTGTCTCATAGGCAAGCATGCAATAAGTCTTGGCACATATTCAAACGACTAATGCAGAAGCTACATGGACGAGGAGGAGGAGGAAACTATTCTCCATCTCCTATGTACATATTCAGCTCTCTCTCAAAAAAGAAAAACTCCACTTCGGTGTTTCGTTCTAAAACGATCTAAACGGTCTTACTAACACCGACATCAGAAGTCTCCTACGTTTCATTAGAAGCACCAACTGGTTTTTACGAGTACGGGAGAAATCTTTCCCAGATCCACGTGGTACTACAACGGACTTGTTTTTCATATAAGTTAATCGGCCTCGGCTGACACCCACATTAACCTAACCTGGTGGCAATGGTGCGATGGTAGTGTATTCACAGAGTGATTGGCAGGTCGTGTGTTCGAATCCCGGCCAGTGCCATGCTTTGTAAAATTGAATACACACAACAATTCAAATCTCGCTTAAACAATTAAGGCTCCGCCTGTGGAGAAAAAAACCTATCGCACCAAAAACTTCTTTCCTATCCTCCTATTATTTCACTTTGAAGCAGCACCCAAAAACAGGCAATGAATCATTTGCTGGAAAGCCGCCTGCGCTGTGATTATAAGTGTACTGTATCAATTACAGAAAAAAAAATAAAAAACAAAAAAAATACCTTTAGCGCAAGCTAATTATAAAAAAAAAACCTTACCTGATACTACCATTTTGAACAATTTGGCATATTCAGGTTGTCTTAGAATTTTTTGTAGTATGTTTTACTTTATGTATAAAGGGCTCTAACGATTTTGATCAGTTTTAAAGTTTTGAATACTGGAAGCAGTGGCGGATCCCAGGGAGGGTTATCGCCCCTAGCTCAAACTTTGGATTTTCAAAAAAATTGTTTTATTTATTTGTGGGCGTGTCAGTGGGTGGATTTTGAAAATTTTATCTCCCGAGCAGTTTTAGGAGTCATAGATCATATATAAAAAATTTCAGCTTTCTAGCTCAAAATTCGATTTTTTCCAAAATTTTGTTTTTTTGAGTTTGTGGGCGTGTCTGTGGGCGGATTTCAAAAATTCGTAAACTTGATTATTTCGGGACCCTAGAGAGTATATGGTTAAAATTTCAGCTCTCTAGGTCCAGTTTAAAGGCCTAATTTTTGCCGACGGACGGACGGACGGACATGGCTAGATCAACATTACTATCGATGCTGATCATAAATATAGTAACTTTTAGGGGTCTACGGGCAATATTAAGGTATGTTACAAACTATGCGTCAAAATTAATATACCCTTAGAATAGGGTATAATGAGGTTAAGTTAGGTCATGACAGCATAAATTTTATGGACCAGGTTTTTGGCCCTGTACGTTAATGCTTCATAATTTTTTTTTTGAAAGTGGTTTCAAGGAAATTTGATATGATATTAACTTAAAGAGCAAATATAAATTCTCAGATTTTTGGGATATTTTTTTATAATTTTGTCCTATAACAATTTGTAAATTTTGAAAAAAACATCACTTTTCTTAAGAAAGGTTGTAATGATTTTCTTAATTTTCAAGGCTTTTAATACTTAGAGAAAATGTAAGAACTGATTATACTCAGATTTTCACAAGACTCTAATAACGGCACATAAGAAAAACGCTTATATCAAAAATTTCAAAGGCATTTGATAGTACTACCTACTATCTGGAATAAATTTGTATATGTACTCATGTTCTCTTGTTTATAAAGATTTAACTCATATAAAAGTTTCTAAAATTTTTGGAAAGCTTTCAAAAAAATCTCGCGATTTTGATCTGTGTTTTTATTTTAAATAGTTAGAGTGTTGGTAAGAAAATGGCACACTCAGTTTAAATAACGGCACTGTGTTGCACTGTAAAGTGATTTTAGAGAAGTTTGTAATTTTAGCTGACACAACCAAAGGCATTAAGGTAGTCGCCCACGAATGAATTATAGCATCAGATAAAGTTAATTGAAATGGTGGCTTATCCTTAAAAACTTCTAAGAAACACTTAAGTGCAAAATCGGTATTTATAATCGATTTTCGCGCGTAAACAACGTTGCTTAAAGACCGCTAAACATAAAAAAAATACTATTGTGGACATTTTTTTTTTAAGCAAGTGCTTTGAGCATCTTTAATATCTTTCAGGATACATGCTAGAGCTACGTTCACTGCAGCATAGCAGCGCAACCGCTGAGCAGGAATTTTCAACACTCAACAAAAGTAAACAGTTAACCACAGGCACTTTATGTTGTTTTTTTAATATTTTGTCTCCTAATATGCGTATTATTATTATACTAGCTTTTTTTATTATTTCAAAAAATGCATTTAGAGGAACAACAACAATGTCCACAATCTCACCCAAAACAAAACTAATTTAAAATAAATTTCTGAAATTTGTCTAGAATGATGAATTTTTTATTTAATTTGTTTATCATTGCTTACTTGGAAACAATTTTTTTAAATGTTTTTGACATTTTGTTATTTTCAACACCACTGTCAATCGAAAATAAGCCAAACTTTGTTAAGATTAATCCAGACACTATAAAGAACACACTCTCAAAATGTCATCAAAATCCGTTGAGCGGTTTGTGAGTCTATAAAGGACACACATCCGTCGAGCGGTTCGTGAGTCTATAAAGGACACACATCCGTCGAGCGGTTCGTGAGTCTATAAAGGACACACACAAACAACGAGTTCCGGTTTTATTACATTGATAATAATAATCAAAAAACTTCCACTCCTGGCTATACCTACGGATGAATGATATCACCCCCGATAAACAACGCTTGTTGTAAAAGGCGGCTTTGGACAGAAATCACATTTAGGCAATTATAACATTCAGGTGAGCCTAGCGACACACTTAAATGGCTTAAAACTAGCTTTGAGACATTCGATTTTATTTGGTGTACTGAACTCATGAGACTCATAGCTTACAAACCCGAATGAGTTGAATACCCGATGTTTGGTGGCCATGTGAGTTGAATATTCATTTCAATCAAACACCCAGTAAATAGTGCTCTCACAAAGAATGAGTTCTAATTTATGAATATTAATAATTCAAATCGGGTGCACTGCATGAGAGTATATCGCTGATCTTTGCAATGGTAAGCAGTGATTTAGGAATTGCGATTTTTTGTCGTTTTATTACATTATAAGTATATATTTGAATTAAAATAATAATATTGAGCACTGTGCCGATTCTAAGGGCATTTTAGAAAAATGCCTTTTTTCGTGTTTTGATAACTGTTTTTCTGGTTCCAAGGAGCTCTTGGTTAACACAGATAAACTGCGCGCTTTTTAAGAACATTTCTTTTTTCCGCAGTTAAAGGCCTTTTTAAGGATTCCAATGACCTCTTGGTAAAATAACCTTGGACAGAGATATATATACTGCGCGGTTTCTAGAAACATTTTTTTTTTTTGTTTTGAACTTGCCTCTTTTGTCACTGAAAACTCCTGTGATACAAAACCAATACGATGATTATCGTAGCATTCGCAATTAAAACATGAACATTCCCGTTTTATTCGCTTGAATAGGTGCACTTATTTCTTAAAGCACCCACGAAAGAGAAAAAACAATCACAACGTCCCTTTTTCAAACAATGAGTGAATTCCATCTTTTGCTTTTTTTGTTAGATCATTTCAAGCACACTAGTGTTAAAAAGACTTGAGGTGTCATTTGACTCTGGTGGGATTTGAACCAGAGGCCTTTAGATTAATAATCCAGCACACTTACCTCCGAGTAAAAGAAAAAGATAAGCTATTTGGTGTGACACCAAAAAAAACAGGCCACAGTATCTCGGATAGCGCAGGGACATAAGTCCCAAACTATTTTTTAACGATTTATGTCCCAGCTAATCGGGACTAAAGTCCCCAATTTTAATCGTCGAAAATGGTACGTCTAGTTGTCCGGCAGGCGCACTGCGAATCAACAGTGTTTATGTGGCCTGTTTCGCGGGTCAAAGGCATTAAACTCTTTTCTCTGCATGGTTAAGCCCGCTCATACAACTTCGTTGCTCCTTAGGGTAGTTGCTCGTTGTCTGGCAGACGCTTAAACCAGGGGTGGAATCGGCTAAGGTGATAGTTGATTGTCACTTTTTGATTGTCGTTTTTGATTATCAACTCCTCTTTACACTGCGATCACTAAAATATGATTGATTATTGGCAGCACTTAGAGTTTTAAACGTCATCTCCTTGCCGACGCTGTCATTCCGAGTAGCTGATGTGTGTTTATTTTTCATGATTTACGAGGGCGGGTCAATAAGTCCGTGACTTTTGGAATAAAACACATATTTTTTGATAAAAAAATATTTTTTTTTTCAACGTAGTCTCCCTTGAGCTCTATACACTTTGTCCAACGCTTCTCCAATTTTTTTATCCCTTCCAAAAAAAATGATTTGTCGAGGTCCTCAAAATAGGCCTTTGTTTGCGAGATGACTTCATCATTGGAGTCAAATCTTTTTCCACCAAGCCATTTCTTCAGGTTTGGGAACAACAAGTAGTCGCTCGGAGCCAAATCTGGAGAATAGGGTGGATGAGGGAGCAATTCATAGCCCAATTCATGGATTTTTGCCATGGCAACTGCACATGTGTGCACCCTTGCATTGTCTTGGTGGAAAAGAACTTTTTTCTTGGCCAAATGAGGTCGGTTTTTTTTCAAATCGTCATTGAATCGGTCCAATAAGTTGGCATAATATTCCCCATTGATTGTTCTTCCCTTTTGAAGGTAGTCAATGTGGATTATCCCGCGTGCATCCCAAAAAACAGTCGCCATAACTTTATTGGCTGACAAACCCACCTTGGCCTTCTTTGGCGCCGATTCACCCTTAGAAACCCACTGTTTTGACTGTTGTTTGGCCTCTGGTGTGTTGTGATGGATCCATGTTTCGTCCACGGTTACAAAACGGCGCAAAAACTCCTCCATATTGCGATTAAACAACGCCAAACCTTCCTGTGAAGTTGTTACACGATTGCGTTTGTGGTCGACTGTGAGCAAACGCGGCACCCATCTTGCGGAAAGCTTTCTCATGCCCAAGTGATCATTCAAAATTGAAACCACTGAGCCATGCGAGATCCCTACGGCTTCCACAATCTCTCGCACTTTCAATATTCGGTCGGCCAACACCATATCGTGAATTTTTTCGATTGTTTCGGGTGTAGAGACCTCAACTGGGCGTCCAGGACGTTCGGCATCTTCAGTGCTTGTACGGCCACAACGAAATTCAGTAAACCACTTTTTTACCATTGAAATCGATGGTGCAGAGTCCCCATAGTATTTTTCAAGCTTAGCCTTGGTCTCGGTCATGGTTTTTTTTCGCAAGAAATAATGCTTAATAAGCACAACGAAATTCACTTTTTTCCATTTTCTCCTCAAATTAGTGAGTAGTCTGATAAAGGGGTCAGAAATTCAAAAACTCACGGACTTATTGACCCGCCCTCGTATATTTCAAATATGATTTTGTTGAGTCCTTAGGCAAAAACTTTATCATAAATGGACAAAGTATTGACTGCATTTTTTTAATGACTGCAGCAGTAAATTCAGCCACCGTACTTTGACCCATTGGTGCAGCCCAGTCAGCCCCAACTTGTCTGATAGCCACCACCCCCAAGAAGATTTTAAGTTGCAGCCAATTGAAGGATGGGTGGAACATGCGTTGACCTTATTCCAGTTGGTAAATCAAGCAGTCCCAAAACAAACACAAACGCTTCTTTTGATAAGCGAAAGTTTTTCAAAAACCTAAAATACACAATAATAAATGATAGCAATCAACAATGAATATTTATAATTCTATGAATTCTTTCTTTTGAAAGTTCCAAGGTATTTGCTTTATTTCTCATTTTTCTTCTTAATAGTTGGACATTTGTGTAATTATTTTCAAAAAATTATTTTCTTCATTTGTGTAGAAAAGTTCTAATGAAGTAAACATTACACTTCACGAATTTTCCAATTTCACTTTTTTATTTGAATTTAATTAATATATATTCTTTTTTCACTAAAGCATTTAATTTATTTGGAGTTGAAGCCGAGGTGCATACCTATGAAAATAACAAAAATGTATGAAAGCGATACCTAAATAGCTGTCACATGAAATTGATGGCAAAAAGGTGATTGTCAATTTAATAATCACCGTACGTGGACGTAAAGGTATGATTTTGATTGTCAACTATCAACTATCACCTTAGCGGATTCCACCCCAGCTTACTTTTTCGAGGCATATATCTAAGAAATTATGTATGGGACATAAGTCCCGATTTTTTTTTTCTAGCGCTTATGTCCCGATTGGGTGGGACATACATTCGAAGCCTCGAAAAAAATCTTGGTGACATATGTATATCCTGCGCCGACACGGAAGGGGTCTTCATTGCCAGTCGACTACAAATGGCATTTGTAAAAGTTAACCCCGTTTAAGTTCTGTGCAAAGAAAGACTTTAGACGCAAGTGTATATTCTTGAGATATATTTGATTAAAGTTGTCTATTAAAAAAGTTAAATGCGATTACTTTACCACAACCAAACAAGCATGGAAAGACTGAACTTCTGGAAAATGTACTTTCGGTTTTTCTGCTGCAAGTCACATTATGCTCTGACCTCTGTTTAAATCAATGTATTACCGTCATTGTCACGCCACTTCACTGTTTTTTTAAATCCTTGTCATTTTTAGGATAATTTTTTTAAAGTGTTTATAAAATTGACTAGCGTACCCCGCAGACGTTGTCCTGCCCTCCTTGTTCCTGTCGCTTGCTCCAACCCCATACACATCTCCATACACGTAAGCCAATACCTAAGATTGCCTGATTTGAGCTCAATCAGATCAGTGCTTAAAGGGACTGCACCTTTTTCTCTACATCGTTTAGCTTAGCGCGCTCACGCAACTTCGTTGCCCCGCTTAGGGTAGGTGCTAGTTGTCTAGCAAGTGCCTATGTCAGCTTACTTTCTCCAATCAAACAGCAACACGAAAGAAAGAAACTTCTATTCACTTTTACACCAATTGTTTTAGTCCAAATAACCGATTCGTGGAGAGAAAAACAACTTTCCGATGTTCGATTCGCGAAAAAGATGCAACCGCAGAGAAAACACGATGAGTAATAATAACAAACAACAAAATTTCAGAGCTGTTGATAATTTTATCTCGAAACGTCATCTTAATCATTGCTATACATTTATAATCATTCTCCATACAAATCACTATCGGTTTTTAGCGATTTTCCGATTTTTCTTTCGAACTTTTCCAATTTTCCAACCTTCTACGGACAACAACCAACAACATAAAATAAAATCAGACAAATCCGTCATGCCATTCGTAAATGATGTGGACACTAACGAAAAACATTTTATTTTTATATATAAAGATTTCCGACTCAAGAACACTCTTGACTTTAACAAATCGATTTTTTTTTCCTTTTAGTGAAATATACTGTCATGGCAAACTCCTCCACACTGTCCAGATGGCTGCAATTTTCAAGGACTCGAAGACGTTTGTGGACATGAAACTGAAATTCCCACCAGATGTAACAAACCAAAGATTTGAAGAGTTCATGACAAGCAAAAACCAAAACCCATCAAAAGAGGAATTGGAACAGTTCGTTAGCGTAAGTCTTATGCAATAGCTTAAAGTGTAATATATTTAACAACATTTAAATATTAGGAGTACTTTGATGATCTCGGCAAGGAATTTGTCGATTGGAATCCAGATGATTGGAAAGAGAAACCAAGATTCCTTGATCTGATTCGTGATCCTGATCTCAAGCAATTTGGCAGTGATCTCAACGGAATTTGGAAAGAGCTCGGTCGTAAAATGATCGATGATGTGCACAAAAACTCCAATTTATATTCTATCATTCCTGTCGATAATCCAGTTATTGTTCCTGGTGGACGTTTTATTGAGTTCTACTATTGGGATTCATATTGGATTATTCGTGGACTGTTGTATTCTGAAATGTACCAGACAGCACGTGGTATGTTGTTAAATTTCCTATCGATTGTACAGCGGTTCGGTTTTATTCCGAATGGTGGACGGGTCTACTATTCAAAACGTTCCCAGCCACCGCTATTGGCTGCCATGATTAAGTCTTACGTCGACTTCACCAAGGACGAACAGTTTGCATTGGATGCTGTTGAAACTTTGGAGCATGAATTTGAATTTTGGATGAATAATCATTCGGTGAATGCAAAAGGACATAACCTAGTGGCTTATGGGGATATGTCAACGGGACCTAGACCAGAGTCATACAGGGAGGATATTATTACGTCAACGATTTTCGAGACGGATGAGTTGAAGGAACAGCATTTTTCGGAGCTTAAAGCCGCCGCAGAGTCCGGAATGGACTTTAGTAGTCGCTGGTTTATCAGTGACAATGGTACCAATGAGGGCGATCTGACAAACCTCAAGTGCCGCTCGATAATTCCAGTGGAATTGAATACCGTATTATATTGGAATGCAAAGATTATCGCACAGTTCTATCTGATGGGCAACAATGTTGTGAAAACAAATGAATATGAAATGAAGGCTGCCAAAATTCTCGATGTAAGTTTTTAGATGCAATATTATTTGTGAAAGATACATGTCTTTGTGTTTGTTTTTTTTTTCTAAGGCAATTCAAGCTGTGCTATGGAACGAAGAAGCCGGCGTATGGTTTGACTATGATTTGATTAACAATAAACCGCGTAACTACTTCACTCCAACCAATCTATCCCCTCTCTGGATTAAGGCATTTAAAATGACTGACTCTGAGAAGATCTCGAAATCTGTTCTCAAATATATTGATGACTTGAAGCTTGACAGCTATCCCGGTGGTGTCCCAAACACTCTACAACACAGTGGCGAGCAATGGGACTTCCCTAATGTTTGGCCACCAATGCAGTATATCCTTATCGAGGGTCTGGATAATCTGCGCACACCAGAGGCAAAAAAACTGTCAAAGGCCTGGGGCCATCGATGGGTTCAGTCCAATTTTGAGGCATACCGAGATGCACAAGCGATGTTTGAAAAGGTAATTTCTAATATTTCGAGAAATGTCTTCAATATTAAATTAATTTGCTTTTCCTTATTCCAGTACAATGCTGAAGTATTCGGTGGACACGGGGGTGGTGGTGAATATGAAGTTCAAAAAGGTTTCGGTTGGTCCAATGGCGTCATTATTGAATTATTAACCAAATATGGTGACGAAATCACACCAGTGCATCCAACAAAAGGTGAAAACAATGAAACCAATCCACCCAAATAAAAAAAACATACAAACATTGCTGACGTTCTTTAAATGTGTTTTGTCGAACATCCAAATACCAAAAACAGGAACACACATACGAATTTTAAAACGCAATCACCTCGAATAAACATTTACAAACAATTATGGCAAACATGTGATAACGCAGAAAAATATGCTTTATTTAGAGACCTAAGGAAAAAGGATGACCACTACTCTATATTTTCTGCTTTTTTTTAATCATAAATGTCATACAGCGGTGCTGGTACACCAAAACTATCCATCTATGTAGCTTTTAAAGACCACCAATTACCACCAAAACAAACACACACTATTTATAAAATGTCCTGCTTCCTGCAACTCTTCACTGTATCTGTTCAATCCATAATTATGTACTATCATTTAACGGAGAACTGCTGGCTGTAAAACTTGGCAAAGTAAGTGTTTGTTTTGTTAATTTATTTCATTTCATTGATCTTCATTTACATTTTTATGCTTAACATAATTCAAATGTGCTTTATGCTTTTGTCGTTGAATTCGATTATGGTTTTATTTTCACAATGAAATTCCAACTACTATTTTCAAATTAAATGAGCTCTGCGCAAACTAAAAATTGTGCAGCTCATCTTAAAAAAAAGAAATTTTCGGTAATTTTCTTTGGAGCAAAAGTTACTGCTCTGATTTTGTCAAAAATATATGAGTCAAAAAAAAAACAACAGAGTCGTATATTTTTGATTTAAGAAGCAATAACTTTTTTTAATCTTACTCTACTAAAACTAAAAACAAGTCAATAAAATAAGGGACAAATCACAGCCATGGTAGTTGTTTATATGCTAAAGGCGCGAAATAAGACGGGATTTTTTAGAATTCGTCCTGTGAGGGGAAACTGACTTACTGTTTAGCCCTCATAATAGAACGAATTATGGGAGGCATGAGAAAACTAGTCGCATGAGTAGAATTATAATCTAAATGATCTGCAAAAAATTATTTTCCGTAATAATGCCTTGGTGTCTTTAATTATTTGCATTATTTGTGTCTGTTTTAGTATTATATAGGAACATAATTATTGCGTATACCGTATATTAATTTTGACTCATAGTTTATAACATTCCTTAATATTGCTCGAAGACCCCTTTAAGTTACTTTATTCATGATCAGCATCGATAGTAATGTCGATCTAGTCATGTTCACGCCCACAATTGAAAAATCAATTTTATCGAAAAGTCAAAGTTTTAGTTAGGAAGCTTAAATTTCTAATAAATACTCTCTAGGGGCTTTAATGCTCATGTTTAAAGATTTTTTTAATCCGCTCACATACCCGCCATTGATTGCTTCTTTGACAAAGCTCCAGAAGGAATTCAAAACCACCAAGAACTCCGCCAAAAACGATCGCACCACAAAACCTTATGACTAAAGATAGCGCTATAATTGTAAGTATTCCAAAAATAGAAAAAAAAATCCGGAATTGTAACTAGTATATTTGAAAGTGAACATAAAACAGATTCACAAGCGAAAATAAAAGCAAACAGCTATTACAACGAATGGCAAGCTGAACTTAAAGCAAGAACAAATCTAGAAGATATTGTTATAAGCTTGAAACGCAGATAATAAATCTAGAAATTGAAGTTACCATATTGGACCTTACTGTCACCAATCCAAACAATCCAGCAAGCTGAGAAAAAAAAAGAATACCTCACAGAAGAAGAGGAGCTTGCTTTGGAGAAAAGCAAAAGGCCAACCAAAAAACGCAAGGCAGATGAAAGTCCTGAAACATCTGTAAGAAATCATGATGATGGTGTGGTTACGATAAAACACGCAACTCAATAAGTTAACAAAATTATAAAAGGCTTGAAAAGGCCCCCATTGGCTTGAAAAAACAGCCATTACCACCACCAATAATGATCTCTGGAGTAGACAGATTTGGTGAGTCAAAAAGAATCATTGAACAAAAAACAAAGAAAACATTCAAGCTCACATCATATAGCCACAATAATTGGAAAATAAATGTCGATGACAGTGACACTTATAGAGAAATCACGGATGAGCTAACAAAAATGAAGTTGCAATGACCCTCATATGAAAATAAGTCTACTAGACCAATTGGAGTAGTCGCCATCGCCAGAGGTCTTCACTCCTCGTATGATGAACATGAAGACTTGACTAATAAAAAAATCAAAATTTTGGAAGCCTAAAACTTCATTAACAAAGTAATAATAAAAGGTAATGATGGGGAACCAATTACAAGAAGTAGAAAATTACATCTTTTTATGCTCTCCTTTCACAATCAAGAAGTATTGAAAGGATATACGCTATTAAATCAATTTTAACAATAATACGTTAAAATTGAGCCTCTTCGAAGAATATCCAACTGAATAACACAACGCAAACGATGCCAAGCGTAAAAGAGATTTTGCATGTGTTAAAGGAAAATATCCAAACGAATATAAAGAAAAGAAAAACAGATTTAATACCAATCATCAACAGAACCTATTCAAAAATAAAAATAAGCAACAAGTAGGTAAGTGTTGAAAAGCTAACAAAATAAAGTAGACAAAATACCAATTGTTGCCAAAAGAAACACGTTAGTTGGGAATAACAAAACGTATTCTCAAATTGTGAAAAATACACGTAAAGAATCAATATAAGACAACTAAGCTACTAAACAAAGAAGTTTCCACAGGAAAAAAGAACAAAATAATAATGATTAAAAATCTATGATCTCCATTGGTCACAACAAGCCATATTGACATCGAAGTGGAACAATTCATTGCCGACATACAACATGCAGCAGAAGAGAGTACGCCGACCTACCACCAAAATAAGCTACCATCGGTAAAATATCATAAAGAAATCAGGAAACTAATATTAGAAAAGAGAAGTGCTCGCTTGAAATGGCAAATCACAAGATATCCAGGCGATAAAACTTTATATAATAGACTAAATTACAAACTTATTAAAAGTATCGGTGAATTTATGAACATCAATAAATAAATATCTTCGTAACTAAACGCCGATAAAGTCGCAGACTACTCCTTTTGGAAGGCTGTCGAGCATTTAAAGAGGCCGCTCGTCAAAAGCACCTGATGGGAAATGGATCGACGACCCAAAAAAAACGTCAAACTCTTTTCGGAGCACTTGACAAACGTTTTTAAACTTTTCCACCTAGCGTGTTAAATGAACGCCTTGAATTCTCTGATAGAATAAATGAAGACGTAATCCCTTATGTCTCGCTAAAAGAGATCAGCACAAATATTCACAACCTATCTAATAATCACGAGGTTATGGTCTAATCCTGAAGGAAATACCCTTCATAGCATTGTTAAAACTCAAGCTGATAATTAATGTTTGCTTTAAACCAAGATATATTCCATATCACTGGAAGATAGCGTATTATCAAAACTTTTCGAAAAACTGCTCCTTAGAAGACTAGATAGGATCATAGAGCAAAGAAGGCTACTTCCCACCCATCAATTTGGGCTTAGAAATAAACATTTGACAAAAGACCAAGTGCATCGTATAACTAATGTTATAGAAAAAGCACTAGAAGAAAAACAAGTTTGTTCTTTATTATTTTTAGACGTTGCACAGGATTTTGATAAAGTTTGGCATAAGGGTTTAGAGTATAAACTTCATAGGGATCTAACTAGACAGTACTATGAGATACTTAAATCTTATATAGCAAATAGATTCTTTAGAGTTCGCTATGGCACAACGTAATCTAAACTCAATGAATTACAAGCAGGCGTTCCACAGGGAAGTGTTCTAGGACCCACCCTATTATTATTATACACTAGTGATATACGCGAATGATACAATGATAGCCAAACTCGCAGACGTCACTGCACTTCTATCAACTAATAGATGCGTGACTAGGGCAACAGAAAACCTCTAAAATGCAGTTCACGAGATATGGGATTGGACGCAACGATGGCGAATGAAACTTAATGAGTCAAAGTCCACCCATATAAACTTTACAAATAAAAATAACGAATGTTCCTATGGTTATCAATAATCAAGTACTTCTTTATTCTAATACAGCTAAGTATATAGATATGAATCTGGATGCTAAACTGAAATGTAAGAAACATGTGAAAAATAAAGTAAAAGTAGAAGAGCTAAACATTCAATATAGAAAACTTTATTGGTTGTTAGGACATAATTCGGAAATGTCCACTGATAATAAAATCTTATTATATAATCAGATACTTAAACCTGTTTGGACATATGGTGTCTTTCGAGGAATAGTAAATGTCCCATGGTATATTAGAAATAACGACTTCGTTATTTGCAGATTGATCTTGTAACGGAAGTAATTAAAAAGAACGCAATTCGTCACAACGATCGTCTGCGGATGCATATTGATCCTGAAATAGAAGATGTCTAAACTATACGATATAATATTTGTAGATTAAGAAGAACTAAAAATTATATTATGGAAATATATGGGAACGCGCATTTAAATTAGAATACCTTCTCAAACGCAACTGAACGTTGAAACTAAAATCATTTGTCCATCTTTTTAGATTGGCCATGATAAGGAGGTGTTTTTAGTGCGGTTAGAGTCCCACACTACTCTGGGTTTCTAACCCCATTGTGTCTTTCGAGATTTTCACTAAAAATAATAATTTAAGGGGCGTTTTAACAAAAACGTTGTTTTTTCAATAAAATCCTTTAAATTTTGTACAACAAAATATGTAGATCCTTCTAAGCAATTCACCCATACTTAGGTTTTTGCCACGTCCTCTTAATGAGGGATAGAAATAGGAATAGGGTATCCAACAGTTCGCCTAAGCGGACTGTAGCCTTTCCCAATGTTTTTCTATATGTTTTACTTTGTGTACCTTTGTCCTTAGTAACACCTGCACTAAATGATGAACCTGTGAGAGCACTTTTAGTGCCGTCAAATTTCTGCTTGCTTTAAGCACTCTGCGACACAGCAGAGCTGGTAATGTGTAAAAAAAAAACATAAAAGAGGGGGTGAAAACTCTTTTTATTTTAGGCTTCACTTAAGATGTTTAAAAAAGGATTTTCCCGATCGTAGTTCTGCTTTTTGCATAAAATAACACAAAATCTAAAGCAAATGAGATGATAGGAGATTAAAACTTGATTATAAAATTATTTAAACACATACAAATACAGATATAAATTCTTTGCAAAAACACATCAACAAGTGAATTAAACAAAACAGGTCATCTGGGGTTATTGGTCACTGCAAAATTGGTATGTAGTAAATTTTGTATATATGTATGTACATACATTTTTATTATATGTCCACGTTTTCATCAATTCATGTGTACGACTCGAAGAGTAGGAACACAAGAGAGCATCTAAGAAACGCAACCGATCTTTTTAAATTTTTGTTTCCACACATATTCCTTAAGTAAGCCCTCTAAACGTAACACAATGATGTAAAAGGACCAATGAAACACTTTCCGGAATAGTTTCGGACTCTTCCGGACGACTAATTCGGCAATACTTATATAGCTCACGCCAGCGTTACAAACTCTTACATTTTGGGTATATTATTATATTTTTAAAGAATCTGCCGTTATTAGGAAATATGTACTAATATGTATTTATAAAACATATTGATCAAAAAAAATGCATCCTTCATTATAGCCTCTGTACTTATCAAACTATACATATACGCTTACTGTTTTCTGCTTTGTCTAACACACTATGGGCCGATTTATTGACTCTCCATTAAAAAGCTTTAGCCAAAACCGCCATTAAGCTATTGGCGTCATTAACTACACTCCATTCAATTTTCGAATTATTCAGTCTCTATTAGTTTAATGGTCCGCTTTTTTTCAAATTTGAATGAGTTTTACAAAAGTCCCAGTGATTTTTACATCATTGGGACTGAAAATATGCCATAAATTTGCTTTACGACGAATTTTGTTCCGACTTTGTTTGTTCTTAGATTTTATTGTATTTGAGTTAATTGCTTTTAAGTCTAAGGAATTTCCAATTGCGGGATGTGCAATTTAGTAAAAAAATATGAGAAATGAATGAAATGTAAATTCGTAAATTGCCATTCATATTTACAATTTACTCCTACATAATTTAGTTTCAACTAAAAAGAGGTAAACATTTTTAGCCAGCGGTTTCAAGGTGCTCGGTTTCTGTACCTGCACCAAATATGTAAATTATCTACATATTGCCTACAAGTTTTTAATCAGTTATTGAGAAATTATATTTGGTTCATTGTCTTCATATGATTGCACATAGGGTGGATTTTACCAAAATAGCACACTGAATTGAATAGTTGCAAATTTAATAAAATCCGCATTCAAAAGTGCACCAGATAGATTTATGATTTGTCATAAACGCTTTGTTCCATGTATTTTTATCCGTTACACCATAACAAAGGGTTTTGGTCGTAAAGCAATCATGTTCAGTAATTATTGAAAGATGCTTCAGATTGATTCACTTGTATTTGTATTTTATAGGCGTTTTTCTTTTTTGGCCCCGAGCAGGGAACAGAGCGGGGCCCGAGCGATCAGAGCTCGCTCCGAGCTGAACGTAACCTGAGCGCTCCGAGCTAATTAAGAAACAGAATTGAGCACTGAACTTTCATTAGATAATTTGTTTCTATTAATTTTCAAAATAGTCAGGATTGCTTCTGAAATTGGTGTTTCTCAAGGATTGTTCCATTTAAATTATAATTTCTAGTAAATAAACTATGGAAAAAGCACAAAAAATAATGAATGAAGTCAGCCGCGCTCAGTTTTTCGCTCTATGTGCTCGGTCATTTTTAATCGAGCTCATCGAGCGATCCCCAGCTCAGGGATAAAAAAGAAATACAAATTTTGTGCTCAGAGCGCTCCGAGCTAAAAAAGTAACACAGTTCTTTTTTTGACAGCTCAGTGCCCCGCTCGGAGCTAAAAAAGAAAAACGCCTTATGTCTCTGTGGCAGTCATCTAGGGCCGTAGCCACTCATAGGGACATTATTATTAGAAAATTTCTCAAGAAAGTTGAAAATGCATGCCTTACCTTCCTTCAAACTCTTGGATGAAACTATGGATATATCAGGCACTGAACAAATGTCATTATGTCTCCAATACTTGGACTTTCCCGAAGACTTGTGTAAACTGGTTATTGATTTTGTTTGTATTTTGTTATACTTATGATGGAAAACGTAACATGTCTGATCAGAGTCAAAAATTATTGATTAATTGAGACACGAAACTTTTCAATGGAAAACGCCTTCAAACTCAATTTCCACCAAATTGATCAAGTTAAGCACATTATCACATTTTCAAACAAGTATGGGTGGGGTGACTTGATCGATTCACCACCTTTGCCCCGGCAACCTCATCGACCTCTCTCAAAACAACCTGCAAAATACCGTATACATCATCGAAGCCATTGCGAAGATGAATCGATATTGATAATTGACTATTTTCAATGTGTGCTATTGTGAACGAACGATTCATTTAGTATTTTTGTCATTCGCATTTTTTTAATTGACTGCGATTGACAAAATCCTTTAGAATCGTTCGTTCACAATAGCACACATTGAAAATAGTCAATTATCAACTATCGATTGATCTTCGCAATAAGGCTCATTATTGATCAAATGTATTATCGTTTTCCATTGGACCACTGGGAGTAATCTTTTTGTCTTCCGGTGAGGAAACGCATTTACAAAATATATTCGGAAGAGAAAAAAGTACTCCGAGAGTTCAAAATGGAAAACGATATAAATCATACAAATTTTCAAAATTTTTGAGCTTGATTTAAATTCCCGAAAAATCAAAAGAAAACATAAGAAACTGGTTAGAGAATGACAGAAAAATGTAGGTATTTTTGAATAAAAACATAAATTCAAGAAATGTAAGTTTTTACGCTTGGAAGGTAAGGGAGATATCAAAATGTTCAATATGTCCATATTTTAATGGTATAACAATTATTTCATTATTTTTATACTAATGCTGGGATTGAAACATGGCCGTAGACTACGAAGCAACTAAGTTGCGTATACTTTCCAAATTTGTTACTATTTCGGAATTATTTATATAAATTTATATAGATGTTTTGACAGTACTAACTTTTGTTTTGAACAAAACACCTGAAATTTCATTAAGTAGTTTCTTTGTATTCAATCGAGAGAATACATTTCGCAATTAATTAATTAATTTTTAAACACACAATCCTCTGGCATAGGTACGAGTATGCATTTGTCGTATAGATAAAGGGTGTTTTTCATACGAGTCCTAACTAAGTGTTAAGCAAAACACATGAAATTTTATTAAACAGACATTTCTTTGTTTTCAATCGAGAGAGTACATTCTGCAATTAGTTATTAAGTTTTCAAACACACTTGTTGTGCGAAAACGATCAGCAATATGGCGAATAGCGGTCTCAGGTAGTCGATTATGTATTGTGTATTTTACACAAATGGAAGTATGTATGTAGTTTTTATGGTGGCGACGGTGTAGAAGTTAGTGTGTTGGCTTGTTACCCGTGCGGTGCAGGTTCAATCCCCATGGGGAACAACAACATACGCCACCCATTCACATGCCTCTACACCAAAAAGGAGGATTTCTGCCTGGTAGTACAATGGACCGTTACCGAGTCTGAGTGCTCTAGGAATTGGAATTCCTTTTTTAAAAAATAAAAAAAAAATGTAGTTTTTAAATTATGAACATTAATTCTCTACATAGTACATAATACATATTTGAATCTTTAAGCACAAATTATAGCTGCCATACAAAATTCTCTTTAAAATTAAGGTTTTAACTTTTAAGGCAATCGGTATGCAGCTCCAGCTCAACAAATTATATTTTCGTTACAGACTGCATAATGTATCTGTTACAATTTAGCGCATTGAGTTATAAATAATAGCCGTACTAATCAAATCCTAACAGTAATGTAATAACTACAACGTCGTTCAGGAATGATCGTTTAGTTAAATTTTGTCCAATTTTTTCCCAAGCGAACATTACTTTATTCGAAAGAATTGAGACATTCTAACGAAGTGACTATGAGCCTTATTGCGAGGATCAATCGACAATTGATAATTGACTATTTTCTATGTGTGCTATTGTGAATGAACGTTTCATTTGGTATTTTTGTCAATAGCATTTTTTTAATTGACTGCGATTGACAAAATCCTTTAGAATCGTTCGTTCACAATAGCACACATTGAAAATAGTCAATTATCAACTGTCGATTTATCTTCGCAATAAGGCTTTATGTATTCAAATTTCAAAATGAATATTTTTTTTTTTTTTTTTTTAGAGTTTCTAATATTACTCCCAAGCCATAATAATAGGTTTAGGTGGAAAATCGTACATGCGACTCTTTCTCACTTAAGATAAGAAAACAAAAACCACCTCCCTTCGAAACCATGATACTACAACTAGGTTATTCCTATCTAGTAGTTTTATTTAAACTGTAAAATACGCGTTTGGCAGGCAGCTTCCCAGTGGAGGCACCTGCTAATACCGCCATAAGCACGCGGTTACATCTTATTGCGCTAATTCAAATGGTTGTATCCTTTGTAATCGGCGCACTAGGTTAGTATCGTCTCGAATTTGTAGCATGGTGATATTGCAATGACCGTGAAGGCGTGTCTGTTGTTTGCGGGCAAAATGTTTTATTTCATCTTCGACGGTAGCCATACTTAGGTCTCTGTGGATATCAGTGTTTCTGATAAACCATGGTGCATTTACTATTTTTCTTAGCACTTTGTTTTGAAAAGTTTGTAAAATTTTGATATTACTGGATTTGGTACAACCCCAAAGTTGTATACCGTATGTCCAAACCGGTTTTAGTACTTGCTTGTATAAAAGCAGCTTGTTCTGCACGCTGAGTTGGGAAAATCTACCAAACAGCCAGTGCATTTGTTTACATAGAATGGCGAGCTCTTCGCGTTTCTTCTTGACGTGCGGTTTCCATTTTAGTTTCGCATCGAGTGTCATTCCCAAATATTTTGCCTCGTTTGCGTACGGAATTCGTACCGAATCAATGAAAATGAGTAAGTTGTCTACATTTTTGTAAGTAAAATTCACGTGCGTTGATTTGGCCTCGTTGAGAGCAATAAGCCAAGTCTTTGTCCAATCACAAATTTTGTCAATAGAACGTTGGAGTTTATTCGTTGCTGATTCAACGGTATTACTGACCGCTAATATAGCTGTATCGTCTGCAAACGTGGCTACTGTTGTGCCTTCTTCTTGCGGAATATCACTAGTGTATATTAGAAATAGGATCGGTCCAAGAACGCTTCCTTGGGATACTCCTGCCGCGATTTCTTTGAATTCAGAGTAATCATTTCCGTGTTTTACACGAAAGAGTCTGTCTGATAAGTAACAACTAAGGATATCAGATAACTGTTTCGGAAAAACTTGTCTTAGCTTATGAGCCTTATTGCGAAGATCAATCGACAGTTGATAATTGACTATTTTCAATGTGTGCTATTGTGAACGAACGATTCTAAAGGATTTTGTCAATCGCAGTCAACTAAAAAAATGCGATTGACAAAAATACCAAATAAATCGTTCGTTCACAATAGCACATTGAAAATAGTCAATTATCAACTGTCGATTGATCTTCGCAATAAGGCTGTATGTTTCAAGCCCGTATGCCATACTTTATCAAAGGCCTGAGAGACGTCGAGAAAAACACTAGAACATATTTTTTTCTCTTCTAGGGCTTTTTCAATTACATTGCTTATTCTGTAAACCTGGTCGATTGTAGAATGCTTAGTCCTGAATCCGAATTGGTGATCAGGTATTAATCGACGTTCTTCGATAATCGGATGTAGGCGCTTTAACAAAAGTTTTTCGAATACCTTCGACATTATCGGTAAGAGCGATATTGGCCTATATAATTTTTTGTCATTTAGTGGTTTACCGGGCTTTGGAACCATTACAACTTCAGCTACCTTCCATTGTCGTGGAACGTACAATAACCTGAACGATGCATTTATAAGATAGGCAAACTTTATTAAAGCTTTCCTAGGTAACTCTTTAAGAACCTGTCCTGTGATTAAGTCATATCCAGGAGCTTTGTTTAATTTTAGTTTCTCTATTTCGAAGCGTAGTTCGGCTAGCGATACACTTTTTATTCTATAATTGTCAGGTGCCACGGTTAGGACAGGAAATTCGAGCAACGCTTGACCATCAACTGGTTTAAATGTTTCTTCCAAATGTTCTGCAAATATTTCGGCTTTTTCCTTGTCACTCTTGGCCCATTCTCCATTGATTTTCCTGATGGGTGGCGCTTGCGTTTTTGGATTTTTAATGCCGTTCATGGCTTTCCAGAGCGAGTAATTTGTACTTTTATCCGCAGTTAGGCTTCCAAGATATGTAGAAATTTGACGATTTTTAAAGTCTCGAATTTCTCTCTTAAGTTTAGTACAAAGGTAGTTAAGAGTGGTTTTATCCTGTGGAGCGCGAGATTGTTGCCATCTTTTGCGCGCTCTCCCTTTCTTCTTTAACAATTGAGTGATTTCCAAGAGATATGTTATTTCGCAATTTGTGGTTATTTTCCGTTTATGGGGAGTATTTTTCCAGGCTGAGCATTGTATGACGTTAATAAATTGATCGACTTCGTCTTCAAATTCGTGGGGTGTTCGAAGAGAGACTTTGAGATCGATTTTACTTTCACAGTATTTTTTAAAGGATTCCCAGTTTGTTTTCATGTTAGTTAGTCTGGGCGGACCTTCTTTTTTTCGTAGACGGCCGTTAATTGTCAAAATGACCGGTGAATGATCAGAAAAAAGATCGAAGCATTCCTCAACTACAATAGAGCTTCCCGACAAACCTTTCGTGATGAAGAAATCGATGAGGTCTGGTGTTTTTGCCGTATCCGAGTGCCAGTACGTCGGTTTACCTGAGGAATGAAAGTCTACCCCCAATTCCATACCGGCTTCGTAAAGAACTCTACCTTTTACTGAAATGCATCTCGATCCCCAGAAGGTATGTTTTGCGTTAAAGTCACCTCCGATGACGAAATTTCGTCCAAGTGAGTGAAAGATACTTATAAAATCGCTTCTTTCCATCGTTGCACGTGGGGGGCAATAGATAGCTGTAAAATCATATTTTATGTGTTTAATTTTTACGCTCACAGTGCATAATTGCAGTTTGTCAAGCTCAATTGTTGCACTGATTGAGTGTTCAATGGTATTTTTGATCAACAAGGATGCCCCGCCTCTCGCCCTTTCCGAAAGGTGATATGCGTGATAGGCAATGTATCCTCGAATGTTTGTGCTGGATTCTTTCGTCAGATGGGTTTCCGAAATCAAACAAATATCAATATCATATTTATGAATGAATATCTCGAGCTCGTCGATCTTATGCAGAAGGCCGTTCGCATTCCATGTCACTAATTTAACTAAGTCCGTCATATTTATATTATTGCACGTGTACTTCGAAATTGATTTTCGAGCTTGTCGAGTTTTTCAAACATACGTTTATTAATTTGGCTCTGTTCTTCTAGCCTGGCAAGAATTGCAGAGAAAACTTGGGAGACTGGATCAGATGTTTTATTTGTTTGTTCGCGTCCTTGCAACGCAGCTTCAGCGTATGTTTGTGGAACAGCGTTCGGCGACTTTTTTCTAAACAATTTTCCTTCTCTTGGTTGTTGTATTTTGACCATTTCTTTAGCCTTTTTTCGTCCTTCATTGGTTTTATTGTTGCACTTTGCAGGTTTGTTATTGGTTTTATTTGCGATTGGTAGCGTAGTTTTCTTTATTTTGTCGCGCCTATTTTGAAGTTCTTTAGCTACTTCGCATCCGCGATAATTTGCCGGATGTTTTCCATTGCAATTTATGCATGTTGGTAGATCTTGTCTACTTAGAGCGCATTTCTTCGATAAATGTTTACCGGCACATTTTACGCAACACGGCTCTTTTTGGTAATACGTGTGCGTGTGGTTGTAGCCTTGGCAACGCTAATGAGGAATCTGACGAGTCCTTTGGCGCATCGGTTCAATTTTAACCACTATGTTTAGGATAGTTTTAATGTTGTATATTTTTTCCATGTTTTCAGACTTTTCGAAACTAAGTATGAATAGCGGAAGTCCGCGTTTGACAACAATTTCCTCGTCTTGTTCCGTTTTTTGCTTTTCTTTTTTAAGTATATTAACCGCGTCGATAATTTTGAAACCTTTAGTTTTAAGATGTTGCAAAACATCTTCTTTGCGGCACGAAGAGTGGAGCCCTCTGGCTACAACTCGGTGTGGCCTTTCAGACTTGTTTTCATAAGTGTACTCGTACCATTGTACCTTCTCAGTATTCAGTTTTTGAGAAACTGCGCGATAGCTCTCAGGATCGCTTACATTTATTTTCCACACATTATTATTCAGAGATGTTACTTTGAATGTGGACTTTGCTATTTCCTTAAGAAGGCTACTTAGCTTGCTGTAGTCTGAAACTCCGACAACGTTAATTGGAGGTGGAAGGTATACCTTATTTTGAGGTTTTTTCCTTAGCGTTTCTATTTCGTTGACATTTGCCTTTGTGGGTTGTCTATCTTTTAGCACAACGACTTCTGGAGAGGAGCCGGCTTTCCGTTTTTTGTTCGGTCTCCTCTTAGTGATCCAATCAGTTTCGCGCACTAGCTCTTCTTCGTCCGTATGATAATCGCGGCTAGCTGAGCGGTATGATTTGGCTTCTGGCTGTTTTTTAAGTTGAGATTCAACAAGTGCTTTGTTCTCAGCTTTCAGCTGATCTAGCTCTTTTTTAGCTCTTGGTAAAGCTCTTCAATTTGGTTAAGCTTAGTGCGGAGTGAAAATGATTATGATTAATAAAGAAATGCTCTCCATAAAGTGATTTACTGTCATTGTAACTTGAATTTTACTTGAATATTACATCACGAATATACATAAAGTCAACTTGAAACAATTTAATGCAGACTAAAAACTTTTATACCCGAATGACAATAAGAACAAAAAACAAACAAGAAAAATTAAAAAAAAATATAATGCAACAATAATTTCTTCCATTATAAATTTATTTTTACTGTTTAAATATTGTTAACACTTTTCCACAAAAATATCAACGCCTTTTATATACGAGTAATATAATACGAGTATTTTTTTGATATAATTTTCTTTACTTCCCCGTAGCCATTTTTTATTTTATTTTTGTAAAAAATATGTATTTCTTTCATACATAATTTGTATTTCGTTCTAGAGGGATTTCATTTTCAACATAGTTGAACAGGTTCAATTTATTTTATAAAAGAACATTATCATTGTATATAAACCTTATAGTAGTGCAACCGTGCGTAAACGACGATACGCCACCAGTGCGCATTCGCCCGCAACAAATCATGATAGTCTAGTTCTAGACCATTCTCGTGCTGGGAATATGAGTAGGAGGATGATGCAGGTAGTGGTGGTGGTTGGCAAAGCAGGTTTCGAGTAGATTTATGGTATATTTTTTGTTTGCTTTGATGGAATATATGATGAAAATGAAAATATGTTTTCTGGATTTTAACACAATTGGTATGTGTGTGTATGATCGTTGAAGGAGAGTCGCATTTCAGCAGTGAAGATTCTCAAATGTTTTTTTTTTATAATTCATACGAGTATTTGCAAGTGAAAAGCAGATATTCATATTTAATGGATGGTGGATGAAGAGAGGTGGGATAATTGTAGTTGGGTAGATTGATGGTATATTATTTGTTTGCTCTGATCAAAGTTTTTGGGGTAGGTCATGGCATATTGCAATTAGAACAAAACCGTCACCTGGAACTTATTTTGTTGTATTTTATACAATTGGTGTGTATATGTTAAGATCGGCGAAGGAGATTCGCATTTCAGCAGTGAGGCATATCATATTTGCATGTGAAAAAAATTAATTGAGGCAGAGATAAGATAAGACAAGTTAGAGTGTGTGTACGAGCGCGTGCCCTGCTTGTAATAATAGCTGCCGTAGGTTATTCATGAACAACTTAAATTGGTTTATTTATTGGTTCATCAAATAAAAAGGGCATTCATTCATAATCGGTATTCAAAATCATATTAGGTTCATATTTCGTTTGCATTATGTTACACAATCGAATCTCCGAATATAAACAGAATTTTTTCATTTGGTTTTGCACAAGCACCTGAGTGCCTCAGTTTGGGCAGCTAAATATCATTGATTTAGGTATTCTTTTTGATACCTACTTCTTTTGATACCGTCATACCGACCACTAGCGGCCGATATACTTAATGCAAATTTCGGTTTCAGGATGTCCCAGTAGGTACTAAAGAAATGAAGTATAGTTTAAATTTATCTTTTGAAGTAGGTAGGTACAATTATGAAATATTATAGGTAGGTACCCAAATGCATTAAAATATTGAACTCTATCAAACGCATGGTTAGACGTATCGCATGTTATAGAAACCCACATTTTTTATTCTAGCCTCGTTAATACCTCAGCCAGAAAAAATATAAGTTTCATATGTATGTATATACATACAGTGAAATCTTCCTTGAGGGGACATTAATGGTGCACATTTTTGTCCGCTTAAGAGAGTTTACCGTTTAAGGAAAATTAAAACAACTTATCCATCTTTAAGCTAAAAAGGAAAGTCTTCATATTCACTTATGTATGTATTTACAAAGATGGTATATTAATTGTTGGCTCTAATGGAAATTTGGGGTAGGTTATGGCATATTGCGAGGAGGCCGTATGATGTTTGCTGGTATTAAATACAATTGGTATGTACCTCCGTCTCACCTGATTACGAACAGGTAGTTTCATCATCATGGAGACCGATATTTTAAACAATATCGAGTACGATGACGCAGATGAAGACTACGCAAGGAACAACACTATAGAAACAGTACTAACGAAAGGATGTTCAGAGAAGCTACAGGAAGGAGCTTTGACGTTCTACGCAGGATTTGCAGCGTTTAAGTTACGGAACAAGATTAATTGCGAAGCCTGCACGCAATTTATGAACGATGAGACAAATTCTTATCGAGAACAAGCCTTGTTAATACGTCTCAAGGCTTATGAGACCACACAACTGTGTCAGAGTTTGGGAAGGTGCCTACTATAAGCTTCGAAAATACTGCGAAAAGAATAAAGGAGATATTCGAAACAGTTTTTCCGGAGGACCGCAAACAAGCAAACTTGGTTGAAAACCTCATGTCTCAGTTGATAAACCAGTTGGAAGTGACAGACACCATGACGTGTAGCAATTATGGACACAACGAAGACATCGTTAAATTTATTTTAATCGGACTGATTAAATTTACAATAAAAAAAAACAACAAGGATTTAAGGCTGCCAAACTTTAAGGATAAGCATCATGTAAATAAATATCTATAAATAAAGTTATATTTTAATAAATGAATGGGTGTGTTTTTCTGATTTTCATATATAAATATTTATATGTACTCATATTTATTTTTATTTGTTTTTAGTTATGGTAATATTAATATATAGTTTATTTATTTTTTATATATACTTTAGGTATGCGCTTTTGGTTAAAGGACCCTATGCGTTAGTTGACTCTGCAGAATGCCGGCTATGTCTTGAGGAAGACGAAACAGCTGAACACATTCTAGGTGAATGTCCGGCCTCAGAGAACAACTGAGTTCCGAAGATATAAAGAAGTGGTCTGCTGGTAGCATTATCCGCTTTATACGCATGACAACTAATAATAGAACGAAACGAGGAGTAGGCCGTCTGATTAAAGCTCGATGATTAAAAACACGTATATCTAATGTTACAACATGGGTAATGCGAAAGAGAACCAATCAAGCAGCCTTCATTGCAAAGGTCATTGTATATAAACCTTATAGTAGTGCAACCGTGCGTAAACGACGATACGCCCTCAGTGCGCATTCGCCCGCAACAAATCATGATAGTCTAGTTCTACACCATTCTCGTGCTGGGAATATGAGTAGGAAGATGATGCAGGTAGTGGTTGGCAAAGCAGGTTTCGTGTAGATTTATGGTATATTTTTTGTTTGCTTTGATGGAAGGGGTATGTTATGTTTTCTGGATTTTAACACAATTGGTATGTGTGTGTATGATCGTTGAAAGAGAGTCACATTTCAGCTACTGTGAGGATTCTCAAATGATTTTCTTTACAATTCATATTTTCAAGTGAAAAATGGATATTCATATTTAAAGGCAGGGGCGATGGTGGGTAAAGAAAGGTGGGAGAATTGTCATCGAGTAGATTGATGGTAAATTGTTTGTTGGCTTCGATGAAAGTTTGGGGTAGGTTATGGCATATTGCAATTAGACGATCACAGTCACCTATTTCTTTGTATTTAACACAATAAATTGGTGTGTGTGTTAACATCGGTGAAGGAGATTCGCATTTCAGCAATGAGGATTCCCAAATGGTTTATAAACCATATTTGCATGTGAAAAAATATTAATTGAGGCAGAGATAAAGAAAAATAAGACAAGTTATAGTGTATTCCCAGCTACATTGCGAACGATCCTTAAGGGTTTCCACTTTAAAAAGAAAATCGTGGATACTTTCGGACCCGTCAAATACAATTTGCCACTTTTCAATCTTACAAACTGAACTTACTGAAGAAGTTTGATGACTTATTGGTGGTGCTTGTCTGCGTTGGGTCGAAAACGAAGCGTTATTTAAAAAATGTTCGAAGACAGAACGAGCGTTCGAAGGTCTCGTAGGATTCACATTGGGAGTATTTAAATTCAAATTGTCCAATCTTCCAACTAAGGTATCTCTAATAGACTGCATTTCACAAATGAAAATTCGTTGGTTTGCCTCGAGTATTCGTGAACAGGTGGAGGATGTTCATTAATATCTCGTCGCTCATTATTGCTATCACTATTGGGGTTACTTGCCTGACCCGATTCCATTGCTGCAGGAGGGTTATCTACCAGTTGTGGTAAAATCTCATCCTGGCTTAAGCCTACACTAGCCCCAGGTGGAATACGACTAACTATTGGCCTGGATTCCATTGCTCCTGAACGGGGAGTTACGAGTATATTTCCAAAAGTGGACGAATTTCTCAAATTACTTGATCTTCCTCTAGATATAACGTGTATTTGGAACTCTAATTTCCATAATATGAAATTTCGGACTTTTAACCCTATTCCTGCCACGCTGTGACTGTAAGTCACTATTTTATTTTAAACTAATATACATTTTTTTTAAATTTTTTAACGCAAAATCAGTGTAATGTATTTTATTATTGGCCACAACGTCACTGTTATATACAATTTTTGTTTTTTTATGTTTCGATATTGTTTACGTATTACATAAAATATTTAAAAATAACATAAACTGCTACGCAGTGACTCTAAGACACTTCAACGACTTTAAATTTATAGTTCGTTTACAGCTAAATAAATGGAACTGCATATTGTTTATTCATGTAAGAACTTGATCTCTTGCAAAATAGAATATTTACTGTAAGAAGAACGTGAAGGGCGTGAAAGTGGTAACAAAACTGCTGAATTATTCATAGGACAAGATGGAACTTCAATACCACCAAACTAGCAAGGCCGACCTTCAGCTCGTAAAATCATCCGAGGCAAAGTAAATGAAGTTGTGTTACTCCCTTTAAAACACATTGATCATCATGTGGATGCATTTACGCTATTTTTTACTGACGTGGTAGAACTTATTGTAAAATTCACTAACTTAGACGGAATGAACACAGTAAGCAACAAATGGAAGATGACCGATATGGTGGAAATTCGAGCTTTCATAGGAATATTGATCGATGCTGGATTACGGAGGCAAGGTGGCACGTCCTATGAAGAATTTTGGAATCGGAAGTCCAATTTACTGTTACTGCTGCTCTTATGAAAAAGGACGATCTTCTAAACAATACAGTGGTATTTGTCAGAACCCGTGTGTAATGAGCATTCACAGAAAACTTTTGTTTGCCTTACATGTCAAAATAAATAGTTTAATAAGTTAAATAATAGATCCCTAAATTATTTGCATTTAATTTCCTTTTTTCCAATAAAATAAATGAATTCTCTATGTATTTTGTATTAGTGTCTCCAACTTACTCCCTGGCAGCTAACGTTAGTCAAATGACATGGCAGTAATAGGGTTAAATAAAACTTCAAAAGTTTTTAACTTTCAATATCTTTTAATAAATCTATATTAAAAAAAAATTAATACATGAATAATTTGGGGTCAGCGCGGTCGGTGCTAAATTTGATATTAAATTAGATATTAAGTTTGATAAGATTAGATACAAAATGCTTAAGAGCAAGATATCTATCTTGGTAAACAGACGGACTGTGCAAATCAATGCACACAATACGAACAAGACTGGATATAATTGGCAACTAAAATAAAATAGTAGCAATATAGTCCAGTGTAATAACTACCAGCCAGACAATGGACTATACTATAAAAGAATTAGGATTTATATATTATAAAAATATTCATATGCACAACTTATCCTTTCACGAATAAAATTAGACCAATATGAATACAAAAAGCAGTTCAACTCTTTCTGATATCCAATAGTCGCAACGCGGATTACAATTAAAACTATGAATAAACTGGGACTATAGTAATGAAAGTCATACTCAACTTGAACCGCCAAGAGACACAATAGAACACTCTACAATTGCTGGAGCTTAGCTCTAGAGTTAGCCAGCATAATCTTTGTAGTGACGGTCTTAATGCCTCGAAATGTATCTAATGTTAGAACACGTTTAATGCAAAAGAGCAAAAAATACGTTTAATGCAATTAAGCAAAAAATACCAACAAGTGACCTTCCTCGATGCTTCATTGAAAATGTACATGGACTTTAAAATATATACCAACAATTTCAAATGTTGAATAAAGATAAATAAACTTGCGCAATACTCCAATTTAGCAATGCAAAACAACGAAAGTTCTTATTATCCATATAAATATTCATCGTGTAGGTACCTATTGACCAATAAGTGGTGGTGCGGCATGGCACAATACCGACACAAAATAAATTATGCCATTGCTTTATAAATTAGACAAAATATTTCTAAATCAATTACAAAAAGAATGATATAAATCGGTACATTTTTCGAAAGGATATAGCCAAAATAGCGAGAATCTAAAATGCGATAAATTCATAATTTCTCATTTGAAAGAAAAATACCCAAATCAAATTTTATTAAATTTTTCGTTTCAAACGAATCGCCCCTTCCATCCAGAGAGTCGATAATGCGAAATCCATTATCCAAACAAATAATAACTTACTTGGTTTCCATCATCAACCTCTGCTACTTGCAAAGCATACGTACATGAACATGCTACCTGCGCTGCCTACGCCTATGCTCCTTCTTACAATGAAAAAAAAAATGCATACACAATGGAATGAAATTCGTTCGGCGGAAAGATTCGAGAGAGACAAACCGGTTTATTTGGTCTTGCTTTCTTCGTTTTCAAAGTGTGTATTTAAAATGAAGATGACAGCAAAAGTTTAGACACAAACATTCTAGCTCAATTCATAACGCCATCTGCATTTAGTCGGCTAAAACAAAAAATTCGACATGATGGCACTACTATAAAGTGTATATCTAATGATGGCACTACTATAAAGTGTATATACAATGGTCAAACACATTGAAAGATGCAACTTTGAGACCGAAACAAAAAATGTTTGTAAACAAAAGAGAAAATTATGTCAAAATACAAGAAAGAGAGAAAATTGGCTCAAAATATAAGCATGTGCAATTGTGCATGTTGGGAAAACTGAAAACATCGCCGCAAGGCTGGTGGGATTTGTACTTCAACTTCGAATTTAGGATGACGTTGAAGTCGAAGTTAGGTTTGAGGTGCTAATGTGTTCCATGTTCCATCATTGAAAAGCATTGCCTCTAAAACGTAAGGCGTGGTTGTCAAAGTTGACGTCGAAGTTGAACTGTTGATCTGTTTCTACAATTATTCTTTCAATGTCAAAATCAAACTGTTTGCATTTTTGTGCATTGAAAGGAATAATTCATGTCTGGCAAAAAAAAAAACGACTTAAGGGAGAAATCACATATAGGCAATTTTATTATTAGGTCCGTTCGCATACTTTATGTGTAGAAAAATGAAAAGTGTCAAAGCTCCAAAATCGAGAGAGAATGCTCCCATTTCTAAGAAAAGTACGCGAACGCTTTTGTGTAAATAGGTGAAAAACGTCTTAGTTTGGCTTGAAAAGAAGTAACAGCTGTTTTTTTTTTTGCTGGCAAACTCATAGGATTTCATAATTTGACAGTTTTCATTTTCTTACCAGCTGAAATTCTGTGTGAAGAAAAATTAACGAAAGTTCATTGTTCTTTCGTTCATCTTTTTACCATTTTCTCAGTACGCGAACGCGTTTGTGTAGTTTTGCACGAAAGTTTATATAAATTTACGTTTGCATATTAGTTCGCGACCTATTCATAGCGAGTGACAGGAGCCTTTAGTGTCATGAAACTGTCCCACAAGCCATTGAGTTGAGACATCTGGATATCAATTGTATCATAAAAGAGAGAAAACATCTCAAACTAGAAATGGAACAACATCAGCATTTTATTCGCTTCAGTGATAAGGTGATCCGGTATCGGGAAGAGCACCAATATTCCTTAAGGGCCAACCCCACAGGCGGACTTTCAGTCCATGGGGACGTATGGCTAAAACAGATGTGCAGCAAGAACCGCGCAGCAAGATGATTTTGTGTATAAAATGACACATTGCTTATGGCTGAAACAGATGTGCAGCAACAACCAAACTGTTTCATTAAACAAACATATGACCAGGAACAGGAAAAATACCATTACTTGCGTGATTGTAACGTTGCCTGGTCCTGGTGGCAACGTACTGTGTAATGTTTGGTCTTATTGGTTAATATCCCTCGACCCAAAACGTTAGCTATTATGCTGTCGTTTACCTCTATTAGCGACGAACGCTATGTTCATAGAGCGGGCCGAGGTACAAGATAATTCAAATTGAGCGAGTTGCTCCTAAAAATAAAATAGTCTTGACACGTTGGTTGCTTTCAGGAGAAGAACATTTATTTACGAAATCTTATGCTATTTATACAGAATATTTCTTTGGATTTGGTTCACATTCCAATCCACTCAGATTCTGGCGCTCGATACTTGAACCCTAATCATTTCATACCTTGCTGGTGCATATCACCCTATCAGCATTATAATTATCTCATGCACCGGACGTTGGCAGCGGAATGCATAGTGCAACCCGAACCCGTCATAGTATTTGCTATGGTGCTTAGTGGTGAGGCAAAAGCATTCACGAGATACATACTTATCTATGTGATTTGATTATGTCGCTGAGCATGGTCGTCACTTCGGACGGATACCGAAGGTGTCGGTATACACATGGTGTTCCACGGGTAATAGTCAGATGGACATGAATTACTATCGCGCTAGACATGTTATACTACGCTCGATGCATGTCTCGCGGGTTTCAAGTATCGAAGCTCAGAACGAGAACATTTATAATTGAAAGACAAATGAGAACATTTATGAATGAAAGATAAATGAGAACATTTATGAATGTAAGATAAATGATCACCGATGTGATCCTTTCACACCACCCTCCTGGGGAGAAAAAAAAAGGAAATCATGCGTCAGTTGTACATTTAGGGATTTGAGTTAACATTTCTAAATCTTGCTTATTCGTACTTAAATTAACAAATTCGAAACATTTCTTAATTTAATATTTCGTATACAATATTTCTTATTACAAAGTTTCTTATGTTATGTTTATTTAATATAGGTACCATATTTATTGGTTATTTCTCTTAGTGCTAAATTTATTTAATATATTCCTTACTGGATATTTTTCTTAATGCTATATTTGTTTAATATATTCCTTATTGGATATTTTTCTTAATGCTATATTTATTTAATATATTCCTTATTGGATATTTTTCTTAATGCTATATTTATTCTTTATACAATGCAATACCATATTTATTGGTTATTTTTCTTAATGCTATATTTATTGGGTATTTTTCTTAATGCTACCGCGGATTTTTTTTCTTATATATATGCAAATGCTTTATTTCTTTCTTTTTTTACAAGGCCTCTCCTTCCCTTTTTTTTTTAAAAAATCTATGGTTTGGTTAGATGTTAAATATCAAAAGTAAATACAAATTGCTTTAGTATGTATACATAGAATTGCTTAAGTCGATTTTTATGTACCTTTGCCCTCCTACCTTCGTACTTTATTACACAATTTACTCCTTCCTCAGACAATACTTCAAACGGTCCTATGTAAATAGGATCTAACTTTCTTCTATTTTCATTTCTTAACAAAACTAAACTACCTACTATCATTCATTCCTAATGTCGTATTCAGTTTAAATAAGGATTGTGGGAAGTATACCTTTTCTACCTAAAAGAACGTCCGGTGGATTCTGGTTCGAGTTCGGGGCATTGACAAACTGGGGTCCGGTATTTATAACCTCAGCCTTACTTTCTTTGCTTCCCATTCCGGGCATTTAGATCGGAAACTTGGGCAAACAGGGAATGGAATTGTGCTTCTTCTTACCGGTTGTTGGTTTTCTTGGCTCCGCGATCGTCTCTTAAAGCCTTTCGGATCGCTTTAATTTGCTGCTCGTATCTTTTCCGGTCGTCTGAGTTGGTGCCGGGGATGTTGGCTATGCGATACAGCTCTCGTATGCGCTGCTTCCGTTTAACCGTTTTGCCTCCTCTCTTTGACAGGGGTGCGGTGGGAGGTAGGATGGTTTTCTCTGCCTCCTTTCGTCGCAACTGGCGACTTTTGTACTCCTCAAGAGTGAGTGGTTCTGGTCCGGGGACGTTTCTCGGGGCTTCTGGGGACGCGGATGGCACCGCGGGCTTTATCCCGGAGTTCCTCAGGAGGTGTTTGGCCTTAGTGGTGTACTGGGCAGCTATGGCCAGTATTTCTTTGTGGGTTTTCCCAACTGGATTTTCATCCAGGCAGAGTGTTTTCTTAAATCTTGGGAACTCTTTAGCAAGACAGAGTTCTTCTCCTGGCAGGATCGCCATGTAACGTTGCCTGGTCCTGGTGGCAACGTACTGTGTAATGTTTGGTCTTATTGGTTAATATCCCTCGACCCAAAACGTTAGCTATTATGCTGTCATTTACCTCTATTAGCGACGAACGCTATGTTCATAGAGCGGGCCGAGATACAAGATAATTCAAATTGAGCGAGTTGCTCGTAAAAATAAAATAGTCTTGACACGTTGGTTGCTTTCAGGAGAAGAACATTTATTTACGAAATCTTATGCTATTTATACAGAATATTTCTTTGGATTTGGTTCACATTCCAATCCACTCAGATTCTGGCCCTCGATACTTGAACCCTAATCATTTCACACCTTGCTGGTGCATATCACCCTATCAGCATTATAATTATCTCATGCACCGGACGTTGGCAGCGGAATGCAACAACCGTACAGCAAGATGATTTTGTAGGTAATTTGACACAGTGCTTACTGCATGTCAATTCTTGCTGCAAGCTGTCTCTATTTCTAATCTCGTTGCACCGATTGCAGTGGAATAGCGTAGTTCGGTTCAACTTTTCCAGCTTGACATTTCGTACTTTAAAATTCTATGACAATACCTAACATCTTAGTTTGTTTGATCGTTCAGTGATATTTAGTTCTGCCAAAAAGCATTCGAATGATGGCAATTTCTTACTGCACATGTGTTTCATATGCGTTACTGCATACATTTCTGTGTGCGTCCCTGCTGCACATCTGTTTCATACATTAGGTGTCCATCCGAATGAAGTTCTCGAGATTTGGCAGCGGGTGGCAATGGTGCGATGGTAGTGTATTTACTAAGTGATTGGCAGGTCGTGCGTTCGAATCCCGACCAGGGCCATGATTTTTAAATTGAAAACACACAAAGGTAATGGAGAGTAAATAAACCGATTTTCTAAAAATCTAGCCGTTTCTTATTTTTAATGGCGCTCCTAAATTTAATAGAGGGTCAATAAATAAGGTCTAAATTTTCAATTTTCAATGACGCTTTTAAATTAATGAATACATTTTTTTATTATCTCTAACTCACCATTTCTTTTTTTTCAATAGGATTGGCTAGTTCAAAAAAAGTCTTGAACATTGTTGCAATGGCTGCTGTTGCAATTCTTGCGACGACAGTCGGACGATCTCTGTGGTGAGGTGAGTACAAAACTATTCAAACTTCAGTGAAAGTCAACTTTTACATCAATGCATTTTTTAATTCATCTTTTAATTTCAGAAATTTTACCCGACCAGTCTGACATTTTCCCAAACTACCTTACAGCAGCTCAGACGTTTTGTTAACTTCCCTTTTTCAATTTGTTTAACATTATGTAGTTTCCTATCATTTCCTTTTTTGTCTTAAAACAAGCATGTTGTGTTATTGTTAAAAATATTAGTATGTATAAGGCTTTGTTTTGTTTTCTTGTTGTTAAAAAAAATTCTTGTAAATGATAATAACTTAAGTAATTTAAACATTACATTTATTATTGCAGTATTAAAATTACAAAAAAAAAATAGAAGAACGAATGTAGCAACAGACTATATTGATCCTCGCTATTAAGTGCTCTCAATTAAAGATTTATTATTGACAATTACTTAATTGAAAAATACCTACACAGGAGTCGATAATTTATTATACAAACTAAATAGGTATAGTAAAATATAAAACGAATATTCTTAACAGATTTTACTCTTAGTTTCGTGCTATTTAGTAATATATATTAGTATAAATGTAAACAAAATACCGAAAAATATTTAATTAAAAAAAAAAAGAAATGACGTTAGAGTAGGCAATATGATAAAACACTTAAAATTCTAGAAAAAAATACATATTTATGTGCATATTTTGAAAATATAATTCATTAAAATATACATACATTTTGTTTGTGCTGTTATTTTCTTTTTTGTCTAAATGACTAACTTTTGTACCATAAACGATTTTTGAGCTTTCAATATACCTATAAGTAAATTTCTTTATAGGATATCATGGAGCAGATAGATGATGGGACAAAATGAATCTGAATTTGTGATACGGGTATAACAATTTGATGTCATGGTTTTTCTAAGATTCAATATATGATATGAAATAAATTATTCCAATTTTAGCACATAATGAAAAGCGTTTTACATATTCTTTCATGTTTGGAAAGTAGATACTAATAACGTTTTTCATTGAAAATCGAAGGAATTTCTCTCCAAATCTAGAATCGTTTTTTTCAATGAAACAAGTTTTGGTTCTGATCAGTTGAAATTCTAGTATTGATGAGGGTATCACACACAGTAACTGTCCTTTTTATTTCAGAGGAGAGTCTGAGTTTTCAAAAATAATTCATGTTTCTTTTTTAGCTCTGACACATCAGAGCGTTCCAACTGTATTCCTTTTTTCCTTTTTTCAGAGCGCGCTCTATCAGCTCAGAATAAATTGACTGACTTCAGCAAACGAACAAATATTTTCTCTAATGGAAAATGCCATGAATAGGTTTATACACTTCGCACCTCTTAAATAAAAACAAACATTATTCTCACGGTCAAAACGTTTAGCGCTTTATTAGATTTTTAATTTAGTTTTTTTTTTTTGTTATATTTCTTTACACAACTATCCGTATCGAAAAACATTGCGCAAACAGAATTTTGCAGAAAATAGCGTTGTTTCAATTTTATACTTTTCCGCATTTCTGCAAAGAAAACATTATTTTTTATTGCGCTATTTTTTTTATTATGAACGCCGCACTTAAGGGATTGTTGTTATCTGCACAACTAAACAAAATCTCTTAATCAATTTTAAATCCAAGAATAACATTCATTCAGGTAGTTCAAAGATTTTTGTCCAGCTCTAGCGGCCAATTTCGTCACCGAATACTACCACTGGTATTAGACTAATAATTGGTACTCAAATTAGTATCAAGTCATTCCTTCACCAAGTACTAATGCGAAATTGGTACCCAGTATTAGTTAGTACTGTATTAGCTGGACCCACAACATCGGCAGTATAGCATCGTTAGTACCTGAATTAGGTCGATTTCATTGCTTCACCTCTTGTCTGTTCTTGTGGAAAAAGTAAATACGTTGTACGTTAGACTCTAGTTTCAATATATAGATTAAGAAATGGATTTGATTTTTGGTGGGGATAATTTGTTTTACAATTTCGAGGACGAAATTGGGAACGAGAATGGTGAATAAGGGATGGCAGTTCGTCGATTTGAGCGCCGCATCTATCATATGCCACAACGTAATACAGTAAATACTTGGGACGATGTGGACTTTTTTCGGCGATTTCGGTTGTCTAAAGTAACGTTTTTTTACGTTCTTGAACTAGTAGTGGATGAATTGCAGCACGCACACCCACGGTAAACATTTTTTTTAGATAATTTTAGTTTATTCGCTTTTATTCACTTTTTACAAGTACATAATCGTTACATATTGCCTGAGTAGCAATTGCTGATCACTTTACGATTTATGGCAAGTGGATCGATGCAAATAGCGGTTGCCGACGTTATTCGCGTATCAGCCGCTAGTGTATGTCGCATACTGCCAAAAGTATGTATGGGGTTGATACGCCATTTGGACCGATTTATTCAAATGCCAGCAACATTGGCAGAACGTGAGGTGTTTAATTTTTTTTCATTTCACGATTCTTTTCGTTTCAAGAGCGAAGGTTTTCGTAATCACAAAGGATTCTTTTCTCTCAACGTGCAAACAATATCGTCGGCCGATTTAAAAATTTGAAACGTTGTTGCACGAAGGGCGGGATCTGTGCACGATCAACCAATTTTTCGTCACTCGAATGTGCACGCGCAATTTGAAGCCGGCCAGTTTGGGAGTCATATATTAATCGGCGACTCTGGATACTCGAACACACGCTATTTGGCGACTCCATACACTGCGAAAAATTCTCATTTTCGGCGAAATCGGCGTATGCAAATATACCAAGCACGAATTATTCGCAGTCGAAATGTAGTGGAACGTCAATATGGTGTGTGGAAACTTCGATTTCCAGTTTTGGCATATGGTATACGTCTAAAGACGAGCACAGCGCAAAAAGTAATAACTGCATGCGCGATACTGCATAACATATGCATCAATGCCAACGAATCGCAGCCACCAGAAAACGTAGAAGATGAAGATCGTTTGCTCCGCATCATATCCAATGGATAAATTGACATTGATATCTAGGATTCATCACGTGAGAACCAATCGAACCAACGACGCACTGTCAGAGACGAAATTATTACGAATTAATGTCAGATATATCTTGCAAAATGATTATTTCATTGTTAGAAATACAAAAAAGCTCATATTAATAAACACAAAAAGCATTAATTTTGACGTGCAATAAGCAATACAAATGTCGCCATTATGACACTTCGCATGCCCTAATGGGTATTAGACCAGTATTAGACGTATTAGTCGTACAACTCGTTACATTTAGCTCTTGTACTAGCGATGTGAAAAAATGCACAAGTACGAGTACTAACTTTTCGTTGGTACCGAGTATCAGAGCTAGTACCAGGTCTAGTTAGACCGGGTACTAAGACAGGTTAGTAATCATGTGTAGAAATCGGCCGTAAGTTAGTTATAAGTTTACCAAAAATACAAATTATTTAAAAAAAAAAACACATTCATTCATTCCTCATATGAACCTATTTTTCGTTTCATGCATAAAGTGCCTACCTGCTCATATATAAGCAGCTCATCCGACCAGTGATAACTTATGGCTGTACCATCTGGTTCACAATATCACCATCAGCAATGAAGAAGATCCAGCTATTCGAAAGGAGAATATTTCGGACCTGCACAGGACTTTGGCGAAACCCGACAACTCTGAAGTACTACTCAACAAGAAGACTCTACGAGAAGACAGAAATCGCACAGCCGATCAACAAATTTATGATGGAACTATCAGGAAGACTCATCCGAAACCTTGCAGACCACCGAAACACAGAAGTCCAGGAATTAACCCAGCAACAAGTGGAACCAAGCCATCGGTATCTAAATCCTCGTGTCATCACGGAGGCAAGATTTGACGACATCACCCACAACGAAGATACTCCGTTCTACAAAAATCGGTAAGACATTACAGGGGGTGACTTACGCTGAACGCTAATACTATATTTTCTTTTTTTCCCAACGGGAACAATTAGCTATTAATTAGTTTTAAAAAAATACCATAAATAGATTAAGAGTAGTCATATAGTTTTGTAAAACTTGCGTAAACCTCGCCATGAGAAATTCGTCGGGCCCCTTTTGTTGAGCCGACATTTTCAATTTTAGTTATAAGTCTAGATATAAAACAATCTGTACATATTATATTGAATAAAAATAATTTCCTAATCGTAAAAAAAAGGAAAATTCAGAGTCAGTTCATATTTAGTTTAGAGTTTATTTATGATTGAAGCATTAAGTCTGATCTATAGCTTGCAGCGACGCTAAGGACGGCGGACCTATCAGATAGTAAAAGCTACTTAAAGTAACTTGAAAAACTGAGGGATCGTTCACTTGATATGAAACTACCCAACCCCGTTCGCGTACTGAGAAAATGGTAACAAGATAAACAATCTTTAAAATGATCAGATTTGACCGTATATCAAAGCTTGTAAATACTTGTCAAAGTCATGCGAGACGCAGTGCCTTTTTTGTACTATTATAGGTCCGTTCGCGAACTAATATGCACACGTAGATTTATATAAACTTTCGTGCAAAACTACACAAACGCGTTCGCGTACTGAGAAAATGGTAAAAAGATGAACGAAAGAAACATGTACTTTCGTTCATTTTTCTTCACACAGAATTTCAGGTGGTAAGAAAATGAAAACTGTCAAATGATGAAATCCTAATAGTTTGCCAGCAAAAAAAACAGCGGTTGCTTCTTTTTAAGCCAAACTTTGACGTTTTTCATCTTTTTGCACAAAAGCGTTCGCGTACATTTCTTTGAAATGAGAGGATTCTCTCTCGATTTTGAAGATTTGACAGATTTCATTTTTTTACACATAAAGTACGCGAACGGACCTCATGTTCGAAAGCTCGAAAAAAATAGAGAATGAGTTCGCAAAAGAAAAAGACGATTTAAAATCAATTTATGAACGAATACGGTGAATTTTTAAATATTTTCAAAAAAGAAGAATTCGATGCTTTATTCCAATTTTTTATGATTTTTTTGCAGCTTACAGTCGAACGACCCTTAAATGTAAAAATGAAAATATAAACAATGTATCTCTACATTATTTTGTTGCCCTGGATGTTGTTCTGATTGTTAATCTTGATGTGTGTCTGTCTCTTCTTTTCCTCTTTGAAGGCCTCCGCGTTTCCCTTGCGTTCGATACGCCTTTCCATGCGGTATTCCTTAAGCAATCGTTTCCTCTCCTTTTTCTCCTCGGGTGTCTCATCCTTTGGACGAATTGACAACACGCTTAGTGTAGACATCACAGATTTGGCACATAGCGATTTGGGACCATCACTCGGGACATTCGCACTATCCAACTTTGCGAGAGCTTTTGCTGTGAGTTTATCATTTTCGCTGCCACGCAAAATATTCACTGGCAGGCCGGTCTTTGAATCAATTTCGATTTTTTGCTTTCTTGGTTCAACGATGAGTTTCGGATGATTGTAAGTGTTCGAATATGTTGATAGGATACTTTCGCAATCCCACTTCTTTTCTTTCGGATCATCTACCTCAACCTCAACCATATCGTCGTCATCATTGTCATCGGCGACAGTTCTGTACTTCTCCAGGCGTTCCTTGTCCCATTCCTTGTTGTAGCCGTCAATATTTTTGGATTTTTTGAATAGCTGATAGCAGCCTAAGACATAAGGATGTTTCTGACCCCAAGTGCCTTCAATTTCTTCCATGTCAAGTGGACCCATTTCGGGATCATCATATGAGGCGTAGAACTTATCGAAGCGGTCATCCAACAGTGTCAACTGTTCATTTCGACGGATTACACTGCTAGACATTGAGTATTCTGTGAACCTAGACTTTGTTTCCTCATCATCAAAGCGACGTTCCCTCATCAGAGGGCCCAAGCGATCTCTCAGCTCTCCATCGTCTTCGCTACCTGACATAAGATTATCTGAGTCAAAATCCTCTCCCTCTTCTTCACCTGAATATTCGTCGTCATCATCTCCGTCATCCTTATCAACCATAGCTTGCACTACAAAATCATCATCCATTTGGTTGTCCTCATCGTCAAAATCGAAATCATCATCTAAAGCAGCGACAACATCGGGATCCAAATCAGGTCGAGGGCCAGGCCTTGGTGCGGCTTTGTTCAACATACCCTCTTCCTCCTCAAACTCACTGGCAAAAACAGAACTAGGCAGTTGCAATTTTGGTTGTTCCGCATCCTTGTTCTTTTTTATTTGATTTGGATTTTCAACATACTCCCAGACGACTTCGTGGTCTGGCTTCTTCAAATGCTGCAGATAATCGTAATCATCGTCGAATTTAATGCCGTATTTCTTTTGTTCCTCACGACGCTTGGAAGGATCGACATCTGGTTTGCTTGTAGTCGCCTCTACGAGAACTCGTTGTGGAGCTGTCTCATCCGTGACTAGAGGATCGTGTTGACTTCTGTGAACTAGGTGAAAGGTGACGGCCTTTTTTCGATCGATGAATGTTTTCTTTCCCTTGCCCTGTGCATGGAATTTGTTTAGTATTTTTTAAAAATTCAAAACACAGATATTAATATTTTTACCATTTCTATAAGTAAATTACTTTATTTCGCGACGCAAAATTGCAATTTATAAAGTTTTTGTTTTTACAGAAAAGTAAAAACATGTGGTAGACGTCAACACGAACTGTCAAAAGAACAGGTGTGTTAGTTGCCAGCGATGGCTTGGGGACTGGGCGGCGTTCACCGACACTGTAGTAGTCGGATATTATAGTAATGTCGTTTTCTATTGCATCACTTGAGGTATTTGTAATTTGTTTCGTCTTCGAGAGAGGAAAAACACTCCCAAAATATTTTCGGAAGATTAAAAACAGTACATTGGCCCACTGCCAATGGAAAATAGAAATCGGGATGGTTTCAGCAGGTAATGATTATATTTTCCGATTTCCCCTTTCCACCTCAAACTTCGAAAAATCGGTGTTGGCTGTATTGGACCAATTTGACATCGTGTTTTGTTTTTGGTTTTTGTTGTCATTTAGAGTGCCTTCAACTACCAATAATTACAAGCACTGCAGAAATGTCAAATATAGTATTGTCAACTGCACTTACAGTGGTAGGAGAGTACATATTTACCCTACCTATTTATCTGTGGTAAAAACGTAGTGCTACCAGAGTGCACTGAATGTGATTTCTGTGTTGAAACGAAAACGATAATTGCTCTGACAGCTGTTCGAGTGCCCTCGGGGTAAAGGAAACTTACCAATCGCAATCGACATTATTCTAAGCGAACTTCGAAAACGAGAAAAAACGAGCTTTTTAAATGTAAAAAAGAAAGACTTGAAATTCATTCATTTAGTTTTTGATTTAATATTAAATTTACTTTTCCAAGGATTTCTTACAACTTTTGCTTCTTTTGATATATTTATACATTTGTATAGCTTTTCGCTCAAAAATCAACAAAAAAATTATTGTTACCGCTATGCACTCTAATTTTAATTTATCTGAAAAGTAAATTTTTGCTTGCGTCTTATGTAAGTCACGCATTTTAAAAATAAATACTGCCGCCCACTATTTAACCACTGAGAAAATGGTCACTCGCCGCTTAAATGCTCATTTGGAGTTAGTTTGATGAAAAAATGAATTTTTTTTTATTCTTCCAAACTAAAATTAAATACTTAAAAATGACATTATTTCTTAGGTCAAAAACAGCTAACAAAAAGCAAATTTATTTATTTTTTTTTCAACCGAGTTTTTCTTATACTCCAAGTTTACATGAAAATATAGCAAGCTGGTGGTACAAAACATGTTTCTTTTATCCAAACTTTTCTTATATCCGTTAAATAACTCACTATTAAAATCACTTTTTAAATTTATTAATTTTAATAATTTTTCTTTTCTTCGAAATGGCAAAAATTTTGCTTCAGCTATGTTTTGGGGCCGTAAGTGCCTTTTTTAGGGAGCCCACAGGGCTGAAAACGGAGAACTTTTATATATGGTTTGCTCTTGAAATTATAGGTCATTAGGTTTGTTCTGCTAACTTTTCAATTTGTTCAAGCAGCTATAAAGTGCAAAAAAGAGAAAGGTTAATCACTTGCTCTCAACAGCAAAGACCAAGAAACTACTAGGTTGTACAGCTGTTAAAAGTAAAAATGACAGTGGATATTTCAAATAAATCCTGATTCACTTGATGGACCAACTAATAACGATACTTAATGAGTGGCGACGTCGTAAAGGGCAGTGTATTGGCTTGTAAGTTGTAACCCTTCCGGTGCAGGTTCAATCATATCTCTTTAGAGTCCCGTCAAATACTTGGGTGAAGTCTTGAAGCTTTTTTCAAATATCGGTCGTGTGCTCTTATTTTTAAAATAATTAATTGGAAACAACCTGATTATCTTTTTGCAAAGATAACGTTGTCTAACTCCAACCGTCTTATGGTTATTAGGTCTCTGCCGCACTTTTGCCTGACATCTCGCCGACAATTCTTCATTTATACTGTTAGACTTTGGAACGGGCTCCCGATTCATGTTTCATAAGGTCGAACACAGACAGTTTTTAAATGCAAGTTTTGAACATTTTCGTGGTGTTAATTAAAGTTGTTTTTATTTCTTTTATGACCTATTCATGGCCCTTTTAATTATTTTATTTATTTATTTATAACTTAATATCTCTCGTCTTACAAACTTGGCTGCAGTTTTTAGTTTTGAGTTTTTACTTTATGTATTCTTTTATTTTATCTCTTATGCAATGGTTTAAACAAATGGTATTCTTTTCTTCTCTCATTGTACTTAATATAAGTTAAATCTTTGTACAGTGACGTTTATAATAATCAATTAAATCAAAATAAATCAAATAAATCAAATCAAATCAATCTCCATGGGGAACAACAACATACATCACCCATTTATGGAGAGAAACGAATGACACCTTGTTTCTCCAACCTCTACATCAAATTAGGAGCCTGGTAGTACAATGGGCCATTACCGAGTCTGACTGCTCTGGGATTTGGATTTCCTTTTTCAACCACGTCCAAGTGACATTATCCACCGCTACATTACGACCGCTAAATGACGGCACCGCTGTCTTGGGAAGCATATTTGTTTTTCTGAAAGGATTCCATCCAACTTTTTTCGAACATAAACTCCCGCATTTCAATTAAAATAGTGTCCCGACAATTCGGAATAGGAGAATTCACCTCCCGGCAGAAATCGAATATTTCAAATCGGGCTGAAAGTAACAAAACCTAAGTGTAGTATGCTTTTCAGATCGTCAGTTGCCTTTGTTTATACGAAATAAACCGAAATAAATTAATACTCCTCTTTCACTTTATAACATTGCGACTTTATTCATAACGTGGATTTTGAAATTACAACTAAAAATTATTTCGTAGTTTTTTAAACAAAAACAAAAAATATAATAAAAAACAGATAAACCCACTAAAATTAAATCAATTTGAATAATAAACCGCGTACGGGTAAAGCGACACAATTATTTTAAGGACATTTTCCACGTAAAAGAAATGAGTACGTTTCAAACTTTCAAGTCAAATGTGATTCCTCTCCCTTTGCTATTCAATCCGCTTTGATTTACTAAATGATGGTTACGTGCGTTATTCGAAAGAGGTTTCACTGATAGGGAACTACGAGTTGCTTTAAAATTTAACGTGCTCAATAACTACCGCAATCCACTAAAATTTATATAACTATTCCTGAGGCTCCCCTCCTATTCTACTGTCAGTCTGAAGTGGATTTGATTGCTGATTGGCAAAGTCCAACCCACCAGCAATAAACTGCGGAGCTGTAGCAAAATTATCTACTCCTAAATCTGGTAGCTGAGGCTGGGGCTGTGTCAGAGGTGGTGACATACTCTTGTCTGGCATCATTTGATTCGCCTGCTGTCGCAATTGTGATGGACTTTTGAGGTATGAGATTGGGACTAGACCCGATGTTTGACCGTCGGTGGTGGCGAGACCCCAACCGGTGTTCATAAGATGTTGGGTATTTTGAATTTCCTTCGGTGCGACTAGAATGCGTTGGCCAGCTTGGAATGACAATTCTGAAGGATTTCTCGCCTGGAAATCATAAGTGGCCGATGTTTCAATTGGATTTACCCATTTTTCGGGAATGCGAGCTGAAAGAAATCAGACAAAAAATAAAAAGAATCAGACAAGTGAAAAAGTCGAAATAGAAATAATTGACGCTTAGTTATGTGATGATTAAAATGAGGAAGCCTGACAAATTATATTTTTGCAGTTGAATTCCATGAAAATTTGAAATAAACTGCAAGGAAAATCTGCCCCTGCAGGGATGTTCTAAATATTTTTCTACGAAATTCAAAATTATTAAAAAAGGAGGCAGGCCTTAACACCTGGATCACACAGAAATGAACAAGATTTTTTTTATTAGTATGGCATGACACTCTCTATCTAGAAGCCTTATTCCTTAGCTAACACAGATGTTAAAAGTCTATCGCGCTTCATTAGAAGCTCCAAATGATTTAGAGAGTAGAGGGCGAAACTGCCCTGATCCACTTGGCATCACAAAGGACCTCATTGGTCTAAGTGTGTTGGCTATTAGCTGACAGCCACCTTAACCTGACCTATGGCAATGACACCCTAGAATGCAGCCATACTAAGATAGAGTGGTAAGTGTTATGCATCACCATGTCCAGTATTTCCTGTCTGTCCACTTCAGATATTAAATTCTATTGTTCACACATTGCATCAGTTTGGGACTTGCATTATTGTAATCCAATACTCTTCAAGTGTTGTTCGTAAATTGTTTAATTTCTCAAGTGGAGACCAAACGATCTCGCAAGAATATTCGTAACGGCTAATAGTTAAATTCTAGAGAAAACATCGCTGAATGTTTATGTATGCCACTTCCACCATCTGAAAGATATCACATTTCTTTGTGATATCTATTTACATCTAACACCCATGTGTATGTATATACCGTAGGTAGGGTCGGTAATTTTTCATCCCTTCCTTCGGGATAATTTTTGTAATAAAATTTAGTCTTAAGTAAAACTCTCAAATAAACGGATCTATTTTAAGTAGTAAATCCAATAACTTTGTTGTTTAAATATTTTTCTGTTGGTTCATAACAAATTGGTGGCAGCGGTGCGACTTTCCGAGATAAAACCTTAAACTCTCTAGGTTTATCGCGAATTCGGTCACAGTCAAATACTCGAATCTCATATTTAATAATAAAAAAAAAGACACACACAAAGTTAGTCGAGATACAACTCTAAAATCTTTGGGTGTATCGAATATTCGACAATTTATTACTGGAACCTTAAGTGTAAATAAAAAACAAAGAAAAAAGTGGAAAAGTTCAAACTTCTTGGTGATTGATTATACACGGTAACAAAGAAGAAGTAAAGACAAAAAAAAGACAAGCTTACAATTCTCGATACATAAAAAGGCAACAAGGATAAGGAAGCTTACATCTCCGACATCTTCCCCAGCAGCAACGGAAGCAAACCATCTGTAATATACCACCTCAAAGAAGTCAACAAGTCAACAGGAAAATGCAAATTTTATTGTAAGTTTTTATTTTCATACTAAGTTATATAAAGTGTCTCGAAAAAACAATTACATATGTAGAAGGAAAATAATTTTAAAGAAAGAATACAAAAAAAACAGGAAAACCTAGAATATTGTTCAAACGGGAAAAAATGCTTTGAAATATCACAAAGATCTAGTCAATAAAGCTAATAAAATCAAATTAGTCCTAAGAGAGGCACAAGCCGGAAGGAACAACGCTTGATTTTGTTTAAAAAAAAAAAAGTAAAAAGAATAAAAAATTATCAAACTAGAGATACATACATAAAATATATTATATAGGCAGAACATACTGCAATTAAATTTTCGCACAAAAGATCTATAAAGTAAAGTAAAACTGGCTAATTCACAAAGTGAGTACGAATTTAAGGAAGAATTTTTATGCAGGAAATTCACTTGCATTGCAAAAGAAGGTGGAGGCACAATTTGTCTAACGCTAGGGCAAATCTTAGATAACATAAAAGTAAGTCAGAAAGGCATTGAAGAGGAATACCTAATATTTCACGATAATAAAATTTTTAGTAGAAAACTATTTTTAAAAGTAATCGAAGAAGAGGGAAACCTCGCCGAAAAAGAGTTACCTTCGGTGAAAGAGGCCATACAAAAAATAAGGGATTTTCAGATTAGTACAGGAACAATACCTAAACAAGGTACAAATAAGTTCGAAGAAAGATCCACGAGCCCAATCCAAGAAAGTAATTCAAGAGGCAATAGGCTTGAAAATCAAAATAGAAATTATAACTTCTCTTCAAATCATACCAATCCAATATCTACTCATGAGTTTAGATTTACTTAGTAAGCTTATCACACCCTTCGATAGCGATCCCAATAAGATCCATCATTTTCTAAGTAATGTCGAAAGTGCAATGTCACTAGCTAATACGGAACAGTAGCGTTATTTATTTCCATTGATAAAAAGTAAAATAACCGGAAATGCGGAAACTTTACTGATGAATAAAAGACTAGAAACTTGGGCGAAATTAAAGATAGAATTGAATAGGATGTTTAAGGAAACATTTCGTCTATGCAATTACATATGGAAATGACGCGGCTTCAGCAAGGCAGAACAGAAACTGCTTTGCAATATATTCAAAAGGTCAAAACGTTACAAAGAAGTAGAATTCAGGACATATACCTGAATAATCAAAGCGATAGGTTGTTTGAAGGACAACTATTTATGATTGAAAAAGATATTCTCAGCGCTTTCATTAATGGGCTTAAAGAGGATATTGGTACCTTTGTAAATAGTCAAAGACCGTCAACTTTAGCCGAAGCATCGTCCTTAGCCATTGAAGAGGAAACAAGGTTGTTAGAAAAAAGAGCCTCTCAGACCTATAGTAATAGAGATTATACCTCAAGAAATTTGATAAAAGTTAATCATAATATGATCAAATGTTTTAATTGCAACAAATTAGGTCATATCAGCAAAAATCATAATCATAATGCCAGCAAATGTCTAAACCTAAGCAGGCGTGATATCAAAAACCTAGTAGGTTACCTTACTGGTCACCACGGTTTAAGATGTCATCTACACAAAATGAGAATAGCAGATTCTCCTGAGTGCCGACTCTGACTTGAAGAGGACGATTAGAAAGAAGATCTTTCTCAGGGAACAATTGAGCCCCGAGGACATAAAGAATTCTTCTACTGGTAAAATTGTCCGCTTTACACGGAAAGTGGAAATTTTACTAGTTTAAAATTTTTCTGGCCCATACGGTACAAAAGATCATTTAGGTCGAAGTACCCCCCCCCCCCCCCCCCCCCTTTTATAAATCGCCTTGGCGAGCCAGAATTTAAAAAAAAAAAAAAATCCGATTCCTACCCGATTCCGAATATCACCGATATTCTAGATCAACTTGGGGGTGCGAAATATTTCACAACCTTGGATCTAAAATCGGGATTTCACCAAATACCTTTGAGTAAGGAAAGTATTGAAAAAAACTGCTTTTTCAACACCTTATGGCCACTTCGAATACACTCGAATGCCATTTGGCCTCAAAAATGCGCCTTCATGTTTCCAGATAATGATGAATACTGTTTTATCAGATCTCCTGGGAAAACAATGCTTTGTTTACATAGACGATATCGTTGTTTACGGTAGTAATCTAGAGGAACATAACGAAAGACTCAGAAACGTACTTCGTAAATTGAGAGAAGCAAATCTCAAGATCCAAATAGACAAGTCTGAGTTTCTAAAGGAAGAAGTCCAATATTTAGGATACTTAATTACAAATAAGGGTTTACTTCCTAACGAAGAAAAGGTCAAGGCAATTGACAATTTACAGGAACCTAAAAATCCCAAGGAAATTAAAAGCTTTATAGGAATGATAGGATATTACCGAAAATTCATAAAGAATTTCAGTATTATAGCATCACCGTTATACAAGTTATTAAAAAAGAATGCTGAATTTAATTGGAAGGAGGAACAAAGTAAAAGTTTTAGCGAACTTAAACGGTTACTTACGGAATTTACCTTGCTACAATATCCTAAATTCGAAAAACAGTTTATTATCACAACTGATGCTAGTAATTTGGGACTTGGTGCTGTCTTGTCGCTAGAATATTCGGGAAGAGATTTACCTATTCATTTTATAAGTAGAACTTTAAATAAAGCTGAAGTTAATTATAGTACTACAGAGAAGGAATGCCTTGCCATCGTATGGGCAATACAGCAGTTTAGACCTTACCTTTATGGACAAAAGTTCATTATAAAAACTGACCATCGACCGTTAACTTGGTTGTTGAATGTTAAAGACCCAGGATCAAGACTGATTAGATGGAGACTTAAATTAGAAGAATACGACTATAAAATTACATATAAAACATAGGGGCGGGATACAGTCCGCTTGGGCGAACTGTTGGATACCCTATTCTTATTCCTATCCCTCATAAGTGGGCGTGACAAAAGTCTAAGTATGGTTGAATTGTTAAGAACGCTGTACATATTCTGTTATATAACATTTAAAAGATTTTATCAAACAAAAACGAAGCTTTTGTAAAAAAAACGTTCCCACATGAGCATAGAGGACCCCTAGAGAGTATATATTATAAATTTCAGCTCCCTAGCTCAAACTTTGGATTTTCAAAAAAAGTTTTTTTTGTAAATTGTGGGCGTGTCAGTAGGCGGATTTTGAAAATATTTACACATGAGCATAAAGGGCCCCCTAGAGAGTATATATTATAAATTTCAGCTCCCTAGCTCAAACTTTGGATTTGCAAAAAAAAAAATTTTTAAATTGTGGGCGTGTTAGTAGGCGGATTTTGAAAATATTTACACATGAGCTTAAAGGGCCCCTAGAGAGTATATATTATAAATTTCAGCTCCCTAGCTCAAACTTTGGATTTTCAAAAAAATTGGTTTATTTATTTGTGGGTGTGTCAGTGGGCGGATTTTGAAAATATTTACACATGAGCTTAAAGGGCCCCTAGAGAGTATATATTATAAATTTCAGCTCCCTAGCTCAAAGTTTGGTTTTTCAATAAAATTGTTTTATTTTTTTGTGGGCGTGTCAGTGGGCGGATTTTGAAAATTGTATATCCCGAGGAGTTTTAGGAGTCATAGATCATATATAAAAAATGTCAGCTTTCTAGCTCAAAATTTGATTTTTTCCAAAAATTTTTTTTTTTTTGAGTTTGTGGGCGTCTGTGGGCGGATTTCAAAAATTCGTAAACTTGATTATTTCGGGACCCTAGAGAGTATATGGTTAAAATTTCAGCTCTCTAGGCCCAGTTTAAAGGCCTAATTTTTGCCGACGGACGGACGGACGGACATGGCTATCTATCTATCGATGCTGATCATAAATATAGTAACTTTTAGGGGTCTACGGGCAATATTAAGGTATGTTACAAACTATGCGTCAAAATTAATATACCCTTAGAATAGGGTATAAAAAGGAGTAGATAATGTAGTTGCTGATGAAATAAGCAGGAATATGGTTTTCCCAGTATTTGAGAACGAAGAACCAAAAGCTCGTAATAATGGTATTAAAGCTAAATTAAGTAAAGAACAAAGAGAAGCAGCAAAAGAAGTTTTTGGAGAAAACTTTACAACGGATGAAGAATTAGAAGAGGATGCAAATGTTTTGAGACAAATCTACGAAGACGAATGCAGGTTGGAAGAACCATGCACTAGTAGAATTGTTTTGGAAAAATTGAATAAAAACACATTACGTGAAAGGAAAATATCCAATCATCCCGAAGAAGACGAAAACGAAGTTAGTGACAATAGTCATAACAATAGTCAGGAAGCTGAAGAAGTTGTTAATGGAAAAACATGAACGAAGATTCTTTAGGGAACATTCAAATTATAAGTAATAAAGAAGAACAGCAAAATATAATAAAAGAATACCATGACGGCCTGTTTGGAGGTCATGGCGGACAAAAAGCAACAATCAGTAGAATCAAAGAAAGATTTTACTGGCCAGATTTAAATAAAAACGTCATAGAATATATTCAAAGGTGTAACCAATGTCAGAGAAAAAAAATAAATAGGCATCCATGTAGGAATCCAATGAAAATAGTAACTTCAGCGGATCACGGTTTTGAAAAGGTAGCAATGGATTTAACTGGTCCATACAATGAAAACAATAAAACTAGTTTTTCTTTAACCATCCAAGACGATTTAAGTAAGTTTATTAAGTATATTCCTATTAAAGACAAGAAAAGTGAGACTGTAGCTAGAGCTTTTACAGACGAATGGATCTTGAATTTTGGAATACCAGAATATATTCTCACAGACAATGGTGGTGAATTCGTTAACGAACTAATGAAAGAACTATGTAAGATGTTTGGTATAAAGCATTTACGTACTAGTAATGCATACCCGCAATCGAATGGATCCGCGGAAAGATCTCATGCTAGACTAGGTGAATATTTGAGGTTAGTTAATAAAGGAAAAACAAAACCAGAATATGCAAAATTATTTAGATACGCCGCATTTTGTCATAATACCGCCATTCATAATAGCACAGGATTTTCTCCGTACGAAATGATATTCGGAAGAAAGGCTAACATACCAAGTGAATTTAGGAATTTGAGTTTAAAAACTACAACGGATTATACTCAAGAACTACAGCTTAAATTAGTACGGATGGAAACAGAAGCTAAAAGGATTATGTTAGATAAGAAAACAAAAGCAAAAGAAAGATACGACAAAAGAATAAATTCTAAAGTAAAAGAATTCAAGAAAAATGACTTAATTCTTGTTGAAAATGATAGGAGAGATAAGTCAAGCGAAAAGTATGTAGGTCCATATAAAATCAAATGTTGTTCACCCCAACAAGCTTAGAGTCTTATAGTTTTATAATGAAAGAAGTAGAATTAACTTCTTATGTAAAATCAGAAAGATCAATAGTAATTATAACGGTTCCTTTGCTTGAAAAGTCAAAATCGAAAGTTTTTGAAATGATTAATGTGCCATACTATGTAAACAACTGGAATTTAAGAATAGTGTTTTGAATAAAGATTGTGAGCTAACGGTTTTCATGAACAGAATAAACGGCGATTGCAAACTCAAACAAATAATAAACCATGTGGACATTTTTCATAAGCTTACCGAAAGCTAATATTTATTCGCCTTAAGCGATGAAACGAAATATAAATGTAACTGTTCTGAAAACCTAAACAGCGAAGAAGGAATAATTAATAACATTGGAATTCTAAATTTGAGACCAAACTGTACTTTCGAAACCTTGGAAACTAGAATTGAAACTCTTGTGCAAGAATTAACTATTGAAAACAAAGATGTATATCGTCCCGCACCAGTAGACTGCTGTTATAATGTAAAATTGAACGATTTAATTATAGAAGATGCAAATTTGCCTAAAATATAGCTTAAAAAATTAGCTGAATTACAATGTTTAACTATTGAAATTAGAAATCAAGAAAGTTACATGTCTAGAAAATTTAAAGAAATACCACCCCATGTTCAAGGCACTTTGTTTGGTATAAGTGGAATGTTAATTTTAATATGCATAATTTATTGCTCTTCTAAACTTGCAAAAAGGAATGGCATCACCATTCCCCGTAACTGCTTTAAGAAAAATCATAAAGAACCTGTAGTTGAAAGGGAAACGATGGTACAATATAATGATAGTAATAAAAGTAAAACTGTAACAAGAAGGCCAAATTCAAATGTACTTAGAATGAGTGATTTTGAAGTCGAAGAAAATTAATTAAAAAAAAAAATATAATTTTCATTTTAAGAAGCGAGGTGTTATGCATAACCATGTCCAGTATTTCCTGTCTGTCCACTTCAGATATTAAATTCTATTGTTCACACATTGCATCAGTTTGGGACTTGCATTATTGTAATCCAATACTCTTCAAGTGTTGTTCATAAATTGTTTATTTTCTCAAGTGGAGACCAAACGATCTCGCAAGAATATTCGTAACGGCTAATAGTTAAATTCTAGAGAAAACATCGCTGAATGTTTATGCATGCCACTTCCACCACCTGAAAGATATCACATTTCTTTGTGATATCTATTTACATCTAACACCCATGTGTATGTATATGTATATACATAGGGTCGGTAATTTTTCATCCCTTGCTTCGGGATAATTTTTGTAATAAAATTTAGTCTTAAGTAAAACTCTTAAATAAACGGATCTATTTTAAGTAGTAAAACCAATAACTTTGTTGTTTAAATCTTTTTCTGTTGGTGCATAACATAAGATGTTAGTTAGAAGTTTGCTAAACGCAAGATTTGCAAAGCAAAATACCTGCAAAGCATATGCAAAAAGCAAGCTAAAATGTCAAAAGCATATGTTTGCAAAGCATAAACATAATTCACCTGGGTATGAAGACTTTTATCCCTAACAGGATTAAAAGTATCAAACCCAAGGTTAACGCGTGGTGTGACTCGAGCTGCAAAGAGGCTATCAGGTTAAAAGAGGTAAGTTTTCGGCTATTCAAAGCCAACCCATCTGAGGAAAGCCGTAAAAAGTTTAAACGAGCCAGAAATGACTGCAATGCCCACATTAATCGTGTCAAATTCTCCTATGACCAAAAGTTGAGGCAAAAAATACTACAAAGTCCCACTGGTAGTAAAAACTTTTGGTCATTTGTTAAAAACATCAAGAATTCGGCCTCGTCATCTATCCCGACACTCATTTACAACGACATTCCAGCTGTCAGCTCTACAGATAAGGCCAATCTGCTTGCTGCTCACTTTGCAGTCAGCTCAACGCTCCCAGATTGTGCTTTGTCTCCCCCTGTACTCGAGCGCGTAGAATTCTCTAGACCAATCCACTTTCGCACTCGTACAGTGGCTAGAGTACTTTAAGATCTTGTCGTTCACAAATCCGCTGGTCCAGATGGTATTTCCCCTATCGTTCTGAAGAGGTGTTCTTCTTCGCTGGCAAAACTTTTTTTTTTTTTGCGTAAGCTTTTCCATCTGTCCTATTCTTCAGGACTCTTCCCGGGAAGATGGAAAACAGCATTTGTCCAGCCAGTACCAAAAAAAGGCGAATCTTCTTCTCCCTCCTCCTACCGACCAATTGCACTTACGTCCCTTCTTTCTAAGGTCATGGAAACGCTGATAAACCGTCAGCTAATGAAATATCTTGAATCGCGAAAACTTCTTAATGACCGGCAGTATGGTTTTCGCAGCAACAGGTCCACTGGTGATTTGATGACATATCTAACCGAAAAGTGGAACCAATCTCTTCACCAAGGTGGTGAAAGTAAGATCGTTGCGCTTGATATTTCAAAAGCATTTGACAGAGTTTGGCACCAAGCTCTCTTGTCGAAAATGCGTGCATTTGGAATCGATGATACTCTTCTTCAATGGATTAGAAATTACCTTTCGGACCGTTCAATTCAAGTTGTTTTGGACGGCTTCAAGTCTGCAACTCACCAAATAAATGCTGGTGTCCCCCAAGGCTCTGTTCTGTCCCCGACTCTCTTTCTCATTTTTATAAATGATCTACTGTCTGTTACTTCTAATCCAATCCATTACTTTGCTGATGACAGTACCCTCAGCTTCTCATATTCGTTTCTTGGGTCACGCCCCTCATCTTCGGGTGTGGAACTGGAACGGCAACGTATGTTAAGCTCATTAAATTCCGATCTTAACAGCATAACTCAGTGGAGTAAAACCAATAGAGTGGAATTTAATGCTTCCAAAACTCAATGCTGTCTCCTGTCATTAAAGCAAAACCCACACACACTGCCATTATCTACGATACGAGTATGAATGGCACTTACATCGCTGAAACCGAAAGACTTTCCATTCTCGGTATGTGTGTTAATGACAACCTTCGTTGGAATGACCACATATTCGATGTCGCCAAGAACGCCGCGAAATGTCTAGGCTTCCTTAAGCGTTGTAAGAAATATTTCACCCCTTCTGATCTGGCTACAATTTATAAGGCGTTTATTCGCCCGAAACTCGAGTACAACGCTCATATCTGGTCCGGTGCACCAATAACTTATTTGGAGCTACTTGACAGGATCCAAAAACGCGCGATAAAACTCATTGGCGACCGAGACATCGCGAGATCGATTGACTCTTTTTTTTTTTTTTTTTTTTTTTTTTTTTTTTTTTTTTTTTTTTTTTTTTTTTTTCATAAAAAAAGGAAATCCAAATCCCAGAGCACTCAGACTCGGTAACGTTCCATTGTACTACCAGGCAGATATCTTCTTTTTGGTGTAGAGGCATGTAATTGGGTGGCGTATGTTGTTGTTCCCCATGGGGATTGAACCTGCACCGCACGGGTCACAAGCCAACACACTAACCTCTACACCGTCACCTCCCACGATTGACTCTCTTAGTCATCGTCGAAATGTCTCCTGCCTGTCGTTATTTTATCGTTATTTCCACCATAAGTGCTCAAAAGAAATAGCCAGTTGCATTCCTCCCCTTGAACATTTCAACCGCAATACCCGCCATGCAGGGAATGCTCATCAGTTCACCCTCAAGCCTGTGTTCGGACGTACAGTGAAGTTCAAAGAATCTTTCCTCAGCCGTACAACACGAATGTGGAATGCTCTTCCCCGCTCCATTTTTCCTACACATTATAACCTACAGACATTCAAAACCAACGTGCATCGGCATCTCTCCTTTTCCTCTTACCCTAATTTCCTTAACGCCCGCGCTGTGTAGCTAATACATTATAAGGGTCCCAACAAATCCCTTTAGTGCGCGCTAATTATAAAAAAAAAAAAAAAAAAAAAAAAAAATGTAGATGACGTTTTGGAATGCACATTATTGCTTTATTTGTTGATTTTTGCAGGTTTGAGTTATGGACCCAGAAACAAAAATTATTTTGATTAAAATTCTGCTAAATTGTTGCACTTCATCAATTTTTGACGAAAAAAGAATACAAATATTAAAAAACAAATTGTTTATATTTTTTTTTCAAAAAACGTAAAATCCCAAAAAATAAGGGATTTTTTAACTTGATAAAGAAACATCTAAAATAAGTCACGTAATGTAATATTATTATTTATTTATCTATTTATTTTATAAATTAACTTACTTTTCTTCAAACTCAATTCAAACAAAAAATGCAAAGCAAGTGAATTACGCAAGTGTTTGTTTACATTTGCACAGATCCGCCAACATTTGCGCAAGAAAAAAAATCGACTACGTTTAGGGACAATCCAATCTGCTTAGCAGGGATTCTTATTCCTGCATTTTGGAACTGTTGTCAGATGTCAGTCGTTACTCTCCATCCGCTCATTAAAAATCAAGCAGCATTAAAAGTTGATCAAAATGTTTCTCTACAGTACAGACTTTGCAAGAGACTAGCGAAAGGAATGTGCGCTCAAATTCAAGCAGTGTATGGAGGGCCTGTATCGGTTTGTTTTTCCGGGGTACGAGACTTGCTACACTGGATCACTCAGACTCAATACTGGTCCATTGTACTACCAGGAAGACACACCACGGTCTTGTTAGAAGAAATTTCTTCTTGGGCTGCTGATAGAAAGCAGGCTATCCATGAACGTCGTCAAACTAGCTTGAACACAGCCTTGGGGCACAACCGTTTCCAAAATAGCCGCTCAGAGAAGGAGAAATGACATGGAAATCCTTCCGCCAAAGTTCATCAACAGTATTATACAAGTCGCAACAGTATTGTAAAGGACTTCTAAATGAACAGTTTTCTCGGATATACTTTCATGAGAGCCGTTCCTAACAAAGAAGAAGTACACGACATTACTGCCGAAGAAATTGGTAGGCGGTCAAAGACTCTAAAAACGAAAAGAAGTTGGGCCGGACAAGATACCCTTTGAGTTGTGTAAAAAGTTGGGAGACATCGGGTCCAAATGGCTCATGATTCCCATCTCCAAACTGATGAGAGGCGATCAAATGCCTAACCAGTGGAGGGCCAGTTTTCTTCTTCCTTTCTACAAAGGAAAGACGATACGCGAGATTGTGATAATAACTGTTTAATCAAGCTGATGTCACACACCATGAAGACAGCCAAATGCGGAAAATAATACGGCTATCTGAAGACCAATACGGGTTCGTCGCAGTAAATTCAACCACAGATGCAATCCGAAGTATAAGGATCATGATGGAAAAACCTATTGATTCCTTTCGTTGCAGTGTCAATGCAACCAGCACTTGATTTAATGTATCGGTTGATGTTTGTATTCATCCGAAAAAGATGGAGTACCTGTGATGACCGTTCTATGATCCAATCCGACCGAGCGACGGGAAAACTCCGCCCAATGATTAAATATCTGGGGATTCGACTCATAACTAGCTTTTTTTCAAACAAAATCCCATTTCGCCATGCAGCATTGGTGTCTATCAATGCAAACCCAACATCAAGTGTTATGTACGAAACTCAAAGCAAACACCAAATGCAAAGAAAATATCTTATCTAACTAATCAGAGATTATAGCGCAGCAATCTCAACTAACACAAATCTGATAGTACAGAGAATGGAATGCAAACTTCAAAGTTCAGGAGAATATAATTGTTTACTTACTCTCTTCGAGGGCGGTTTCAGCAACAGTTCCTATAAGCTTCATTATAAGATATGGAGCTGTGAAAATAAAACTAATAAAAGCCAGTACTGGCCATGGTGATGTGCCCTTCCTAGGTAGGGCAGGTCCTTGCTTTCCCGACTGTTCCGCAAGAGCTGCAGCAAATGCTTCTTTGAAAGCAATTGACGAGGGATCCAGATTCGATATTCGAAGCCAATAGAGCATTCTGAAAACGAACAAAATAGATTTTGTTCACAGAAAATTGCTTTGATAACTCACTTTCTATAAATCCAGTTTACGCCACGGAATATGGCAAACGTCTGCCAGAATTGAGCAAATACTGTCCTCAGACGACCAAAGTTCGCTGCAACTCCGAGAATAGCTCGAAACGAGCTCGTCAGTGCGAAGAACGTCGAGTCAAGCATTGATGCAATGTTTCCAATGGCGGACACTAACGATTCAATACTCTGAAAGGCTGGGCGTGAACTATTCTCAGCCATTTGGATGAACCTCTGCTCTGGGTCGGCCGGATTCATCCCATAACGACCATACGAGCCACTATATCCCCCGAAGCCACCGTATCCCCCACCAAAGCCACTTCCGAATCCTCCGCCAAAACCACCAGCACCGAATCCTCCATATCCCCCTCCTCCCATGAAGGGGCTCGCATTGTAACCAAAGGAATTGCTCTGCCCGTATCCATTGACCAAGCCTCCTCCTCCCATCATTGGTGGCGGAGGTATAGCTGGTGGGCCTAGTGATCTCACATTTCCGAATGGTGTACGCATGACTGCCGAAGTCGGACCACCAGCAATTACGGGCTCATTAAGTACAGCACTGCGGAAATTTGCTGCGGTATCAGCCATGGTCGGTGTGTCGTATGTTTTTGTTGAACTTTGTTCCGCCCTATTATGCCCAAAAGCACATGTAAAATTTTGACTTATTGCACGAAAATCGTAGTTTTATTTTTTTTGATTATTTTCTACACGCATAGGGGGACTTTTTAACTGAAGAAAAACTGATGAGCCGATTATTATTTTTGTTTTTGCGAACTAATTTCACTCTGTTGGTTCACTTCACTGCCGTCATTTAAAAAAATGTCCCTTTCTTTATTTGACAGTTTGTTTGAAGTTTCTCTTAGGGGATGTGTTCATGTTGTATGTTATTTCAGATTGGGCCTAGGTAAACTGCTTTTCACTCCATCTGGATGACATTATTCAACAATGAAAAAACTACATGATTCTGACAGGTGAGGGAAATTCAATAGGCAGTGATTAAAAAATAGATTTTTTAGCAATATCTTCTGGAAGTATGTATGTAAGTATATAAAATAAGTGAACAAATTGAAACAACCACGTTGCGAAAGTTTATTGCATCCAGTTGAGAAAGTACTTGCTGAGGTTTAAGCAGCCAAGAAAACGCAACAGCGACTAATTACTCATCTTTACAAAACCATTCTACTCAGTCTTTCAGAACCAGAAAATGTGGTTTTAAACAATTGCTCCGAAGTTCCATCGCAGTATGCATGCCGGCCAGATCGCCGGTCATAGTTTGACAGAGATCAAGGTCGCTCAGATGAACAAAATCCCCGAGAACATCATTGCCACCGTGGATTAGGCTACAAAACAGAAGGCAAATGTCAATACGGGGCAACATCTCCACCAGCGAATAAAATGCAGAAAACTGCTTTAAAATAAAAGCTATCCATTGAAAGTGTAATTTTTTATTTTTATCCCGACTAAAGTAAACAATCTCAAATGAAACAACACACTTCCAGCATGATTTCATATATGTACTTCTGCTGCCACTAAGTAAAGGCGAACATCTGGTGGATCTTGTTGTGCATACTCCATTGGCACTCATTGCGGGTGGCAATGGTGCAGTAGTTGTATTCGCTTACGGAATGGAAGGTCGTGCGTTCGAATCCCGGCCAAGTCCATTACTTTATACCGAATACATGAAATCGTTATCTCCCTAAGTAACTTAGACACCAGCCGTGAAGAAAAACCCTACAACTGCACCCAAACACTTCTTTCCTATCTCTCTATTCTTTCTAATACCAAGTAGCTTACACTGTGTTCCTAGCATTATAAGGGTACTGTAACAACAGAAAAAAAATCCCTTTAGCGTAAGCAAATTATAAAAAAAAAAAAAAAAAATATAATAGCGTGTGTTTCTTTTGACAAATGCGGTCTGTAACTATTTATGTCCTTATTCCTTCCCAGCCAGCTATGAAAACACGTAAATATTTAATAAAAACATTTGTTAAAATACACAATTTCATTTTAATCTGTCTGTTTTTACTTTCATTTTTAATATTAATTAAATTCACCATATTTATTATGGTTCTCTTATTCCTTTATGTACTGGCGTATTTATAGGTATTTATTTTCTTATTGATTGTTATATTTTTTGTTGTTGAATTGTTAAATACACAATAATATTATAAAATGTAATATCAATACGGACTGTCAGATTGGAAGTAATTTTCTTGTTGCAGGCGAAGGTCGTCAGGTGCCAGGTTCCAGTCCCAATAGACCTCCTCACGACAACGTCAGTTTCAAATGAACACAAAAAAAAAAACAGCTGAATGAAATGAAGGAAAACAATGGCGAATTTGCATGGCGGGAAATACGTTCTTCGCGGATATTTCCTAAAAAGTTTATAACAAAGCCAATTTTAACAAAAAAAAAAATTCCGGAACTAAGAAGGAGTATCCAAAACACGTTTTGGAATATTAAAAAGTTAACATTATGATATGATTGTGTACAAAAAATAAAACTGAAAAAGTAAGAATCGCATAGTTGTGCCAAAAAATGTTTTTGTTGCGAATAACTCGTAACAAGTTTGTATTAAAGCGAATTATAACAAAAACAAATTTCCAGAACTAAGAAGGAGTATCCAATCACTATTTTGGAATACTAAAAAGTTATCAATATATTAAGATTCTGTACAGAAAATAAAAGTGAAACCGTGACAATCGCGTTGTGGCAAAAAAATATTTTTGTTTGGAAGCAAATAAGTTGAAAAGTTTTCTAAACGTACATTTTTACTTTTTATTCAAATACATTTTTCAATTTTCGGTGATTATGTTCACTGTTTTTATTGCTTTTTTCACTTTAACATACTTTCTCATGATTTTTCTCTAAAATGTGTCACTTTTTAACCTTCAGTAGCTGCTGTTTTCGCTTAAATATTCACTTCATTAACAATAACAATGATTATTCTATACAATTTTTGCATATTTCTGCAATTTTATCTCAATTTGTTTTTGACGTTTAAGAAAGGGATACGACTCTTCAGAAAGAGATAGCTTGGTGAAAAGGTCTATAGAGTTTGCGGTTATATCTTTTTCTCCATACGCCCTCTTTGCACACATAACCGAATTTGTCGAATTTCATGTATTCCTAAGGGTTCCAATTCTCTCTACTGGAGTGCACCCCCATTTCAGTTGAACACTCCCTCGGTTGTTTGCAGCAGCTGTACAGTTGAACCTGATTGAAATTGAACAACATCGGCGGAAAGTGACGTTTGTTTAGTAAGCGATAGTCGTGCAAAAAGTTATTTACTATCATACAGCATTAGAAACCCCAACTAAAATTACTTTTGAATTGTGAAAATATAAAAATAAACATCTTTGCAAAATATTCCCTCCATTAATGGAAAAGAACCATGAAATTTATTCCTTGCGTGAATGGGCACCGCTGACGGAGATAATCGAAAAAATCCCCCATCGCGTCAAAAAGGGTCTGTTTGGGGCTGATCTGGGAATAACATGCATCGATGCGGTCCAGGAATTCATTGCTCTCGGAAGTGATGCCGGAATTGTGTTCTGGTTCAATCGATTTACTGGAGAGGTGCAGAAACTGCGTGCCGAGGTGAGGCATCCATGCCAATGACCACGGTTGAGTGGGCGAGACTGGTTGGTGTTCAGTTGAGCTATTGTTTCTTCTTCTATTTTTATAGTTTTCTTCCCCAATAACGCGCTTAAAAATCGTTTCATCCGTCGAATACATGGTAGCCGCTGGCTCTGCCAGTGGTCAAGTTAGCGTGTTCCAAATTCAGAAGGAATTACCGGCTGATTTAAATCTTGCTGCTCCATTTACCAAGGCAAAGCCGGTGGAGCGGTACACAATTCGTGATTTGCATCGCTGTACTATAACATGCTGTGAATGGTCAAAAAATGGAATGAATCTATATTCGGGCGATAAGCAGGGCGTTATCGTACTGACCGAATTTGACTATCAAACGGTAAGTGAAAAAAATAAAAATATTTCCGTGACTGAAGTAGATATGACTTCTGTTTTATTTTAGCACCTAAGCAAATCCGTCGAAATATTAAACGAAGCATATGAAATTGTCCAGCTAAGCGTGCATCAAAGTCATCTGCTTGTCTCTACTTTGTATCGGGCGATAATCTGCCAGAAAAACCGCAAGAACAATCAGTGGCAACTGTCGCAAGTGGGTAAGAAGGATCGAAACGTACTCACCGATATCGGGGGAACAATTTTCCGAAAAGACCAAATACCTCAATTAATTTGTGGCCGACCCGGTTTGAGGCTATGGATAGCCGATTTAGATGGGAATGTTGAGACGACGCTGTTATTTAAGGATGCCCTGAGTAAGACGAATGCAGCCTGGGATATACCTATTTTAAATCCATGTCGCAGTGTGACTAATTCAATTACGAATTTTCGATCGATAGACGTTTATCTGAACAAGTATGTTGTGACGCACGACGAATCGGTGCTGTACATCCTCAACTTGGATAAATTAAAAGTTGAAGCCGTAGCTACTGGGTTTAGGAACATTATCGACTTTTGCATATGTAACGAGGAGATTTTTGTACTGGAAGGATCGCGGAGTCTGTTGAGGTTGGCTAGCAGACCAGAGCCGCCAAGTAAATCAGGTAATTTTTTCTTTCCTTGCTTTTCTGCAACACTCCAAAATCATTAATTCCTCTATCTCTCGTTACAGCTAAGATTATTTTCAATCCACTTCTACCTCCGCCAGTTCCGGTGTTGGGAACATCTCTCTTTGAATCTCCAATCGAATATGAGGCTGAAGATGAGGCCATCATTAACGCCGAAGAATGCTTTGAATTGCCTCCAATCGAAGAATTCAGTTCGGACATTGCAATTGAACTTGCCGTTGAGTCGCCGCACGCTGAGCAATCACGTCGAATGGAGATCTTCAGCCAAATTGGTGAGAAAGAATTCGAAGAATCCATCCTACATCATCGAGGTGTGAACATGAATAAAAAAGAAGAAAGGCCAAAGAAGAATAAAAAATCGAAAGCCGAAGGAATTGTTGAGATTGGTCAGGCCATCGCTGAATGCAGTAGCAATTCGAAAGAGAAGCCAGAGAAGCCGAAAACCTTGGAATTCACTGCAAAGCCAATTGTTATGGACGCAAGCTTCTGCACAGATCTGAGGTGAGTGGGCTCACCTGGCAATTTATGTAACAAAAGCGATTATCCGAATAGTAATTCTGTATTTTGTATCTTCAAGTTCTTCTTTTATTCCTTCCTTATCGAAACCGTCATCCTCTCTACCGCCATCCTTTAAGAATTTTCTCCCCGAAGCCTTAACGCCCAACTCTCTACAGCAGGTCATCGAAATCAAGGAGAAAGTACTCGCTGAGAAACTCAACTTGGAACCAGTCGAATTGTCCGAAATCTCCGAGGAGGAACTCCAAAAATCACGCTTAGAGCTGCGTTCACAAATGCAATCACAGATTGAATCTACGACGTGGCAGTACGCCGCACTGAAACAGTATGCGATGACCACTCAATTAGAAGACGCCGAGGTGCAGACGACTCCGCGTAAGAAAATCCACTTTATCAACGAAGACGAGTGCACGGATGAATGCGATTCGGCGGAGATACTACATAAGCCTCTACAATTCATTCCAACACAGCCAATTGGTGATATAGATTCCCATGAAATGATGCCGCCTGTTGTAAAGCTACATGAAAGCATGAGGATACCATCGCTGTGGAACATATCTGTGGAGAATTTTGGCGGTCGTTCAAGTCCCGAGCCAACCAGTTCAAATTCACAAACGTCAAGCGAGTGGGAATTTTTGGATAATTGATTTTCAACCGTTAAAATGCCTATTTTCTTCGCTATTTTGTTTGTTCGTCAACAGAGCAAATCTACTGAGAGAGGAAACAGCAACGAATTGTGCGATGTGTGTGATTTTGTTTTTGTCGTAGATCGATCCGTACAGCGTTTTATCACTGCGCTGCCAGTATGGAAAATAGATACTTATCAATATTGTGATGCACCTATGTAAAGTTTGATTTTCATTTCATTTGATTTCTTTTTGTATATTTTTTTCGTCGTTTGTTGTACCTATTTGTATATTTAGTGCAACAATTACTTTCGTAAATTATTTAGCAAGTTAGCTTAGATTTTTTTTCTTATTTTGTTGAACATTTTATGAAGAAAAATCATGAATCCACTCATTTATTTATAAAAGTTTAGTTAAGAGCTTATTATTTAATATTATAAAATATATTTTCCTTTGGAATAAACGCGTACGCGCTGTTTTTAATGTTTTGCTTTCAGCATTACCCCAGGCTATAAATCCCTTGCATATTGTCCGGTTCTTATAAATATAATCCGTTGACATGCACTGGCCCTCAGTTTCTACCAAGACTTGATTTTCAAGGTTTAATATGGAAGGACTGTTGCCCGATGTTTCTAATGGGTTTCGTCGGCCTAATTCGGCACCTTTCAAGGTTGATGTTGAGATTTCAAAGAAACTTAAGCCGAACTGCTTTGTCGATTTCGATTTCTCATATATTTAGGAGCTTTCGACAGACATCGATAGAGTGTAGTACAATATTCTACAATACTATCCATGAAAGGCACTATGACGATCTATGGTTAAAACCGTTATATGCACAGTAATAATCTACATTCTCTACTGAGATAACTGGTACTGCCTGTATTGTTCCCACACTGTTTTTCACAAAGCACAAAGCTGTACGTCAATAGCATCCCACCGGATCAGAATAGCAAACGAGACAAGTTGCTACAAGTATAGTATGAAACATAGGGACGGGCTACAGTCCGCTTGGGCGAACTGTTGGATACCCTATTCTTATTCCCATCCCTCATAAGTGGGCGTGACAAAAGTCTAAGTATGGTTATGGTTAAGATTTAAAGGATTTTATCCCCGGCTCAAACTTTGGTTTTTCAATAAAATTATTTTATTTAATTGTGGGCGTGTCAGTAAGCGGATTTGAAAAAAATTAACACATGAGCATAAAGGGCCCCTAGAGAGTATATATTATAAATTTCAGCTCGCTAGCTCAAACTTTGAATTTTCAAAAAAAGTTTTTTTTTAAATTGTGGGCGTGTCAGTAGGCGGATTTTGAAAATATTTTCAAATGAGCTTAAAGGGCCACTAGAGAGTATATATTATAAATTTCAGCTCCCTAGCTCAAATTTTGGTTTTTCAATAAAATTATTTTATTTAATTGTGGGCGTGTCAGTGCGCGGATTTTGAAAATTTTATATCGCGAGCAGTTTTAGGAGTCATAGATCATATATAACAAATTTCTCAAAATTCGATTTTTTCCAAAATTTGGTTTTTTTGAGTTTGTCGGCGTGTTGGGGGCGGATTTCAAAAATTCGTAAACTTGATTATTTCGGGTCCCTAGAGAGTATATGGTTAAAATTTCAGCTCTCTAGGTCCAGTTTAAAGGCCTGATTTTTGCCGACGAACGGACGGACATGGCTAGATCGACATTACTATCGATGCTGATCATAAATATAGTAACTTTTAGGGGTCTACGGGCAATATTAAGGTATGTTACAAACTATGCTTCAAAATTAATATACCCTTAGAATAGGGTATAAAAACCGCTCAAAATTATTTGGTGGTGGTTTTTTTGCAAGGTAATTGAATAAAACACATTTTTTTTTTTTAAATTGTTTATTCTTAAAAAATATGTACAGTAGGCTCACAATAACGTGCACAATTAAAAACTAAGCCAGTTCACGTTTGCGGAGGTTGAATTTTAACAAAGAATTAGACAATGCCACTCTAGATATTAATTTAAAAGCGGATTTTCTTTATTAGGTTAAAAAAGCTGGTTTTTACTGTAAGGTACATAACTGTGTTTTAAATTCGTTTTACATTTTTAACAACAAGTTATTGCATAGGTACGTACATACAATACAATACAAATATTAAGTTTTGGTTGGCATACAGATTTAATATGATACACTAAGCGTGAACATTACCGACACGGAATTTAGGGAAAAAAGTCGGCCTGTTTTAGTGTCCTGTTTTTCTCCAAAAGCCTTCCACCTGCCTTTTCCCTTCCACCTGCCTTTTCAACTATCGCGCATTTGTCCCTGAACCCTGAATGACAAAAAGCTTTGTTTTTATTGAGGACTTGTTGATGCATAAAGCTTTGTAGAATATCCCAACAGTAACGCTATCTATGATTCGAAGTGGACAGCACTCTCCATTCGGAGGCCACCGAACACTTCTCATTCCCAAACCCGTCACTCATCCATTATCGACTCTGAACGCATTCCATCCAATGCGAGAGCTGTCAGACTGCGGACGCATCCCAGCCGCACGTTTTTCGGGTGAACCTAACCGTCCCACGGTACTCCGCGACGGGAGCAAGGAATAACTTCTTCGGAAGCAGAGAACTTCCACGCCCGTTTCACTCGGATGTGGCAAGCCGGCCTTTCTTTCTTTCTCCTTCGGTTCTTCTCACTCTCTGTAGGGAGCATACATGGAAGCTGCATTTGTACCATCGCGTAGTCCCAGCAGACTCCCCCGCTTATTTCAGTGCGGCATCATGGCTACGGAAGGTCAGCTTGGAAGCATCAGCCCAGAAACTTCGGGCCTCGGCAACTTAGGAAGTATAGGTTTTGGTGCCTTGGTTGTTTTTCTTTTCTTTCAGTTCACCTGTGCGATCTTAGATTTTGTTCTGTTAATGCATGTAAAACATGGGTAACCCCAGTCCGGGGCTGGAAACCCTCCAGAAGAGCTCCGGAATCCTGTGAGCTGGTACTCCATAAGGTAGCTCGGCTATATGGACGAGGTTCGCAAGTGACAGATAGCGTTCAACTTGATTTAGGATTTCTTCTGTTTTGGTCGTGTTGGATTTTAAACCGAGCCGTGTTTTTGGGTGACTTGGGGTCGAATCGAGCCCGACGTTCCACGGCTTCCTCGCTAACACAACTGAAGCGTGTGCACGTTACAACTTATAAGCTTAAAACAAAGGGCGCACAAAACTAATGAAACACAACAAAAACAAAAAAACCGAGCATGAAAGGCAATTAAAACCAGTTAAAGCAAGGAACAACTAGGAACAGAACAAGACGATACGAACTGACTTGCAACAAACTAAAATCTGTAGACGAGATGTTTTAAAAAGAAAAATAGATTTCAAGTTAAAGCTTGCTTGAAATTGTAGGTCCGTTCGCGTACTTAATGTGTAGAAAAATAAAAACTGTCAAATCTCCAAAATCAAGAGAGAATCCTCTCATTTCAAAGAAAAGTACGCAAACGCTGTGTAAAAAGATGGAAAACGTCCAATTTTGGCTTGAAAAGAGGCAACCGCTGTTTTTTTTTGCTGGCAAACTCATAGGATTTAATCATTTGACAGTTTTCATTTTTTTACCGGCTGAAATTCTGTGTGAAGAAAAATGAACGAAAATACATTTTTCTTTCGTTCATCTTTTTACCATTTTCTCAGTACGCGAACGCGTTTGTGTAGTTTTGCACGAAAGTTTATACAGATAAATTTATGTTTGCATAGCTATTAGTTTGCGAACAGACCTTGTTTTAGAGTGTTCATGATTAGTTCACGTTTTAAAGATGTCAATGTTAAAAAAAAACTATTCACGTTATTCGAGTTCACGCTAACAAGAATTTATTGTAAATACATTTCGAAAGAAATTTCTTATATCAGACTCGCTAGCTGAAAGCTCGCCTCCACCTTCTTCTTGATCAACATCCTACATACGAGTACCTACTTCTCTTATAATCGGTTCAAACTCAGTTGACACAAAGCTGCATAAGAAAACCAGCCTTTGACATGAAAAGCTGTGTCAACTGAGTTTGGACGGACTATACCATCGCTTTGCGGAGGTAAAGCTAATGCGTTTGCATGTCGTTTTCCATTGGTAAGGTCACAGTTATAGCCATACGTAAAATGAAAACGTAAACATTTTGATTTGCTTTTTTGGTTTAGTTAAAATGAATAGATCGACATAATCTTTGTCTTAAAATGTTGCTTATGAATTAATCAACTAATTTGTCACAAAATAATTGAGAAATTAAACATACAATTAGTTAGAAAACGAATTCATTAATTTGTCCGTACGGAAAACTCTTTCTGTTCAACTTCCCAGTCCATTCACAGAAATGATACAAATCGGTCCTAAGATTTCTTAGTTTCAATGTGTTTACTGTTCCACTTTGTACGTTTGGTTATAACTGAAATGGGTCCTAATCCGGAAGAACTCTCCGATCTGGGATGTAAATGGAAGCAACCACATCTCATTTGAGTTTGAAATTTTGATGTTGTTGTATTTGTGAGTATTTCTGGCTGCAGGAAATAACCCCCCAAATGAAAGATGAAATAACTCCCCAAAATTTGTATGGAGGTGGGGATTTATTTCATGGGTTTTTTTGGACTTATTTCATACTTTAAATTGGGGGGTTATTTCATAGTGAAATAAGTCCCCAAATTCAACTATGAAATAAGTACCCATATTTGGGACTCAAAGTGCAATAAGGCCAAGTGCTAAAATAAAACCTCGCACCTACTCCAAATCAAACATTGACCCCAAGCAGGGGGGTTGCAGGGGGGCAGCATGCCTCCGCATACGCATTGCACTGTTTATGGAATCCTAGGGTGCGAGGTTTTATTTTAGCACTTTTCCTTATTGCACTTTGAGTCCGTGAAATAAGGCCATACGAATTCATTTTACCGAAAGCATGCCCTACCCCCTCACATACGCATTGCACTGTTTATGGATAAACAGGCAATGCGTATGGGGGGGGCATGTTGCCCCCCCCCCCCCCCCCCCCCCCCCCCCCCCCCCCCCTGCAAACCCCCTGCTTGGGTCACTGTTTGATTTGGAGTAGGTGCGAGGTTTTATTTTGGCACTTGGCCTTATTGCACTTTGGGGAAATGAATTCGTATGCCCCTATTTCACTTTCAGAAAGCCATAGTGAGTTATAACACCTTGAACACTTGAAATCCATTTTGGGGACTTATTTCATACCATTTCGGGGACTTATTTCATCTTTGATTTGTTATTGTTATTTCATTTTACATTTGGGGGGTTATTTCCTGGATCCAGTATATCTCGATCATCAAGGAAGTTTTGCACTTGTGTTTTTTCCAAATTCCTCCAGAGTTCAACGACAACCGCATCATCATGAGATGATGATGACGACTAAGATAATGAAGAGGATGATAGCAATTGAAAATCGTATAAGCCATTTTAATTTTTTTTATAAAACTTGTTAATTATTAATCAGAAATGATGAAAAATGCAGAACAACAAAAAAGATCTTTGACGTTTAAACTTGTTTGAATGGATGAGTGATGCTGGTTTTGATTCTAAATTTAATCCTGAAGCAAATTTCTCTTCTTCTCAGGGGAAGAACTGACATTCAAGTGCGAATGGAATATGGAAGAGTATGGAAACATTCCGGGTTGCCAATGGAAAATGATATAAGATTAAGTACCTACCTCTTGTGAAAACGGCGTTTTCGTATGCTGCCTTTGAAGTGATTCAAAACAAAATGGGGGACGAGAGCGGACAGTTTTATAGTGGGTGGTGGCATATGATTCCCAATAGACTAAGGATTACGCCTTTTGAAAATTAGATTGCTGAATGGAATAGGCCTGAATAGTCAGAGTAAAAAATACCAATAAGGAATAAATGCATTTTCTAAAATGAATGTCTTCTGACTGACAATGCGGTTTCTTCTGAATCCTTTAACATATCAAAATCCTATAGACTTAAGGATAACGCCTGCGTATTCTACGGGCTATCCGTGAGGCCTGCCACCAGATCAAACTACATTCAATCATAACGCGGTGGCAAAATATCGTTTTGCTTATTAACAGTCAGGTTGCTATTAATCCCATCGCCTCAGTCCCTATCCTAGTTAGTACTAGAATGCCGAAATGAGCTTGCCCTTCTTTATCAGTTCAAGGTAACCCTGATCTGGTTCAAGGGCATAGTAACGCTAATGGAAAGTAACATGCCGACGAATTGGCAAAAGCAAGGCTAAGCCCTCCACTGTTCACTCGCGAAACCAGTTCATGTTCCGCTCGGTGCAGTAAAGGCAAACACAACCTCAGAATACCTCACAAAAGCCACCCTCAGAACGGTAAGGCAAACAAAATGCGTCACATCCAGAAAGATGTGGTCAAACTACAACAAGGCAACAACAATCGACCTTCAATGCAACACGCGGAAAAGTCTCGCCAGAGCTATAGCAATTATTACGGGGCACTGGCCTAAAGGGGACAGACCATGCGTTCAAGCTACGCATCCCCGACAACACCCAGACCAGACCAGACAATTAGCATTAGTAAAATTATTCTTCAATAAACCTTGAGTCTCTGAGAAAAGTATTAAGGAAATAATAACTTTCTTACATTTCACAGATTGGATCTAGACGCTCCTCATAAACAAACGCTAACCCCCAGGGTTATGTGAGTATGTATGTGGTAACAAAATTGCACTCAGTAATATGTTCTTTTTTTTAATAAACCGTTACACGCACCTACCTACCTACCATCCTAGATACCTAGTTTGTATCGTATCTCCACAAAAAGGGACAGATATAGAAACCTCTGGATCTCACAAATGCTAAGTCAACATTATTTGATTTGCCTCAGGGAGGAGGAGTCCAAAGACTGCCGATAGCTTTTGAGATCGAACCTTTGAACCTTAACAGATGCAGTAAAGTGGGGGGTAAATGGTCCCTCAAATCCATGTTATAACCGTCAAAGTAAATGGTCTTTTATAAATCATTAAGTACTTGACAACTTCTTTTTTAAATAAAATGCAAACTACTTGAGGATATCTAAAAAAAAATTGATTGGCTTGAATTACTATCAAAACATTTATGAATGGAATTAGACTTCGACTCGGCCGCACATTTCGACCGATACGGCCACTATTTCTCGTTCAATATTGGCTCTGAGCTCCTCTAACGTCGCCGGCTTGTTAGCATAGACCAATGATTTAATGTAGTCCCATAAAAAAAGTCTAAAGGCGTTAAATCAAACGATATCGGCGGCCAATAGACGGGTCCGTTTTTCGAGATAACACGTTAACCGAACTGAGACTTCATTAACTTGATTGTTGCACCCGCTATTTGGCTTGTGGCACCGCCTTGTTGGAACCACATATCACTAATATTCAATTCATGCAATTGCTCAAAGAAAAGAACGCCCCAACATGTCTCTGTAGCGAATACCATTTACCGTAACATCTAACATGACGGCCATTTTCATCGACGAAAAAAACGGCATGTAAATCTCATGTAAAATCGCACTCGCCCGAAAACCGACAGAATGAACTCACATATTTTTGTAAAATTTAATTCACCGTACGATAAAAATTTTGTACTTAAATCGATCGCACTATTTCGTAAACAAACGAACCAGGAATTATGTTTACACAATCTGGGACTCAATTCAACCGGTAAAATACATTTACGCGAATGCTTAACAAAACAAAACCAGCTGATACTAAGCCATGCGTTGAAAATGAAAAAAAATAAACAACTAGTGTCTGTCTCTGTATACTCTTCTCGAGGATCAGTATACATAAAACGTCTTCAAAATTCGAATGCTGTGTTAGTTGATTGTATGGAAAACTTGGACGGAATTGCCAGTCAGACTGAAGAACAAGAAGCAGAAACCTTATAGATTAACTAAATTTTTCCTTTCGGTAATTTTTATTCTTTTTTTCTTTTAATTGCACTAATTTTTCTTATCTCTTTTTTTTATATCTTATGTAATTAATTTTTGAAATTCTATTCATAATTCGTACATTATACCTAATAATAAGAACTTTTGCTGTGTATTTTTTCTTTTTTCGGTTTCTGAATTTCATTAAGTAGAGCCATGCCAAATGTTAACAACACACGTATTATGCTCAATGTATTGAAAAGGCAGAGCAATGGTCTACACATTTGCCACTTTAACGCGCAGAGTCTGCTGCCGAAAATTGATGAATTTCGGGATATGTTTGAGGAATCTGGTTTAGATATTGTCTGTGTGTCTGAAACATGGCTGTCAGACAGCATCAATGATGAAATGTGTCGACTTATTCGTTTTAAATGTTTCCGGACTGATAGAGTTGGTCGTGCTGGTGGAGGTGTTGCCGTGTATATTAGAGATGGTATCAATTGCAAATTTAGGTGTTCGTCAGAGATTGGTAGTAAAATTGAGTACGCATTTGTAGAGATTGTTAATAATGAAGGTGATAAGCTTCTGATTGGTTCCATTTACCGGCCAAACCGTTATATTAATGCTTCCCATTTGCTAGCTACCCTAGAAGAAATTTCCATTACCTGTCCTAACATAGTTTTATGCGGGGACTTTAACAGCAATATCTTAACTGAAAATCACTTAGTTGATGACATGATTGGACTTAATTTACTCCCCGTCAATACCACTGAACCTACCCATTTTTCTGGGCAGTCATCAATACTACTAGACTTGTTTTTCGTTAGCGATATAAAAAAGGTACTACTTTACAGCCAGCTTTCCGATCTTATTTACTTGGCGTTTGATTTCTGTATTACTATTTGTCCTAGAACATTTCGATATCGTAATTTTAAAAACATTGATCGTTCACTCTTAGAGCAACATGTCCGTGGAATTAACTGGGATACTATGCACTGTCTGCCATCATCAAAGGCCCAGGATGACTTTCTCAACGGAAATCTAATTGCTTTATACAATGATCATGTACCGCTAGTAACTAAGACTATTACGCCAAATAACAATACAAACACTTGGTTCTCAAACACAATACGTGCACTTATGCTCCAGCGCGATCAAGCTTATAAGCAATGGAAACGCTTTCGCTGTGAAGGTCTTCATGACTTATACCGGACGCTCCGAAATAAAGTCGTTGCGGAAGTACGTAAAGTCAAGACAATCGTTTACACTCGACGTTTAGGCCCATCTGTGAACCGTAGTACGCTCTGGAGAAACTTGCGAACTTTAGGCATCGGCAAATCTAAGTCCAATAGCAATGTGAACATCGACCTCAATGAGTTGAATACTAAATTTGTATCTTTCCAACAATCCGTTATTGTATCTGATGAGTCTTCAATACAAACGCAAGGCCAGTCTATTGTGTTTACTACTTCCATTAAATCGAATGCAGTTGGGCTTGATTGTTTACATCCGCTGTTCCTAAAGATTATACTTCCATTTTACTGCCTTACATAACGCATATTTTTAATACCGTACTAATGACTGGAGTTTTTCCCCCTCAATGGAAATTAGCAAAGATAATACCTGTTCCTAAAAACCAAAAAGGGGATGTGATTTCAGGCCGATCTCTATCCTGCCACTCTTTCCAAAGTATTGGAAAAAATTCTACAGAAGCAAATAAGCCAGTATATTGGAGACAGCAGTATCTTAACACCAATGCAGTCCGGTTTTCGGAAAAAAACACAGCTGCATCACTGCGTTGCTTAATGTAACCGAAGATATACGGTATGGTATTGATAGAGATGAGGTAACATTCTTAGTCTTGCTCGATTTTTCAAAGGCGTTTGACACCGTTGACCACTCCACCTTATGCTCTAAGCTTCTGCATTTGTATAACTTTTCTCCGTGCGCCGTAAGTCTGATATCGTCATATTTAACCAATAGATTCCAAGCTTTTGAATCTAATAATAGTCTTTCTGACTTTTTACCTACTGTCAGTGGTGTGCCGCAGGGATCTATCTTGGGACCTCTATTGTTTTCGTTGTATATAACGGAGCTGCCCTCGATTGTTAGGCATTGCTCTATACATTTGTATGCAGACGATGTACAACTCTACATTAGCTGCCCGTTGGGTCTTATCGATCACGCCGTAAGCTGTATGAACGACGATCTTTCAGAAATAGCACGTTGGTCTCTAAGAAATGGTCTCTTGCTAAACCCTTCTAAGTCTTAATGTTTACCGATTTTCAGAAAACCGTTGGACTTATCTTATTTCCCCACTATCATATTAAACAACTCTCCAATAGAGTACGTTCAAAATGCTCGTAACCTTGGAGTTACTTTTAACCAGCAGTTAACATGGGAAAATCACATTAATACCGTTGTTGGAAAATCGTATGGTATTCTTCGTGCATTGTCGACCACGCAATTTCTCACGCCGTTGGCTACCAGAATTATTCTCGCGAAAACTCTCATTATGCCTGTCTTAACTTATGGTTGTGAAATATATTTAAAATGTAACTTCGCTAGTAAACGGAAGGGTTTCTGACTTTTCACCTCGATTGTATAATATGTCATTTGATAGTCTTCTTCAGTTTCGGACTTTATGTCTGTTCTCTGATGTTCTGCTAACCAAAAAACCAACCTACCTTCATGACCGAATAAGGACCGTCTCGTCAAATAGGCCAAATAGGTCTGGACAATTAATTAACCCTCGTCACTCAACATTAAACTCCGAACGTCAATTTTTTGTCAACTCTGTCCGTTTGTGGAATAATCTACCACGAGAACTTAGAAGAATAGATAACGCAGCATAGTTTAAAAGGGAACTAAAAATATATTTATCAAGATAATCTCAAACACCATATACCTACAAATATTATTATTATTATTGAAATTTGTTTTTCTTTTTTTTAATTGTTACTATCAGTATGTAGCTTTCATTTTTAGGTTCGACTATAGCTTAGCAATAATTTAAAAGAAATTATATCTTACTTTGTATAAGCTCCCAATAAAATAAATAAATAAATAAAAATAAATAAAAATAAACTAGATCAGATTCGTTTAGTTTACTATGCTGGCGTGACGTGCTTTTTTTTCTCGCCTGGTATAACATTCAATTTCTAGTTGCTCCTAAACATACTAATTGTGAGAGTGCACAAATTTGATTTTGTAGGGTTGTTTTCAATTTTTATAAGACTAAAACCTACGAACACTATTCGTTTAGTAAAGTAATTAAAATAAAGTTCCCGCTCATAAAAAAAGGAAAACAAAAAAAAAACAAAAAAATTCTTCTTTGCTTCACACCAAATCTCTCAGAGAAAATGCAATCCACCAATACAAACACGGTAAGCCTCCGTTCGAGGAAACAGGGGGGTGCGTCGGGGTCGGATGCCGTAGCTTCCGTCGCAACATCGAGACTAAATGGAACTCCAACGTTATCTAGGAGTGCATTTGCCGTTTCAAACAAAGCTCTTACTTTGGTTGAATTAGAGGAGCATTTAAAGATGCACACTGATGTCATTGTAAATCGTTTCACAGCCGAAATGAAGAACCTGCGCAGCTACTTAGCACAACAAATTGCACGTATTGAAGAGAACTGGTCGGCCTACGCTAAACAAATCGACCAGTCGCTCCAAGATCTGGAGCTACGTGTGGAGAAAATTGAGAACTATCAGCAGCACCAGCATCATACAGAATCAGCAACTCTTAGGTTGAAAACACACCAGATAAAGCAAAACGTTTTCTTTCGTTTCGTGAAACAAGAGAACATTGTTTATTAAGGTGTGTCCACACCAAAGAAACATTTCAGGAAACATTGTTTAAAAAACATTTCTGAAATGTTTCCCATTTGTTTAAAAAACATTTCAGAAACATTTCAGAAACATTTAAGAAATGTTTCTTAAATGTTTCTTAGGTGTGGACGCTTTGAGAAACACTTCTGAAATGTTTCTGAAATGTTTCTTTGTTTCCCATTTTTCTCTCTTTCTCTGTAAATTTCAGAAATGTTTCGCGAATCGTCCAGACCAAAATAATCATTTCAGAAACATTTCGGAAACATTTCAGAAATGTTTCTTTGTTTCTGAAATGTTTCTGAAATGTTTCTGAAATGTTTCTGAAATTGTTTAAAAAATGTTTCTTTGGTGTGGACACACCTTTATAAGAGCGCACACACCAAAAACGTTTTCTTTGGTGTGTGCGCTCTCACAAGAAACAATGTTCTTTTGTTTCACGAAACAAAAAAAAACGTTTTGCTTTATCCGGTGTGTTTTCTAATCCAAATTTGATTAGAATTTTGTTAGAAGAACTCGTCCCCTTAAATGCAAAAATTGTGCTTTGTGGTGATTTTAATTTAAATATTTTAGATAAAAAGAACAAAATCTTTGTAGAAATGGTTGAAACTTTCAATTTAACTTTCACCAATAGTTCTCAACCAACATATTTTAGGCCCGACAGCCCGCCCTCTCTCTTAGACGTGTTTATTGTGTCAAATCCCAACATGGTATTACACTATGATCAACTACTTGCATCTGCCTTTTCACATCACTATTTGTTATTTTTAGCACTTGATGCTTTTCCAGTCTTTACTGAGGAAAGTGTTATAAAATATAGAAATTTTTCAAATATTGATGTAAATTCCTTATTTAATGATTGTCGTGGTATAAATTGGAAACCAATATATACAACAAACAATGCAAGTAACCAAATTGAGTTTCTTCAAAACACCCTTCATTATCTTTTCGATAAATATGTTCCTACAAAGAAAAAAAAATCAATAAGTCTACCACTCCTTGGTGCACACAGGAAGTTCAAAATCTAATCAAAAAGCGTGATCTTCTATATTTTAGATGGAGACGATATAAATGTTCTGCTATTTACGAGTATAAGCAGTTCACTGTTGCTCGTAATGCCGTGACATCTGTTATTCGTAGAAACAAGAAGTCGTTTTACGATGAAAATTTTAATGCCAATGATTCAAGTTTAAGATTCTGGAGAAATATTCGTCAAGTTGGACTTAATTCTGGAAGGAAATCGTCCCCTTATAACATTGATATTGAGGATATAAATAAGACATTTGTACAATCAGCTTCCAACATATCAGATTTACCTAGCATTTCCTTAATAAATGACCACATAGATACATTTTCAATTTCCTGTATGGATGAAGTGTGTGTAGGTGAAACCATTTTAAAAATTAAATCAAAAGCTGTTGGTTTGAATGATGTTCACCCAAACTTCATAAAAATACTTCTTCCTGTCATATTTCCCCAAATAACGCATATTTTTAATACAATTATAACTACCTCTTTATTCCCCGACGTCTGGAAAGTTGCGAAAATTATACCCTTGCCCAAATCATCTTCAGCCAGCTGCTCTGAGTATCGACCTATTGCAATTCTGCCTTTTCTTAGTAAGGCCTTCGAAACAATTCTAAGCCACCAAATCAAAATGTTCCTTAAAAGTAAACATTTAATTTCAAAATATCAGTCAGGTTTTCGAGCAAAACACAATTGCACCACGGCCTTATTAAAAGTATGTGAAGACATACGCGAAGGTTTAGATAAGGATATGATCCTTAATGTTGATAGAAAAACTAAAATCGCAGTTCGCTTTCGATAGCACTCTATGTAACCTTATATCATCGTATCTGTCCAATCGTTCCCAGTACGTTTTTTACAATAACCAGTGTTCATCACGGCTCCACGTTCCTTCCGGAGTACCTCAGGGTTCAGTGCTAGGTCCGCTTCTGTTTACGTGTTTTATAAATGACATATCAGAATGCTTTTCTTTCTGTAAGCACCACATATACGCCGATGACGTTCAAGTATACGAAATGTTTCCTAAACCAAATAAGAACCAAGCAGTTGACAGGATTAATAAAGATCTGACGAACATTTATAATTGGACAACGTTGAACCAGCTAAACCTTAATCCAACAAAAACAAAAGCTGTCTTCATTAACAGAAGCAGGAATAAAGAAAATGTTCCTCCGATTTTTCTCAACCATTCTTTAGTTGAATATGTTGAGAACATTAAGAATCTGGGAATGGTACTTTAACCAAAGTTTTAGTTGGCATTCTCACATAAATAGGATTGGTTCAAATGTATATGGTGCCCTTCGTGGATTAAGCCCTACATCCAAATATCTAACAAAACATGTCAAGTTAAAACTAGTAAAATCATATATTTTGCCCATAATTTTGTATGGATGTGAGATTTTTGTAGACATGGATTAAGAGTCCAACCGGAAACTTGAAGTAGCTTATAACAGCTGTGCCAGATTTATTTTTGGCATAAAAAGAGGCGAACACATCTCCGATTACAAAAAACAAATAGCGGATTGTTCTTTAAAGGCTTTACTGAGTTATCGGACCATAGTACCATTAAATAAAATTATAATGACTAAAGAACCAAATTATTTATTTGAAAAAATTAGATTCGCGAGTGGTCAACGATCATTACAAATGATTCCACCCAGACACAAGTATCTTGTTACCATCCGTCAATTTTTTTTTCATGCGATTCGTCTTTGGAATTGTCTACCCCTGTGCCCTGTATATTAAACGAATGAACAACATGGTAAATTTCAGTAAGGAAATTTTTAAATATTTTGCAGAAAACTTTTGACGAATATACTTTAACGCTTCTTAAATGCTATATCTGTCTTTATCTATTTCTCTATCTTTGTTTTCTATTTCATCTACCTTTTTTATTTTCGCACTATTCATATTTTTCCAATACCTTCTTCCGTTTTTCTTTCTTTTTCTTTTTCCTTTCGTTCTCTTTTTTATTATATTATATATTTGAATTGTTAGTATCTTAAATTTAAATAAACAAAAGTCAGCATTGCAATATAAGTCTTAGTTTGTACAAATTAAAAGTATCTTTCTCTCACATGTACAAAATTATAAATTGAATAAAATAAAAAATAAATAAAATAAAAAAAACCGCACCAAACAGTGACTTCTGGCGGAGGAAGTGCTGTTTCATGAAGCATAAAGGGTTCTCACCTGTCTAGTAACGCATATTTTTTTTTATTGACGGAGCCCATTTGCATGATTTTGCGATGAAATTCTTCATTTTCCTCCATCATGTCCAGAGCCCTATTCGAGAACGTACTTCGCTTCATATGATCATCTGGCTTTAGTTCTTGAGTTATCTTGATCTTGTAAGGGTGCAGGCCAAGATCCTTACGCTAAATTTGCTATAATGTGGTCTGGGAGAGGCCCAATTCTTGAGAACGCCGTAAAATTTACTGATTTAGCTGGCTTGCGACGGACGCCTCTATCCTCTAACCTCTACGGCAGTGGCGTGGCGTGGATAATTTTAAAAGGTAAGACGTTGAAAAATTTAGTCACCTATAAAAATAAAAATCTTTAAAACCTGAAATAAAATAATTTTTAATGGGGATATTGTATCTACATAATATGCATTCCACATTGACTTAGCAAAAATATTCTAGCCACATTTTTTATACTTCAAGACATTAATATTTCAATCAACAATGAGCTTAAAGCATAACAAAAGTGGCTTCAAAAGAAGCCGGTCTTGACAGACGCATGATACAATAACTTAAAAAAATTCAGCATAATGTGGATAGTAATTTTAAAATAAGAAAATTCAGAAGAATTATATGGATAATTCTTTATATTTGTTAAAATATAAAAACGATACAAATAATAATGTCAGCAATAAAAATAAATCAAAATTAAAAACAGCTAAAATTCACACACTTAAAAAAAAAAAGTGAAAAGTTTTGTTAAAATATTAGTTCTTTATAATTATTTGTATTCTAATGCTATTCGACGATCTTTTTTGATAAACTCTGCCAATACCCTTTCATAGAAGTTTGGTCTATTTTTAATTTTAAGAAGAAGTCTTCTTTCTATCGATATGAGGGCTAAATCAGAGAGCCTATCCTCGCCCTGTGAGTTTCTTAAATAAGTATGAATTCTTTTTAAAGCAGAAAAAGACCTCTCAACGGAGGCGACGGAAATGGGAAGTGTTAAAAGTAAACTACTTAAGTTTAAGACTTGAGGGAACACTTCTTTCAATGCTTCACTATTCAAATGGTTGTGAAGGTCGAGAACCTCAAACTGCCGAAGTGACGACGAAGAATATAAAACATTAAGTTCATTTTTTAATGCCGTGAAGTCAAAAATTCTAGGAAAAAACTTAATTAGGGAAGATATTTTTACATCTGGACTGGAACGAGAAAAAGTGTCATACTTCAAATTATTTAGTAAATCCAAAAATGTAAGATTACTAAATGATTTATATCTGGCATTTATTTGGCTAACTATATTGTCCTTAATTTCAACAAAAAGGCGCTTATAATTCGTCTTCAAATCGAAGTCAAGCAACCTGCGTTTACGTGGAGGTTCGATGCAATCATTTACGCTGTCATAAATAACTTCAAACATATTTAAAAAGTCAGAGCTTATCCATGACTCAAAACGTTCGATTTCTTGCTTGGCATAACTAACGTCTGTTTGTTTTTTTTGAATTAAATTAAATAATACATCGGTCTTTGCAAATATTTCAGAAAGGGTATGAAGCAAAAAACAGAATTCCTTGCTCTCTAATTTATTTAATAAACTTTCTGCCATCGAAAGTGTGTCAGTATCCCATTCCCTAGAGTCATTAATTATTTTACTAAAAGTTTCAATTATATCTATTCTACAGTTAAAGATTACGTTTATTATTCTTGAATGATAATGCCATCGAGTTTCCGATACTCCTGGCATGCGTCGATTGGAAATTTGTTTTAAAAGATTGGACCGCTTTGTGGATTTATTAAAAAATCGAACGATGCTATTAGTATAGCCAAAAAATAGTTTAAGTTCTGCTATGTTTTCTAGAGATCGGGATAGTACTAAATTTAAAACATGTGCATAACAAGGAATAAAATTTGCCATCGGGCATTCATCAAGGACATTCTTTTGAACACCACCCCCCTCGCCGGACATAAGTGCGGCACCATCGTAGGATTGTCCTATTAACTTTTCCTTGCAGTCGTATGTTTCAAGAACTTTAAATATATGATTGCATAACTCATTTGCATTACGACTTGCGCTAACGTCAAAAAATCCAAGAAATCTTTCTTGTATACCATCCTCTGACAAGTACCGAAATATGGCACTCAGTTGTTCCCTATGACTCAAATCTGGTGTTTCGTCGATCATAATCGACACGAACCGAGCATCCTTGATTTCCGTTTTAATTTCGGATTTAATAACCGCCGCGTATCAAATCGTTTTGAATATCGTTGGATAAACCTGAAAAAATTGGATTGTGTGTACTTGAACACTGCTCTAAATGGGATTCCAATAAAGTGTCATATTTAGATAAAAAATAAACCGCTTCGACATAATTGCCACGATTATCTGAACTAGACCTTTCATCATGACCGCGAAATGCTAACTCCTGTCTGCCTAATAAAATGACCGTGTCAATAAAACGTTCCATTAGTTTCCGATTTTTATCTACTTTTTTATTATGAACAACGAAAGAATTTCCTAAAGAAGTTTCAATGCGATTCGTGCCGAATTCGTGTAGGGATAAACAACAACGAATATGTTTTTCTGTCTTAATATGTTTTTTCGAAGAATTAACTAAATTATTTATATCAGTGAAACCCGTTCGGCTCCAAACACTGGCGGAGTTTGAAAAAAGAAGACAAGGAAAACAAAACATTTTATTAAGCTTGCAACTCCCAGTTAGCCACTTATATTTTTGGTATAAGGAAACGTTAAAATGTGTCACAAAACTATCTCTCCTTTGGTAATTAATATTTATAAAAGGCATAGAGCGCCATACGTCTATAACTTTTTTTTTATCAAGAAAAGATAGCTTACTAAAACTATTTGAATCCTCCAGGAGGAAATCAGTTAAACAGCAATCTACACTAATCAAAGACATTTCCAAAAAAAAATCTAAAACTGCACTAAAATTAAGAAGCTAAAATGTTTTTATCAGTAAGTTGGTAATAAAAGAAACTAAAAAATTACACATTAACCTTCACTTTCACTTTCACATCTAACTTTTCACTATTTTAATTTAAGATTTTATCAAATTGGCTTTACAAAACACTAGATTTTTTCAAGTTATTGCACTTGTGCAACGCAGTCTGTCAATAAATTCCAACTGATTCTAAATTAAAATTTGAATTCCTGCTTAAAAAAAAAACAAGTGTCGGTATTTTATTTGACATGAACTTCTCTTAAGCGATATGCTGAATTTACTCAGCTGACAAATTGCCATAATATTCTACCATATTTTATTTCATAAGACAAAAGTATAACAATAAATTTGTAAAAACATCGATGCATTAACTATCACAAGAGAGAAAAATGAAAGCTCAACTTCTTACATCAACACGCATATCAATATCAACATCAAATTCAAAATCAAGAATCAACCCACATAACACATTCAGATATTATGTCATAAGAAAAAAGAAATAAGTCAAAGAACACCGTGTTATTAGACACAATGTTGCAAAAAAAACGAGTCAAACGTAGCACCTGCATTCCTGCAACATGTTGATATCTTCCGATTGAAACGTAATGCTAATCGCAAAAGGGAGAATGAAATGAAACAATTCCAAGTATTCAGCGTGAGATTTGGTTTATAAGACTAAATGTAGCGTCTTTTTCTTTGAATATAAAAGCGGGTGTTGAACAAAGAGGATCGGAACCGCAATGCTTGTAGAAGAAAGGGATATAAAACAAGTAAATAAGACGGAAAAATATTTTTTATTCTATTATAGAGAGCAGCGGTAGTTGAAAACTTTTTACTAAGAGTATTTTTGTGACTCTTCGTTGGTTTGTTGTTTGTGATTTGTGGATTGTGGAATGTGGTTGAATCTTGATTCTTGAATGAAGTATGAAGATACAGACGAGAGGTAGAATGAAAATATTAAACTTATTCGATAGCTTATGTGTGAGTGTGTGTGTAGATTTTATTTTATAATTAAAATACGGGACGGGTTTCATTTTTCATATATTTATTTGGCAGATAGTGCTTACTTTTGGTGGATTTTTAAAAGGGAAGACGGTAGGAATCGTGTTATATGGACGCCACGCCACTGCTCTACGGCATCAATATTCTCCACATTTCGGGCAGAACGTAGCCTCACTGGCACGCCAACATCGAGCAGCGAATATTCTGACTCAAATTTGTTCACTAGACTATGAATTGGTTGTCTACTGGGACGAGAATTACGCCGGAAAATAGGCGTCAACGCTCTTAAAGTTCCGACCACCGACTCGGAATTTCGGTGTACTTCACCATGATGAAAGTGTAGATTTTACTGAATATTTTGACATTGGCAGTTAGGTAATCGGTTTAAGGGTGCGTTTCACACATTGGCATGTTGTCAAGTCGCTTGTTGAAGACCCTTTAGAAGGATAAGACTTAAATCAAATTGCGTTTGTATTTTGACCTCATTTTTATCTTCATTCAAGACATAGGAGTCCCTTACTATTAAATACCTGAGTATTATTTCGGGTTCAACTTCCTTTAAAATTTTGTCCCACATAGTGTCAACGGATTTTTTCTATGAGGCTCATAGTAAAATGGTTAACCCACCTCTCTTTTGTGAAGTCAAAACGTAGCGGTACTTATAAGTAAGAAATAAGCATCATAATACTATAAGTCACACATTACGGTGATAACCTTAACATTGCACCGAAAAAGTCTGCCGGTTAGACTGTCCTGGTCTGATTCATTCGAGAAATTTCTCGGTCCCAGCTCAATCATCACTAAATAACGTGAATCATGACGAATTAAAAATCACTTTAAATTCAATGAAAGAATTAAAACATTTCAACTGCCAGAACTTACGTAATGTGGTTTCAATTAAATTCCCATTCCTACGTAGCCCAATACCTATCCAGATTTCCTGCGAATCAACCACTACCACCCAGATGAGTTCTGTTTGCCTGTTTCCATTATTCGAGTAATAGAAGTACAAAAGAAGAAATCTCAGCTTTGGTAGCAGTTTCGATCATTCGAGAATGCATATGAATCGTCAATGTGTTTCTATATAAATGGCAAGAAATCTAGACAAGAGCACTTTGTAGACACTTAAGAGCCTGCCGATTTGCTTCAGTTGTTTACGTATGCCATTCCCCTAAACAGAGTTGCTTAAAATTATGCAGCAACCACACTTTTCCGTGGCTGGTTCATTCTATATAAAATTAATTGAATCCGTTCAATTGAACGCTATTAGCGTTCGTGTTGACTATGCGTATGATATTAGTAGTGGAATTTTCCACCATAATTTAAATGTTTTCCACACATAAATTTAATTTGCTTCGATTCCATTGTGCAAAAAAACAAAAAAATTAAACAATTTGAACCAAACGACCGGGTTAAGTCTCCTTCTTTTAGATTGCTCCACGTTCCATAGGTATGATGGCTATTCATAATGCGTTGCATATTCTTGTGCTTTAAGCTTTTCAGAATTGTTATTGTGGTTTGTGATTTTTCTAGAAGGAACAATTTGTATGAACATATGTACTTTGGCGGAGCATTTTATTTATTTGAGTGGGAAGGGATGCCATATCTTAGAAATTAGCTTGTGGGAGATTTTGGCAATACAATATTATCGATCATGTGCGCATGCCGTGTCTAACTATTCAATCTGCACATTACCCAGTTTAGGTGCGATATCTTTTATTTCTTGTTCATAACCTAGGTTAATGTAAACTTGTACATAACAGCAACCAACCTGCAAAGTGCGAACATTTTCATATAGGTACACATATGAGTAGCGTAGTACCGAGTCCGAAAACGAAACGATACTTTTGCAACAATTCTCAAGATTGAAATCTTTTTGAAAATTTTAGAGGCGATTAACGTTCAATTCGCTAACCATAATAAGGGCGTTAAATAGTCCTTAGGGTGACACCGAGACGAAGCGCCAAAAAAAACTTTAACATCTATTCGACCCAATTAAGTTTACTTCAAGCAATTAATCAAAAATGTCAAATAAGCGGGCAATTACAGAAACCACAGAGCTATCGTCATTACATTTATTAGGTTAAACAAAAAAATTGTATGGCTTGATAGCAAAAACGGCGACAATTATCAGGGCGGATTACTTGCGGAAAAAAGCTTTTAGCGGGAAGACCCTGGGATTACGATTTGAACATCGTTATTGCGTGATTGCCGATTCGTTCTGAGCTAATGAACCTGACGTGTTTAAGCTCTTGGGATTACATTCATCCGCAATTTGTAATTCTCTTCCATTATTATTTTCCCACACACGAACAGGACACAGGAAACCGAAAGTTTGTTCTCCTCTCCTGCTTACCTTACAGAAGGCCTGTTAAGAATGCGTTCATTTGAGCATTTAACTCTTTAGATTTTACTGAAGAAATTAGTTCATGAATTGACTTCATTTTTGAATGGCGACTCAAAAGTATAAATTGCCATTCATGTTGCAGTCATTGAAATCAATAGAATTCGAAAGTGTGAATATACTTTCATTTGCAGTCTTTCACATTCACAACCAATTAATTTTTTTGAATTCATTTAAAATTACTTGCATTGTATTCATTTGCATTATTTGCAATGATATTGTTTTTAAGTACTTTGCATTCAATTTGTTGCGAATTTCAACATGTTTGAGCATGAAAATAAAATAAAAACATAGGGACGGGCTTGGGCGAACTGTTGGATACCCTATTCTTATTCCTATCCCTCATAAATGGGCGTGACAAAAGTCTAAGTATGGTTGAATTGTTAAGAACGCTCTACATATTTTGTTATATAACATTTAAAGGATTTTATCGAAAAAAACGCTCCCTAGCTCAAACTTGGGTGTTTCAATAAAATTGTTTTATTTAACTGTGGGCGCGTCAGTAGGCAGATTTTGAAAATATTTACACATGAGCTTAAAGGGCCCCTATAGAGTATATATTATAAATTTCAGCTCACTAGCTCAAATTTTGGTTTTTCAATAAAATTGTTTTATTTATTTGTGGGCGTGTCAGTGGGCGGATTTTGAAAATTTTATATCCCGAGCAGTTTTAGGAGTCATAGATCATATAAAATAAAATTTCAGCTTTCTATCTCAAAATTCGATTTTTTCCAAAATTTTGTTTTTTGAGTTTGTGGGCGTGTCTGTGGGCGGATTTCAAAAATTCGTAAACTTGATTATTTCGGGACCCTAGAGAGTATATGGTTAAAATTTCAGCTCTCTAGGCCCAGTTTAAAGGCCTAATTTTTGCCGACAGACGGACGGACGGATGGACGGACGGACATGGCTAGATCGACATTACTATCGATGCTGATCATAAATATAGTAACTTTTAGGGGTCTACGGGCAATATTAAGGTATGTTACAAACTATGCGTCAAAATTAATATACCCTTGGAATAGGGTATAAAAAGATGGTAAACGATCAAACAATGGCTTAAACCACACACCCAAACATAACAAACTACCAAAGGCAACCGTTCGCCCGCAAGCCAATAGCAGTCAATTCGACCAAAGGCGCAAGACAATAGCAACCAATTCTACGGCGACCAAAAAGGTCCTGAGAAATATGTAAGTACTGGAAAAAACTTGGAAAAGTATTGAAAAATGTATTAGATAGTCGCTTGAAAAGTATTAAATCAAGTTTCAAAGGCCTTAACAAGGCATATACAAGGACTACACATTTTTCAATTAATCAATAAATATTGTTAACCAATCATTTTAGCTTTCGGACTAAAATTTTAAAGTGCCCATTCATTTAAAAGTTATAAACAATAAATGTGGACCCCTTTGAAAAAATTAGTTAATACTAAAACAGCTATTTTTCATTCAGTTATACAAGCAAGGCAATATGATGGCGGCGATTTTTGGGCATGGGTGTATGAAACTTGTTTTCGTAATGGGCGGAGTTGGATTTCATACATCCATTTGTTGCGAATTTCACCATCTTTATGCATGCAAGTCAAATAAAAAGATGGTCGACGGTCAATGGCTCAAAACACATACTAAAATACACCAAACTACTCAGAGCTGTTACGCAAGAAAAATCCTTTTCTAAAAAGTGCCTGAAACTCATCGACTTCATAATACAAGCAACAACAAAAAAACTTTCTCAAACTGGATGCCACAATAAATTCCCCATCATTATGCGATGGGATATTTCTTTTGGTTTATTAATTTGCTATTTCACCCAATTTAATAACCCTGACCAGCAATCACAGCGCAGCGTTGAATGCAGAAGCGCATAGGTAGCTGATGTTAGATGAAGTGACGATCCTATTTATAATTTAATTAAACTAAACAACTTCCTCAAAAATTGAGGGGTTTATTTAGTTGATACCAAAAAAGTATCAAAAGAGTATTCCCGGAGTACTCTTTTTTTTTTTAAAAAAAGTATAAAAGTTCAACCGATCCTCCTCTTTTGCTTCCCGACTTCAACTTCCTCAAAAATTCAGCAGGTTTGAGAAGAACTGTCATTCGATTGTCAATGAACTGTTTCATAAGAGTCCGGAATGCTTTTGTCCTCTTCTTTTTTCGTTCTAACTTTTCGGATTTATTTTCCTTTATTTTGCCTTCTCTCACTATGTCATTAACTGTGCTTTGCTATTTACTGGGTTTGCACATTCAATTTGTTTTGAGCTCATCGTGCACGCTAGGTAAGGTTGAGTTTCGGTTGAAGTGGCGTGTTTCGAACCACAGCATCTGTCTCGTGACAGTCGGTGTGGTATCCCTGTTGGCTGTTGCTGTGCTAATATGTTGCGATCTGACTATGCTCCGCAGTTAAGAAAAAACATTAGTTCAAAGATCTCAACGTGTATGAACTTAAAAAGAAACGAAACAATTCAGCCTCTGCTCTTAACTAAAAAAAAACACCGCTTACGGTACATGTTTACGTTCAACGGTCAGTCCCAAGTAAATTTGGCGCTTTCGACTTCAAAGTCAAGCGGTTGATCGTGCGTTTGAGGTTTGTACAATCTGGTGAAAACGTTTGGACAATCCGTCATTGTGTTCCATCCTCGTACATTTTAGCCCCTTCAACCGTCTCTTTGAGCGAGTCATATTATCGCGTCAGTCGACACTCACCTGCCCATACTATCGAATGAACTCATTCGCCTGGAAAGCTGATAACGTCAAAATATTAAAGTTTAAGGTGTCATTGAAAAAAATCGCATTTACTGGATGTCGAAAGTTTAAGAAAGTTTTAAGTCCGTTTTGAACTATCTCCCTTAGCAATTTGCGTATTACCAAGTAAACTTAATTAACGGGCTTCCCTGAGAAACTACAACGTTCTATCCTTCTGGGGGGTGGGGTTCGAAGATCCTTTTCGCTGGAACATTAGCTTGATGTGGCCGATGTTTTTTGCATTTTGGACTTGAGAACCATCTTCATCAAATATCGCTTTTATTGTTACTTATTCTCTCTGTTTGGTAGAATTCCATTTGTTTACAACGAACAAGTCATCTGAGTACAAACAAATAATTAGCATTTCCCCTAGTCTCTAATTTTTGAATCTATAGCTTTGTAAGTAGAAGTTCGCTTTAAACCAACCATTAGCTGGAATAACGCAGAAATACAATACAAAACAAACATCGATTGATACTCCCTATAAGCAGTGCAATAAGATTTGTTTGCCGGCTACAAGCGATGCCCATTAACTATTCTATATACACCTTTTATATACTGATTTTGTGTATACTTGTCCAATTTAATATCCACTCGGAGTCGGAGTCGCATTAGCAACAATAACAGTATTGTTCTTGCTCAGCTGTTTTATACATAAAGCATGCGCAGTCCCCACCAGCACAAATAAATAGATCCGCAGGCTGCTGAGAAAAGCTCATAAGTTTGAGATAGCTCAAGCGGTAAACATCGCAATAAGAGGCTGATTCAAGAACAAGACTACGTACCTACGCACCACCTTCCACACTTTTTCTAAACCTTCCACCGAGCTGTGTAAATTAATTAAAAGGATTTTTTCAGCATTCCAATAAAAAACAGTTTTTTTTAAATAAAATAATTTGTGTTTAAAAATAAAAAGTGTATTTACTTGTGACTTATTTTGTGGCAGAAGAACTCCAATTTGACTTAAAAAACAAAAACACTGAAATTCAAAGACTGTTTATACAACAACACAATATACCGTTCTTTTTTGTTTTTTAATATTTTACGATGAGCCCATCTAAATTGGAGATTCAATCACCTCATGTACAAATCGACGAGAATCATATTGTTGTCGATTATGTGTACCAAACTACTTCAGTGAAGCGACAAGGAGATAAAATTCAGGTGAGTTGACAGAAACTAGATAATAAAAAAATCTAGGTTGTAGATAAAATGTGGCATATTGTTATCCTTAATTGTTACATCACTGGTGAGTCGGATGATTTAAGTTTACTCTTGATATATCACCTACGCCCCAGCAAATCGATATAGTTCGCGACCTTGAAGTAGAAGAGGGTGGTTTTGTTTGTTTTGTTTGTAAGCCGGTGTTCTAGAACGTTTAAATCAGGATAGATACATATATTTTGAAACGATTATGAGGACTATGCGCTGTGAAATAAATGTAATGACTAATGACGCATTAATTCATAGAACTCCACGTCACGATGCAGTTTGTTGACGGATAGTGGTTGGGTGCATTATTGATTTTTCTTCAGGAGCATGAAATGCGTGTTACTGTGTCTTCGGGTTGTATTCTTTTTTGGTAAAGAAATTCGCCGTATTTCGGAGGTGTTTGTTTTTATTTATACCTACGCTAAGGGCTTGTTTATGCACTAATTTTATGAATGTGAGTGGCTTTAGTTTCGATGAGTGCCACATCTTCTATCACTAATCCATTGCATTTAGAATTTCGCTACGAACTCCGACGTAATACTCGTATATACAAAACATAAATCTAAAATCGCAAAAATCAAATTGTCTGAATCCAGATTTCCCAGCAGATTCCTTAGGCTTATTGGCCACCATTTTGAATTAAGAAGATGATGGATTTTGTTAAATTAATAGGTCTGTTCCCTTACTTTTCAAGTAACTTCAAGTGAATTCCTAAATTTCGGAGTGGGGACGATTTCTTGCAGGAACGCTTATGTAGTAAGCTGTAATTTAATACTCATGCCATATCGGCTGATACTGCCATCTAAAAGATCTTTTGTATCAAGCCTTTATGCTAGACGAGTGACCTTCCTAGAGAAGATCAATACGTCTTTCGTGGTCGGTTTCGTAGCTCCGCCTGTGAACATATCTCCCTGTGAAGAGGCGTCGTCTCAACCAATGGAGAGATGGACATTCACAGAGAATGTGCTCAGAGATTTCCTCGTCCTCCATGCAGAACATACATCCTATCTCCGCACTTAGGTTCATTTTGTTGGGATGATATCTCAAGCCACATTGGCCAGTGAGAAAGCCCACCAGTTTTCTAATATTATCCTTATTCAGCGTAAGGATAGGAGTAGGCCCTAAATAATCGTTTGGATTGTCTTAAACCAGCGATACTTTCCCAATGTTTAAGACGAAGCTCTTGTTCTCAGTCTTTAATTAACCCTAAAGCAGCAGCAGAATTGACTCTGCAAAAAATGTTCTACTCCAAAGAACGCAGGTTCGGATCCCGCGCTGGCAAGTTCGTCTGCAAATTTATTGTCTGCTATACCAGGTACCCATCCAAGTTTGACCTTGCCAAAAACAGGCTAGATTTTGCAAGGCCTCATAGCAGTTTTTTACAGTCAAAGAGTCCATTGTGTTGGACGACAGTGCCTGTAGTGCTGCTTGACTATCTAAAAACTTATGTATATAGGTAGCGCCTTTAATTCAGTGCTCCCTGGGCTACCGTGGGACACATTCCCATAGGTATCGAGACTTTGGTGTTGGGTCCAAAGACACCAGCTCCAACTCCAGATTCCATTTTCGATCCGTCGTCGGTGTGCCGTAGCAACCTTCTCGGGTCCACTGCTGGAACACCCTTAACCTATCAAATAATGGCCCATCAAATAATTTCCCAAAACTGTTTTAACGATACTAAATTAGTTGGTCCATCAATCAAATCAGAAGAAAGTCATACGGATTCATATGAAAGGCAACATTACAAAGTGATATATCAACAACCTCTCATATTCAGCCCTATCGTGAATAAAGTTTCCCCCGAACTTTTTTCCATATTTGAAAAATTGGTATCGTGAATGATTTTCAAAAAATGTTCCCGGAATAATTGCTATCGCGAACACAGTTCCTATGGAAATTTTTGTTAATTTTCCCTTGAGCTATTTCCCTTTCATTTTGCTGGGGAACTCTGGTGAAAAAAAGCTAACGAAATGGGCAGATCTTGTGGCCTGGGTGTACACCTGTACACCCCACAAAAGTATACAATACAAAGTCCCGTATATTGACCCACCCTTTATTAATGGTACAAGCTTTACTTTTTCCGATGAAGCTTAATTTTTGGGTCTTATCTGCGACAGAAAGTTAAGGTGGAAACCCACCATACAAGAAAGAGTCAAAAAAGTTAGAGTAGCATTTTTCTCTTGCAAAAATCCATTGGCCACAAGTGAGGCTTACAACCTCGCAACACTCACTGGCTATATGAGTCGCCGTGAGACCAAGTGTTACAGTCTGGTGCACCGCCTTAGATACAACGATAAAACGTGAAAAGCTGGGCATAGTTCAACGTACATCTTGTCTCTGCATTAGCGGAGCACTCCGCAGAAATCCCACCGCAAAACTTGACATTCTGCTTCATTTGATACCCCTTGATATATTTAGCAGTTCCGCCGTCCGCTTTAAAACTACCCTACAGTAGATCAATAAGGATATTGGCCAATCCATTATTCTGGACTTCTCTACCAAGAAACATAGAAACCATCAGAACTCAATAACAGTTGAAAATAACTGTCATATCAATATCGCTACCAGATCATTTTCGGAGGACGATGCATTAACGGAAGATAAATCGATCCACTTCTACACCGATGAATCAAAAACTAGTGATGGGTTTGGTGGTGATATTTAACATTGGACACGGCTCTAATTCGAACACGTCTATCTCTTTGGAAACAATTTCTGATAAGAAAGACTTTGCCAACCCAATGTCGTGCTCTCGCCCTACATCTTTTCGATATCCAGACCCAGACCTTAATCAAAAAAGCGTAGGCGTGCGGCCGGCTATTTTTGTTATTGGTACTGATGCAGAGGACTTTTTGGAATGGTGCAAGGAATTGGAAAAATGTTCCAACGGATAATACAAACATTGGGTTACTTTTATCCGTAAATTTCTTGGAATTATCCTTAATTAATTCTGCTGCATCTCTTCAGCAGCTGCTATTAAAGATTGAATCCTGAACATTATTCGGTGTTTTATTTTTTTAGGTATATCTAGCGATCTCAAATTTGGACTCCATTTTAATTATTTGAAGTATACAATAGTTGCTGTCAAAATATTCGAATCTTATTTCGACAAACAAACAAATTTAGGCAGCTGTTTTACAATTACAACCTGCCCACAGAAATTTCTTGGGCAGAACTTCGTAACTTTTCCAGTTGGGGGAAGTGATTTGCTCGCTCGTTGCCCCTCTCTTTTACGAAATTTTTGTTTAAGGGAAAAGCTTTAAACAGTTTTTAGTAAATTTGAGCAGCTTAAAAACACTTGAAAGAGTAAGGTAACAAACCTAATATCACATTTTCATCTTTTGACTTGTAACGATAATAACAAAACTCATAGGAAATGTTATTCTTTACTACTTTGGTCTCAAGTGTGCATGCTGAACCGTGAATCGACTCGACTGGAGATCACGGGTCTCGTAAAAAGAAGATAAGGCAAAAATCAATAACAGGATATGCAATAACACCTGCATTTGAATGACCTTAGTAAATTAGAAATCGGAGCCTTCGGGTGTTTATTAAGGTCAAACCTCTTAGAGGTTAGTGTGTTGGCTTGTGACCCGTGCGGTGCAGGTTCAATCCCCATGGGGAACAACAACATACGCCACCCATTCACATGCCTCTACACCAAAAGGAGGATTTCTGCCTGGAAGTACCCGTTACCGATGCTGAGTGCTCTGGAATTTGGATTTCCTTTTTAATAAAAAAAAAGGTCAAACCGGCGAACTCTTCATTATTACTTTTTTCTCAAGTGAATCGAAAACAAAGGTTTTCCTAACTGCACAGTTACATAAATAGTATTTTAGAGTTTCTTTTTCGGTTGTAACAGTTAGTGTTGTGTGGGATCGGAGAAACCTTCAACTGATCTAGCTAGGCTAGCTCATTTCGGCATTCTAGCACAAATTTGGAGGATACAGTTACTAAGGCGATGGCTTGATAGCAGTCTGGCTGACAGTGTGTACAGCGAACTGGGCCTGGGCATTATGCTTGTGTTTACTTTCATCTGGTGGCAGGCCTCTGAGATAGCCAGTAGCTCCGCCTGGAACACCCTGGGGGTGTCCGAAAGTCGTTTGATTGTGTGCGTTGGATCATGTCATGAGCTTGATAAACTCCATTTGGTCTACCTTGCGGGTGGTAAATACAGTGTCAAAATTTGTATGGAAAATCTTTTTCAACAACGTGGTAAACTTTCGGCCCGAATTTGGTGTGCAAATCAAGATGGTAAACGTGAAAATATTTTTCAACCAATCAGCGGTCGAGCTGCAGTTAGACTGTGGCATACTGAATGCACACTCTGTCATACTACACAGATGAAATAAAGGCGCGTATTTTTTAGGGGTGCTCATGAAACATTTACCGTAAACTTATGCTTTTACCAAGATGGTGAACTTTCGACGTTCGTCATCATCAAAAGTTATGTCGAGCTAGCCATGTCCGTCCGTCCGTCGGGAATTTTTATGCCCTAAAATTCCAGCTAGAAGATGAAATTTGGCAAATATACTTTCTAGGATCCCGAAATAATTAAATGTACGAATTTTTAAAATCTGCTAACTGACGCCCAGAACTTATACAAAAAAACCTTGTTTCGAAAATCTAAACACGAGCTACTGAAATTTGGAATATATACTCTCTATGGGCCCAAAATGATAGAGTGCAAACATTATTAAAATCCGCATCTGAAAAATAGTTATACCGAAGAAATCGAAATTCGACCTAAGAAAGCTGAAATTCGGAATATATAATTTCTAGGGGCCCAGAAGGATCACCTACTAATAAAAACCACGTTTTATTGAAGAGATCAATGGAAATGAAAGTCCTATTTTTCGCAATGTAGATTAAGTCATTCTTAACAATTCCTTCATATCACGTTTTTTTGCCGCGCCTATTGTTAGGGGCGTTTTTACCACAAAATGTTGGTTCGATAAAATCAAATAAAAAATGTAAAAATGGTTATGTATGTACATAATATAAGCGGACTTATGTTTCTTTTTCGTTTATTTTGCTCAGTTTGAAAAACGAAATAATTTTCCGTCAATGTGAAACGAAAAAGGAAGATTCGCAATTTTTGCGAATTATTTGATATTGACGAGCAACAATAACGATAGTGGAGAATTAAGAGCAATTTTCTGTATTTAAGAAAATACTTAAAATAATTGAAATGTAAATGCGTGTAAGTGGCGTGATTCGGAGCTGAGACCCCTTCGACCATTAGTCCAACGCTCTATCAACTGAGCTACTGCGCCTACAAAAAACTTTATTTAAAGATTCTCACATACGGTTTCTTAAAAGTTACCGAACGGGAATAAGGAACATGAAGCAAGCTTTTGAATTCGCGCGATTTCTTTCGCTTTTTGAAATGCGCATCTGCTTTTTGTTTCGTTTTTTGCAGAATACCATACCAAATTTTATTATGTATTTAAAAATAAGTATTTATCAACATTAAATCAAAAGATACCTTACCTTAAATTTAGCGGTCATTACAAATCTTACATGGGCATTGGACGTTATTCTTATACACAAATTTGATTTTTAACCATGTTGGGAGATTGACTTTAGTTTGCATGCGTGGGATTGTATATTTTATGCAAATCACGTTTTGCTCACATGTATAAAATAACGAGTAGTTGTTCTTTTCTATTATTTCTGAAAGATTAGAATAAGTGTTTGGAGAAATAATTTTCCAATGCAGCTGCTGTATATGCCAAATTAAAAATGTATAATACAGGGTGGCGCACCGATTGTGCTAAAATAGGAAATTCAAATAGGTAACTTTTTTTTAATCAATGTATTTTTTTTTTATTGTATAGGAAATTCAATTTTATTTTATATAATAAATTGTTTTTGAAGATGATGGACCGTAAATGACCTCCATGCTCATCCACGCATATGCGACACCTGATCAGAAAATTATTCATTGCGGCTTGAATGGTTGAAGTTCGGATCGTCTCAATTATTGTTTTAATGGACTACTTTAATTCAGTCAAATTCCTTGGTTTCGTTTTGTACACCTCTTACTTGACATAACCCCATAAAAAAAAAGTCTGGTACAGTCAGGTCGGGTGACCTTGGGGGCCAGCGGAAAGTGGGGTTTCTGGATATTAATTTGTTTGGGAATTGGAGCTCCGATCAAACTGCGCACCACACAGTGACTCCTTCTGGGTGCAATACCGTCTCATGGAGTATTTCCGGATTAGATTCACTCTATATACGCCAATTGCGCTTATTTGCATTGCCGTTAAGATCAGAATAGGCCTCATCAGAGATAAACCAGCAATTTATCAAGCTGTTGTCTTCTTCGGTCATTTCAATCACTTTTTGGCAAAATTATAGGCGAATAGGCAGATCCAGAATGTTTAACTTGCTTCCGATTTGGAATTTGTACGGAAACAAGTTTAAGTCATCATGAATTATAAGCTGTAATGACCGTCTGCTAACTCCAATTTGCGCCGATAAGTTTCGCGTCGAAACGCTTGGATTTGCGATTGTGTCTTGAACCCGAATATAGGGATCTCGATGATACGGTCTTCGTGTGATGCTTCCAGATTCGGCAAACATGTTTACCAGCCTTATAATGGTCCATCCACAAAGGGGAGTGCCGCCAAACTCCCGCCTAAATAGCCTTTGAACGGAAATGGAGGTCTGCAAAGCATGGTACCGCTGCACTATCCAAATCCTCTTTTCGGTATCCCAAACATTTATTTTAATAAACCTAAATAGTAACCTGCCAAATAAAAAATAAGCCGATTACTCACACAGAATACAAGATATTACGTTTTGTTTTTGTAGCACGAATCGTGCGCCACCCTGTATATGCACTTGGAAAAAATGTAGCTTATGGAAGTTAAACATCTGGACATATTGCATGACGCGGCATAATAATTTCTATTAGGTTGATTTCGGTTATTTCTGTATAAAACGGGCTGGAAAATATATATAGGTACCTACTTACCGTTATAACAAACAACAAATGCATATCCATAAAGAGCACGAGCAATGAAAGAAGCCTTATATTATCAACACGCTATGTGTAAGTTGTGCTTTGCAGGTGAGCAGCTGGCTGTAAATTCATAATAATCGAGCTCCATCAATCAATTTTGCGGCGCAATTTTTTGTATCGCTCTAGAAACGTGTATAACGTTATTATAATGCCCACTAGTCAAAAAAACTTGGCATCAACCTTTAAAAGCTTAACCTGTCACCAACAATGGTATTATGTAGAAAATTTCCTGTGTGCACAGTATTCGGAATTTCACTATTAAGAACCCAAAAGTTCGTAGTAAAATACACATAAATGTCAAAATCCCAATTAATAAGGATTCAGTGAAATCACTTTCATCGAATTTGGAAATTTGTAGCAAATATTTCCGATGGGATGGATTCTGAGTTTCTTTTTTAGTTCGTAGCGAAATTCCGAATACGACAGATTCTGTGATAGGGGTCAATATATTTTTCACAGTTTTACATTCCGCAGGATACATTTGAAAAGATTCTCATGACAATTGACACCCACTTAATTAATGATTAGCAAGAAGTGGGACAGTGCAGAAAAACCTACTGGAACCTCTCAGTAAGAAATAGTAGGTTGTAGTCAAATCTTTTCTAACAACTTACAAACCAAACGAAAATTAATAAATCTAATCTAACAGGGTTCTTATTCTTATTTAATGTTTATTATGTGGACCCTGGACGCTCTTAACTTGACTATCCTTACCATTTTTGTCCTTAAAACTGTCCTTTTTTTCATCTTCTATATACCTGGTTTATTTTAATTAACACTCGTCCGTGATTTGGCAGCACTAAACTTATTGCTATTTTTATACTGCTTTGTTTTATTATTTGTTTTTCTATACGCTATTCTGGATACATTAATTTTCACTCATAGTTTGTAACATTCCTATATGTGATCAGTATCGGAAGCCATATTGATCTAGCCATGTTTATCCGTCCGTCCTTCACCAAGCCCTAACATTAAAGTTGCACTGTGATTTCGAGCTTTAAATACCTGTTTTTTTGTTTTACTTACTTACTTAACGAGTTCCCGACCCGTCAAGAGTCTCTGCCTGATACACTGGAGCCTTTCATCCTCTGCGATCCTGGACGCGCTGGTTCCAGTTCTCCAGACCATTCGCTCTGGCACCCGCTATGGCTTGGTGTTTAAAACGGAGTTTCGGTCTTCCTTGCCTTCTCGAACCAAGCCCAACCAATTTCGCCTGTTCTTCAATCGCCATGAATATTTCTAACACGGCATGCTGGGAACGGCCGACGATGTCAATATCGGCCGCATACCCCAGTAGCTGGACGGATCTATTGAAGATGCCCTTCGAACTATTTTCGCCAGAACAAGATTGAAGAATTCACATGATAGCGCATCTCCTTGCCGAAATCCGGTACAAGTTTGGAATAATTCGGAAGATCTGCTTCCAAACTGCACATTACAACGCGTGTTTTCAAGTGTCACGATACATAACTGGATCAGTTTTGCTGGAATCCCGAAATCGGCCATCGCCACGTAAAGCTCCTGACAATGAATGCTATCATATGCGGCTTTAAAGTCGATGAAAAGGTGGTGGGTTTCGACTTGAAATTCATTGGTCTTTTCCAGGATTTGCCTTAGTGTGAAGATTGTGAAGATTTGGTCTATTGTAGAACTGCCGGGCCGGAATCTTCACTGGAACGTGCAGATTAGTGTGTTGCAGAACGGCCTCAGACATTTACACAGTAGTTTTTTGTTTTGCTCCCCATTAATATTATCTACCAATTGCCTAAAATGTAATAAGCCTATAAATAATGAAAAAACTATACCGTGCTGAATTTTTTCGTTAATGATCTTTCGTGCGCAAATATTGACGAAAATACTCTTAAAGTTATCAAGTTATGCTGGAGGTGTAATACCTGCATGAATAATTCTTTTATAGAGTGTTTTGCTAAAGTAAACAGTGTTTTAAAAAATAAAAAACCAAAAGAAACCTAATGCGAACTCAAATGCCAAGCCACAGAGGTTTCTTCGTTCAAAAATTGAAAAATCGGTCAATGAACCCTCCATGTAGTAACATCATCTCACAAATTACATAATATTTTGTCCCCTACAATTGATCGAGTTTTAAGCAAAACCTAAGCCTTAACCGCTCTTTCTCCTAATCTTCCCCTACGACAAAAAAAACAGCGAAAACTATAATTGTTACATATATCCAATAAAGCAAATAAAAAACATAGGGACGGGCTACAGACCGCTTGGGCGAACTGTTGGATACCCTATTCTTATTCCTATCCCTCATAAGTGGGCGTGACAAAAGTCTAAGTATGGTTGAATTGTTAAGAACGCTCTACATATTTTCTTATATAACATTTAAAGGATTTTATCAAAAAAACGCTCCCTAGCGCAAACTTGGGTGTTTCAATAAAATTGTTTTATTTAATTGTGGGCGTGTCAGTAGGCGGATTTAAACAAAACTAAAACATGAGCATAAAGGGAACCTAGAGAGTATATATTATAAATTTTAGCTCCCTAGCTCAAACTTTGGATTTTCAAAAAAATTGTTTTATTTATTTGTGGGCGTGTCAGTGGGCGGATTTTGAAATTTTTTTTATCCCGAGCAGTTTTAGGAGTCATAGATCATATATAAAAAATTTCAGCTTTCTAGCTCAAAATTCGATTTTATCCAAATTTTTGTTTTTTTGAGTTTGTGGGCGTGTCTGTGGGCGGATTTCAAAAATTCGTAAACTTGATTATTTCGGGACCCTAGAGAGTATATGGTTAAAATTTCAGCTCTCTAGGTCTAGTTTAAAGGCCTAATTTTTGCCGACAGACGGACGGACGGACGGACGGACATGGCTAGATCGACATTACTATCGATGCTGATCATAAATATAGTAACTTTTGGGGGTCTACGGGCAATATTAAGGTATGTTACAAACTATGCGTCAAAATTAATATACCCTTAGAATAGGGTATAAACAGAGGGACGGGCTACAGTCCTCTTGGGCGAACTGTTGGATACCCTATTCTTATTCCTATTCCTCATAAGTGGGCGTGACAAAAGTCTTAGTATGGTTGAATTGTTAAGAACGCTTTACATATTTTGTTATATAACATTTAAAGGATTTTATCGAAAAAAACGAAGCTTTTTTTTTTTGTAAGCAAAAACGCTCCCTAGCTCAAACTTAGGTTTTTCAATAAAATTGTTTTATTTAATTGTATGCGTGTCAGTAGGCGGATTTAAAAAAAATGTACTCATGAGCATTAAGGGCCCCTAGAGAGTATAGTATTATAAATTTCAGCTCCCTAGCGCAAATTTTATATTTTCAAAAAAAGGTTTTTTTTTTAAATTGTGGGCCAGTGGACGGATTTTTAAAATTTTATTTCCCGAGCAGTTTTAGGAGTCATAGATAATATATAAAAATGTTCAGCTTTCTAGCTCAAAATTCGATTTTTTTGAAAATTTTGTTTTTTTGAGTTTGTGGGCGTGTCTGTGGGCGGATTTCGAAAATTCTTAAACTTGATTATTTCGGGACCCTAGAGAGTATATGGTTAAAATTTCAGCTCTCTAGGTCCAGTTTAAAGGCCTAATTTTTGCCGACAGACGGACGGACGGACGGACATTGCTAAATCGACATTACTATCGATGTTGATCATAAATATATGTAGTAACTTTTAGGGGTCTACGGGCAATATTAAGGTATGTTACAAACTATGCGTCAAAATTAATATACCCTTAGAATAGGGTATAAATAGCCGACAAATTCAATTCTTTTTTCGTAAATAGTATCATTGAAATAAATAGATCCATACCATTTATTCAATATACATCGTTATCCATATGCACATCTTTCAAATTTAAATGCATTAATGTTACCCACATAAAAAGTATTTTAAAAACCATGAACCCAAAAAAAGACTTTAACTACATAAGCGCTAAAATTCTGGATGCAATCAATGAAATCGGAGATTTAATTGTGAGGGTGATAAATTTATCTATGTGTTGTGGTTCATTCCCTGAAATATGGGAAGAGTCGGTGGTAACGCCTATAGAAAAAATTAAAGGTGCCGACGCATGTGAACATTTTCGGCCTATTAACGCTCTTCCCGTGCATGAAAAAATGATGTAAAAAGTATTACAAACGCAACTAGAGGAATATTTCGAGTCAAACAACCTTTTCCTAGAAAATCAGTCTTGGTTCAGAAGAAGACACTCCTGTGAATCAGCTCTAAACAGTGTCATTATTACCTGGAAAGAGGAAATCTCTGAAAAAAATTGCGTCATCGCTGTTTTCCTGGACTTTAAAAGAGCATTCGAGACCACTGATAGGAGCATCCTTCTGTGTAAATTAAATGGTAACGGTATTAGCAGTACGGAGCTTATGTCTTTTATATCCTTTTTGAATGGCCGAACGCAACGAACAGTGGTAAATGGTGTGCCATCCAATAGCATCGAGACAGATATGGGAGTCCCTCAAGGATCGATACTTGGAGCTCTACTATTTATCATATTTATCAATGACATAAAGAATGCACTTAAATACTCACAGATAGCACTATTCGTGGATGACGCCCTACTATTTATATCGGGAAAGAATATTGATGAATGCGAAAAAAATATACAGGACGATCAAAATAGCTTGGATAAATGACTTAAATCAAATAAATTAAAATTAAACGTGACTAAATCTAAATGTATGATTTTTAAATATAATCACAGATTTAACTTAAACGTAGACGCAGAAATATTAGAACAAGTAGAACAAATCAAATATTTAGGCGTTATAATTGACTCAAAACTAAAATTTGACTTACATATTAATTATATCATACAAAAAGTATCCAAAAAAGTGTTCTTTTTTAGTAGAATACGGAATAAGATTCCAACAATGTGTGCAATAAATATCTTTAATGTGATAGTTAAACCTAATTTTGAGCATTGTTCGTCAATCTTATTTTTGTGCAATGATTATATGTTATTAAAACTACAACGAATTCAAAACAGAGCAATGCAAATACTTTTAAAATGTAATAGATATACATACTTCCGTTTTGTTTCTGTTAAATACGTTGAAATAGTTAAGCGTCAAGCAAAGAATTCTTGTTAGTGTTTTGTCTTTAAAATTAAAAACGATATGTTACCTAAGTACCTAAAAAAATATCTGAGACATGGTAGTGAATCACAGCCATACCACTTAAGAAATGGAGGAGACTTTAGACTTCCTCCGTACCTAACGAATGCCGCGCAAAACAGCATTGTTTACAGGGGTTTTCAATTATTTAATTCCATGTCTCAAGAAATAAAAATTGAAAGAAATTTGGCCATATTCAAAAGAAATGCTATAAGTTATATAAAATGTGATTTTCCTTATAATTGATTAAATACTATTTATCTAATTTATTTATTATTAAAGTTCTTGTAATATGTAAAATGAATCTTAATAGTGGATAATCCGCTAAATAAATATATACATACATACTTACTAGGGTGGTCCTTATTGCTAAGAAAAAAAAATTCTTTAATTTCGCGGGCCACCACGTAGTTTGATTGTATACCATAAGAAACAATTTCAGGATTTTTTTTTGGAATTTTTTAAATGTTACAAAGGTTTGAATTTAAAAAAAAAACTCAAAATCTGTTTTTTTTTCAGGACATAACAAATATTACAAAATCTTCAAAGATGTATGGCAATGTTGATTTTCTTAATTCGGATAATAATTGACCGATAAGCCAAACCTTACTTTGATTTGTAGTAGCTTTACTGAGTCCGCTACTTTTAGACGCCATTGCAACATGTTGAAACACGTTACTATGACTTTTACAAATAAAACGCGTGCGCTCTCGTAAATGACTTATTAGAACTGAAGTGCGGGGCGGGATAAATCTCGACGCATCGGTACAGAAGAGGGGTCGAGGCGAGGGCTTTTTGTAAAAATTTTGACAGCTGGTAGCGACCCCTAAATCTTACCAAAAAAAAAACAAAAAAAACGTATTTCATATTTAGAGGTATATAATCAAATGGGAAAGTGGCCCGGGGATAATTCCAAAGTCGAAAGATAAGGACCACCCTAATACATACATATAAATAAATAAAGAGAGGAAATATGGTAAAAATTCCATCCACTATTTAAAAAAAACCTTATCGTAGAAATCAATAGAAATAAAAATCCTATTCTTTGCAAAGTATGTAGATAAAATGGTTCTAAACATGCAAATTTATTGCCACGCCTGTTTTTTGGGGCGTTTTTTTTGCAAAAAAATTGTTTTTTCGATCAAATCATTGAAAAAAAAGTAAAAAAACAGTTATGTATATATAGTGCCCATATAAAGTTGTTTGCCATGGCCAATTTTCGTGGGATAGGAAAAGGGTATCCAACAGTTCGACCAAATGGACTGCAGCCTTTGCGATAACTTAGGTGCCAATGAAACATGCCTTACATTTTGTTGTTCATTGGAACTTCAAGAGTCTTCATCTAACAGAATGATCTTCTTATATGGGACACCCTGTATATAACTTACTAACCCCTGGAGGCGATACTGAATCAAAGACCCTGGATGTGTTTGTACCAGAATATGTCGGAAACAATGCTCTTCAGCTAACCCAAACTGGAAGTTCAGAAGTCCCTCTAAATGGGACAGTCTGTATATAAAACTGATAATGCCTGGAGTCGATTCTCAATCTAAGATACTGGATTTTTTTGTACCAGAATCCGCCGCAAACACTGCTCTTCGCCTGGAAACGCTGTCTAATGGGGAACGAACAGATTCTACAAAAGTATATGGTAGAAAATGTACATATTTGCAGGCAACACAACTCCCCGATCATTTGTTACTTTAGAGAAGAATGACACGATTAACTACCGGCCAACAAATCAGCGGATGGCTCCAAAATGGATTTTGGCATTGGCGCGCGATTCTACTCTGAAGTTCTTCGGCTATCCAGTTCAATCGAACTTCCCGATTACAGCAACATTTTCCAAGCTGAGGTTCTGTAGAGCAATTTTTTTGGGTTGCAATGTTGGCACTACCATACACCGATATTACCTGTTTTGTTAACAGCCAAGTGATTTCTGCCATATAACATCGAAGTTTGTAAACCGCTACGCGTTCTTGTAAAACAGGATTACATAAATCTCTGCGCTGGGTGAAATATAAAACTTCATGAGAGCGAAAATGGGATCCTCAAAGATTCACCCTGTAATCTTAGACAATCGCTTGGCAAAGAACTACAAGCAGCAGCAAATGAAAAAAATGTAGAGGTATGTTATAATATGAAAATGTGGACAAACAACAATAAAACAAAACAAGAACTTCCATTGGGAAGGTAACGAGAATTCTGAAAGTGGGTTCAGATCAAACACATTTCAAAAACGTTTCTGAAACAAACGTGAACGCCGGAATTTTTCCAGAGAAGGGGGAAAAAGTGTAAATTTGTTGGCCAAGATAACGTTACTGACAGGAAAAACTTATGAAATGAAAAAAGCTGAAACGGAAACGCTAGGCCAAAGTCACGGGAATGGCGGTGAAATTACGCAGGCAAAGAATTAAAATCCTTGTAAATATTTTTTTCCAGGACCTAGAAGAGCTTTCTGGCAATTCTGTAACATTTTTTTTTTTTTATAATTTGCGTGCGCTAAAGGAATTTCCTTTTTCTGTAGTACACAGTACCCTTATAGTGGAAACCACAGCGCAGGTATTTTTGTTTGTTTCTGTAAGTAGCTGCCAGCAAATGATTCATTGCCTATTTCTGGGTGCTACTTACTGTATGAAAGAATAGAAGGATGGCAAAGAGGTTTGGTGCGATGGGATGTTTTTCTCAACAGGTGGCGAATAAATTGCTTTAGGGAGATCTGTTTTTGTTGTGTGTATTCAATTTATAAAAATCATGGCCCTGGTCGGGATTCGAATACACGACCTGCAAATCACTTAGTGAATACCGTAAACCGGGGTTACTTTGCACCGTATTTATACCCTATTCTAGGGGTATATTAATTTTGACGCATAGTTTGTAACATACCTTAATATTGCCCGTAGACCCCTAAAAGTTACTATATTTATGATCAGCATCGATAGTAATGTCGATCTAGCCATGTCCGTCCGTCCGTCCGTCCGTCGGCAAAAATTAGGCCTTTAAACTGGACCTAGAGATCTGAAATTTTAACCATATACTCTCTAGGGTCCCGAAATAATCAAGTTTACGAATTTTTGAAATCCGCCCACAGACACGCCCACAAACTCAAAAAAACAAAATTTTGGAAAAAATCGAATTTTGAGCTAGAAAGCTGAAATTTTTTATATATGATTTATGACTTCTAAAACTACTCGGGATAAAAAAATTTCAAAATCCGCCCACTGACACGCCCACAAATAAATAAAACAATTTTTTTGAAAATCCAAAGTTTGAGCTAGGGAGCTGAAATTTATAATATATACTCTCTATGGGCCTTTTATGCTCATGTGTAAATATTTTCAAAATCCGCCCACTGGCACGCCCACAATTATTTTTTTTTTTTTTTTTTTGAAAATTAAAAGTGAGCTAGGGAGCTGAAATTTATAATATATACTCTCTAGGGGCCCTTTATGCTCATGTGTTAATTTTTTTTTAAATCCGCCTACTGACACGCCCACAATTAAATAAAACAATTTTATTGAAACACCCAAGTTTGAGCTAGGGAGCGTTTTTTTTGATAAAATCCTTTAAATGTTATATAACAAAATATGTAGAGCGTTCTTAACAATTCAACCATACTTAGACTTTTGTCACGCTCACTTATGAGGGATAGGAATAAGAATAGGGTATCCAACAGTTCGCCCAAGCGGACTGTAGCCCGTCCCGTTTTTCACTATTATTAGAAAACCTCTTAAAAATGGTAGAATTTTTTTTTTTTTTTTATTTCATTAACAAGATATGAAATAATGCATTTATGCTTTAAAAACAATTTAAATAATAGTAAAAATATTTTTATTTTTTTTTGAAAAGTGGAGCAAAGTTGTCCAAGGGAAGGGGTTACTTTGCTCTGTTCCACATTTTCTATCAATGTGCTTTTATTTGAAATGTTGGAGCAATGATATTCATACAGTTTATTAACAATGCTCCAAAGATCATTTTTGTGAAAAAAAAAATAACTAAAACCAAAACGTACTTTTTTTTTACAAGAAAAAAACAAAACTGCGAATATTTTTCTTAAAAAAACGAGTATTTTAGTGTTATTAATGAAGAAAATAAGAGTTTTTATTAGGTAATTCAGTAGGTACATGTGTAGCGATAAATAACAAAACATAAAACGTAGGTAGGTACTCGTATGTATTTCAATTCATAAAAAAAATAACAAGGATAAATAACAGAACATAAAATGTATTTCAATTCATAAAAAAAAAAAAAAACTTAGATAATAACAAGGAGGCAACGACTAACATTTAGTCAAATATAGATTTAAGTTCTGGAACATGGAATGTACCTCTCTTAGAAATTTGGTTTGGAGGCATAATAGAACCTAAAACGTCTGACCATGAATAGTTTAGCTCATCTCTTACTGTTGGCCATTTCCATAACTTCAATGACTTCTGCATTGAGTTTATTTTCACGCTATTGTCATCAAATGAGACAATTTCTCCTGGATACAATTGCCATTCATATGAAAACACGACAAACTGTCCCACTTCTCGAACGACTTCATTGAAACAGATATCGTGTTGCGATGTTTTACTTTCCAAAAAATTTAAGAATTGGTTTTCCCTGATTTCTTCGTTTTCCAGTTCATCAAAGTTGAAATCATCCGAAGAGTTGTTATCAAAAACCATATCCGTCTCCTGACTAAGGCGAGAAGTAGTGGGCACAATTTGATCATATTCTGTTGTTTGGGGAGAAGTACTTGGCTGATCCTGTCTGTATCCAATGGAAGTCGTGTAGTTCGCTGAATTTTCTTCATCAGCCATTGTCTCCTGGGCACAGACACTTTTCCCAGCTGGAATATTCATTTTTTTGCGTCTTTTTACAATTATATTAGTAGCCTCTTGCCTTTTTCTATGTAATGCTATAAGGAACTCAGACTGCACGGAATTTTGATCACAGGATCCGGTGCAAAGTAACCCCAAACCAACTTTTGGGGTTACTTTGCTCCAGTGCAAAATTCACAAAATTCCCGTGATGGCATAAAAATACATAAGTTTTTCAAAAATTCAATAGTATGTGAGTGATAAACCCTAGAGATCTAGGTACATTGATCTAATTGTGACGACGACTACAAAATTGTCTAATCCCTTCAACTCATTAATCTTACCAAACCTAACTACTAATGCCTCATTCTAAGACAACAAACAAATTAGGCATTAACAGGTATTACATGGTCTAAATTTCAGTAATTCTAACGATTTGTGTGCGCAAAGCTATATTGTTGGAAATTTGAAGCTGACTCTGAACCACAAATTTCAAAAACCTCTCATGAAAATGATTTATAATCTTGGATGTTTGTCAGATCTTTTTTGCATAGAGAAATGGAGAATGTTAATAGACCCCGCAAACGAAGAATTGAATAACAATCAGTTCAGCGCTAGAGATTTATAATTATTGCAACTTTCAATAAAAATGCTACTGCTATTGTTATTACCTAATTAATACTGCCGACAGCGACTTTTGTTTATTTTCCTGAAAAAGATAAGCAGAAACAAAAGGAATATGCATACAAAAATATATCTGTCGACAAGCTTTTTTTATCTTCCTGTAAATATTTCGATGTTTATTTTTAAATTTAATATCCATTCGCCATTTAACACCAACACCCTAAAAAAAAACATAAACATAATATTGGCCCACGTAATATTTGTGCTTTGACTTTGCTTCGTCTTAATTGGAATCGACCACATATTTTACCTGTTTCTTCTGGCTTTATATAGACTTTAGATTTATGAACTTCTTCTGCAATTTTTCGTTTATTAACCCCAGAGTGCTCACGTGATATTAACTCGATATTAAGAGTGCCAGAATTTTCTTGCCTTTGTATTTAAAATGTATATATTTTCTGTTCGTCTTTAGCTAGGTTAAATATTTGCCGATTAATTAACGGGCGGAGCCGCTGAACTCCTGACGAACGTTGACTAATCGCGGAACATCGCGAAGAAAACGATTGAAAATATCAAAAGAGCACAAATGATAGAATGGAAACAAAATTGGATGCCCAAATTACATAGCATTTAAAAAACAAATGAATTTTTCATATTCTATTTCAAAGATATAGCTTACGAAAATAGGGTCTTGCAATAAGGCCTATCATTTCTATTAAAATGTGGTCCGCTTGACCGAACTGTTGGATACCCTATTCCTAATGCCCTAAGTATGGTTTAATTGATAAGGAGGATATTGTCTTCATATTTATACATAACTAGCTGCACCCGCCCGGCTTTGACCGTGACCGAGAATTCTATTGGCAAATATGTTCGAGTAGACTTTCTTATTATTGTCTATAGCGGGTGTCCGGCGAATGTTGCTGCGCAGAAACACTCTCAGGCCAATAACGAAGATTGCCTGATTTAAGCTCAACCGGTGAAAAGGACTGCACGTTTTTCTCCGCATGGCTTAGGCCGCTCACGCAACTTCGTTGTTCCGCTTAGGGTAGGTGCTTGTTGTCTGTGTCAGCTTACTTGTGCGAATCAAACAACACAGCGAAAGTAAAAAACTTCGATAGAATCACTTTTCATTCACTTTCACACCGATTGTTATCAATGTAAGAAAAGCAACTTTCCGATCTCCGATTCACAAAAAAAAATGCTTAAAAATTCAATAAGAGTTATTTGAATAAAACATTTAAAACACGATATCTCAAGACTGAAAGTGCGCACAAACACCACAATTGACTTGAAACGTTCGTGTGGTCTCCCTATTTCATATGCGCGTTCGGATAACAAAACAGGTGACGTCTGTACGATGGTTTTTTATATGTGCGGTGTATGTATCATCGGTATTTACACGCATACGCTCATCTACATGTGTACTCACTCAAATGTCCATAATTCACACACCGATGCAGATACAGACATCGCACATACATAAAAACCTTCGTACAGAAGCCAAATTTCATGGAAAACAAATTTCATTGAAACCAGTTAACTCGTTTGACCAAACACCGGCAACAAACACAAATATGGATTGATTTTTATATATATATATATAGAATATAGATATATTGATTTTAACGTTTTTTAAAGGATTTTGTAAAAAATCAATGTTTTTTGGTGAAAACGCTCTAAAAATTGGGCGTGGCAAACGGCTTTGTGTGAAGAAATTGTTGAGAATGACTTAATCGAAATACTTTGCCAAAAATATGACTTTCATTTCAATCGATTTCTTCAATGACTCTTTTTTTCATAGTGGGTCAGTAGACGGATTTTAAAAATGTTTGCCTTTAAATTTACGAGCATTTCGGGCACTTTTCAGATTTCTAGCTTGAATTTTGATTTATTCGATATAACGGTTTTTTTTTTAAATGGTGGGCGTGTCAGTGGACGGATTTGAAAAATTATTTCGGGCCTAGGGAGTATTTGTTCCTAATTCCAGTTTTCTAGCTCGAATTTTGGGGCCTGAAAATTGCCGCCCGACATGGCTAGATCGACTTTACTTTCGATGCTGATCGCAAATATAGTAAATTTTAAGGGTCTTCGAGCAATATTAAAAAATGTATCAAACTATGACTCAAACATATACATATATATATAATGACTTAATCGAAATACTTTGCCAAAAATATGACTTTCATTTCAATCGATTTCTTCAATGACTCTTTTTTTCATAGTGGGTCAGTAGACGGATTTTAAAAATGTTTGCCTTTAAATTTACGAGCATTTCGGGCACTTTTCAGATTTCTAGCTTGAATTTTGATTTATTCGATATAACGGTTTTTTTTTTAAATGGTGGGCGTGTCAGTGGACGGATTTGAAAAATTATTTCGGGCCTAGGGAGTATTTGTTCCTAATTCCAGTTTTCTAGCTCGAATTTTGGGGCCTGAAAATTGCCGCCCGACATGGCTAGATCGACTTTACTTTCGATGCTGATCGCAAATATAGTAAATTTTAAGGGTCTTCGAGCAATATTAAAAAATGTATCAAACTATGACTCAAACATATAATATAGGGCAAAAAAAAAAAAAAAACGCCCAATGAGGGCCTAGAACCTAGCTTCTCCGAAGTGAAAGGAACCTACAATTTTAAGTCGAATCCGAACGGCTTATTTGAGAAGCTTCTCATGACAATTAATACTCTTGGATATTTGTCAGACGTTCGCAAGATTTGGGGCAGCGGAAAAGCTAAGGTGCTAATCGGCCCGGCGTGATTTGAAGCTAATACCTTTGGATTAGTAGTCCAACACACTAACCTCTGTGCTACTGCGCCCACAGGGTATAACAAGATAAAAACTTAATTTTTGCAAAGCTTGTTGTTTAAGAGTTAGTGCGAAAAGCGTTTTTTTCGTTATTTTATTTTCATTTCTTCTTTTAGGTTGTGAGTATTAGTCGTCTGCCTAGTAGGGAACTTAATTCCTCCGAACATCTGTCATGGTTAGTTTAAAGTGGCAGTCACCAGAGACCGACACACTTAGACCAATATAAGATCCATTGTGATAAATGGTTATATCTAAAGACAGGCCAAAGGTCAGCGACAAGTACTCGTAGATTAGACGAACTGCACACCTTTAAACACTGAATATTTTTGGAGAATTTTTGGAAGCCGAACTACGAGTACATATGTGAGGGCAATACTCCATGCCTAGCGTATCCTGTGTTTTATAAAGGAGGAGTTGCTTCGGAGTGAAGTACCTCCTTGCTCTGAAAGTGTAACACAATTTTACGGAAGCAACCTTTGCAATATAAGATAGTTGGTTGTGCCAAGTTACGCTCAAGTTAACAGTAACACGCAAAAGATTGTTAAGTCCTCATCTCTCATCACTGATGAACAGTTAGAAGAAAGGAATAAATCACAAAATTTCCAAAAATTATATTTTGTTGCAAATATCATCCTGTAGACGTAGACGCATCCGATATATCTGAGAAAGCATCATAAACCATTCCCGCTGTGGAAACATAGGTTACTTTAAGTAGCATTTGTCTAAAGAAAGACACAAATCCGACTTTTTGGAACCGTAACATCTAGCAGATAGGAACCGATAGAAACAAAATTTGTTCTCACGCGACTCGAAACACAGTGAATTTTATTTCGTCTATAGGTCAAACATCTGAGAATATTGAAATAAGGAAGTTTATTTCATCAGTTGGTCAAGCATCTGTAAACAGTGAAATAAGAAAGTTATTCAGTCATGTCCGGTGAACTTATTCCCTTCTTCTTACTGAAGTTTTAATTTAAATTGTAATGTGATTGACAAAGCTTAAAAACATTTTGCGTAACGATGCTTTAGTCCTTAAATTATATCCCTGTTTTGTTTGAAAAGCCATCCGTAGTAAACAACTAGTATCTTACACGTATTTTTTTTTTTTTTTTAATACACTATCAGCTCTGTGTCGTGGAGTGCTTAAAGCAAGCAACTATCACGAGCAGAAATTGCCGGCACAAAAAGTGCTCTCACAGGCTCATCATTTAGTGCAGGTATTAGTAAGGACAAAACAATTAAAAATACAATAATTATGTACCTACAAAATACTAACACAGACACAAAATAATGCAAACAATTTAAGACATTAAAGCATTATTACGCAAAATATTTTTTAGCTTAATTTTACTAACATGCAAGTCAATCACAAGATCATTTAGATTATAGATTCTACTCATGCGACTAATAGGCTCATGCTTCCCATAATTCGTTCTATGATGGGGGCTAAAAAATAATTCAGCACTGCGCAAATTATGGGCACCACCACGAAAATTAAAGCCAATAGACGACAGCAAGTCAGGTGCATCTATTTGACCGGATATAAGCTGCTGTAAAAAAATGATATCGCTACTAAGCCTTCGTCGAGAAAGGGGTAACATTTGAAGAAGCTTAATACGCTGACTGTAAGGAGGAAGGTTAAAAGGATCATCCCACGGAAGTCCTCTAAGTGCAAATCGAATAAATTTACGTTGAATGGCCTCTATTCGATTTGAATGAATGTTGTAGAACGGCGTCCAAACTTGTGAAGCATACTCTAGAATTGGACGGACAAAACAATTGTACAATGACATAGTAACGTTTGGGTCATTAAATTCTTTCGCCCACCTTTTTACGAAGCCCAGCATAGAATTAGATTTATTAACAATAAAATTGATATGCTTGGCAAAAACCAGTTTGGGATCGAAATAAACCCCAAGATCCTTAAAATTATCAACATTACAAAGAATATGTTGAGACAAAGAATATTGAAAGGTGGAAGGTACATTCTTTCTAGAGAATGTCATATGTTGACATTTGGTAGGGTTCAGGGATAAACCGTTTTTATCACACCAATTGGCGAAGCTATTAATGTCAGATTGAAGAAAAATTCTATATTGCTGACTAGTGATAGATTTAAATATTTTCATATCATCAGCGTAGATCAGGATATTACTGTGATTTATACATGCTTTAACATCATTAATGGCTAGTATAAATAGAATTGGTCCGAGGTGACTACCTTGGGGAACTCCAGACTCAGCTGTAAAAGATACAGATAGCGATCCTCTAAATTTGACTTGATAAACCCTTGATCTAAGGTATGAATTAACCCATTTTATGAAACTTGGTAGGAAACCAAAAGCCCTGAGCTTAAACTCGATTATTTCATGGGACAGCTGGTCGAAAGCTTTAGAGAAGTCAGTGTATATGCAATCCATTTCGTCCTTATTTTCTAAGGCATTAGAACAATCATGCAAGAAACTTAACAGATTAGTGACAGTGGAAACTCTGTTTTTCCTTCAGTGAGGTGGTGATTATGTGGATATAACTCCGAAAAGGAAGTTGGAGAATCCAGAGTAGAAGCACACATGATTCCAATACGCCTTCCGAGGGTAACTGTTCAAACCCCCTGTATATAAGATACAGCCTTAAGTGTAGAGTGCTAATTGAAGTGACTGTTGCAGTCTACCTCAAGCAGCCCTCTTTCTTTAGCAGGATAACAGGTTGGTATGACTGATCTCAGTCGAATCCCAGGTGAGGGATCGGTGTGTGGCTGCTATAGCTGGATATCTTAAGGAGTGACTCGTGCAGCTGAGCTCAACCCGAATTCCAGAAACCATGTGTTATTATCCGAGCCTGACTCTTGTCAGTACAAACTGCACACTGATCCCGATTCACTGCGCAGCGGAGGGGAACTACCTGGGATGACTGCTTCAGTACCAACTCCTTTTGCTTCCTAATCCGCGGAAAGGAGAGAGTTTTGAGGTGACTGTTTCAGTCAAACCACAAAACAACCCTCTATTATCTTATATGTAATACGGAGTCGGGTGACTGCTTCACTCGAACCCTGAAAAACGTTATCTGAATTGATGGAAAGGATGGCGGGGTGGGACGGCTGCACAGTCAAATCCTGGTTCTTGAGGATAGTGCCTGAGGCATACGAACATGTCACGCGCATCGTGGATTGAGTGCGGCTTGGAATGACTTATGCAGTATGCACCTCAAGCCGCGTTAGTCCACGAAAAGGGGATATATAGGGGTGGTTGCCATAGTCAATCGGGGGTTCAACCTTAAGTTGGTTTAACCATTTGAATTTTATGAAGAATTTGCTTGTGCAGCAAACATCTGTCTTGCTAAGATCGCTTAGATCTTCCAACAAATAGTTGTCAAAGATTTGTTTCCTTGTGTTAGCTAGTGCAGGGCAGCTACAAAGGAGGTGTGTGATGGTTTCCTCCTCCTCAACGTCTCTTCAGCTTCTGCAGAAGTCATTGGAGGGAATTCCATTCTGGTGGCGTGTCTGCCTATAAGGCAATGGCCAGTGAAAGCTCCAACTACCGAGCTTATGTTTTTCCTGCTTATTCAGAGGAGATTTGATGTTCTTTTTGCATCGTACGTTGTCCATATCTGTTTGGAAAACGAACATGTGCTGATGCTAATCCATCTATTTTTCGCTTCTACCAGTGCATTTCCTGTTAGTTTGAACTTTAACACTCTTGTCTTAACTTTACACCTTATTTCCTTTTCTTTTGAATGATTACCGAATATAAACGGACTTAGCACTGCTGAACTATATAACAAATAAATACTTTCCACTTTATTTTTCAGGTCAAACCAGAAACGTTATCCCTCAAAATTCGCACTGATAAAAATGTGCCGAAATTGGGTCTTATGATGGTTGGTTGGGGCGGCAACAATGGTTCAACCTTGACTGCTGCTTTAGAAGCTAATCGTCGTCAATTGCAGTGGAGAAGAAAAACTGGTGTACAGGCGGCGAATTGGTTCGGATCCATTACACAAGCTTCTACGGTATATTTGGGTACCGACGGAGAGGGCAAGGACGTTTACATACCAATGAAAGACTTGGTACCGATGGTTGATCCAAATGATATTGGTTAGTATTAAGCCTATTCTTCGAAAGTAGGTATAAATATTTAAAATTTTTCCAGTTGTTGATGGTTGGGATATCAGTTCCTTAAACATTGGCGAATCTATGCGTCGTGCACAAGTGCTTGACGTTGAGCTGCAAGACCAACTTTACAAAGACCTTTCACAATTGAAACCACGCCCATCAATTTATTATCCTGACTTTATTGCTGCCAATCAATCAACACGAGCTAATAATCTTATTGGCGGAACCAGATACGAGCAATTCCAACAAATTCGAAAGGACATTCAAGATTTCAAGACATCCTCTGGAGTTGATAAGATCATTATTATTTGGACAGCCAATACTGAGCGATTCTGTAATGTCGCAGAGGGATTGAATATGACTATGGCAGAATTAGAGGCATCAGTGAAGGCTAACAAGGCTGAAGTGTCACCGTCGACGATTTTCGCAATGGCTAGTATCTCTGAAGGGGTAAGCAATCAATTCGACTTTAATTATAAGACTTCGAAGAAATGTTATGTTTTAAGTTGACAAAAACAAAGAATTGTATTTGTTGCTGCTACGATTACGATTCAGTTAATTATATGCGTAAAACTGTATATTCCTCGGTGAAATCAGAAAATCGTGTAACTCCACTTTTAACCGGTTTTTGACCAGTACCAGATCCCCTGTATCGTTGGTCCTGATTTTCTCAAATACATTCTATTTTGATTCAAATATCATATTTTGATAAAAAAAATTTACAAATCTTGTAATTTGTGTGTTATGGATTGGTGCGAAAACGCACCATTGGCTGAAAACGATATAAATATATATGCAAAAAAAATGTTTTCGAAATTTAAGCAATTTTTTTAATTTTAAATTCAAAAGTTTTCGGAAGGAACAGTTTTTAGAAGGACATATAAAGAAAAAAATAAGAAACTTAACACACTTTTGTGGTACTCTGCAGAACATTTCAAATGCAGTGGTAATACAACACCGCTTATTGAGCATGTGTTACATTTGAAATAGGTATGACTCTTGCATTGCCGGCATCGTCTTCTGATGTTGCAACCAATTTTTTCGATGTTGTGAGGTTGTGCAGTACGGGCTACAGTAATCAATAAATGTGATGATGCTGGACCAGTATGACATGTTCGCTCCAAAGTCTCCAACGGTTGCGAAGCCAAGCCATCACTTGAACATAAGCTCCATATTTTGTATCCAAATCTTATTGGCTTAGCACGTATAAACATTTTACAACCGTGTCGTCCAAAGTATGGCCACATTGATTCATCGATGGACAAAGCATGTGAAAAACCCCAAATTTCATACAGGTAGCAGATATTTTGTCTAGATACTCTCTCAATTAAAAAAACTTGTCGTTAGGCTCAATTTTATTGCTGTCTGCTAAATACAGAAACTGTTTAATTTTTCGATACGTGGTCCGGGGCATTGCATCCCGTATAATCGGAAAATTAAAGTCAGGTGCCTTAGTCCAATACAAACTTTCTTGGGGTACCCCATGAAGGCCAGAAAATATTAGCATACCAATAAATCTTTTGAGGAGTGGTACATTCAGACGAAAAGTTGAGTTATTTTGACTGGCATATAGATTTGTTTGGTCCACAATCAATTCCAGCGCACTTGAATCAAAAAATTCAAAAAAGAAGTCAGACGGGCTTTTACCTACAAGTAATTCTTCCAAATGAGCTTTTTTCGGACTCTGCATTTTCCGGATAACTGCTATACTTTATTTCATAGTCTCCCCATGAAGGCGGAAATCCTTTATGACATTTTTGTGCGATGTGGGATAATGGGACATCGTCGTCGTCAGAAAAGTCACTATCGCCGCATTCGCCGCCCAGCATAAGCTCAATGGTTCCAGCAATTTCCTGAGGTAATTCGTCACAATCGTTTTCATTCACCATTGCGAAATCTTCGTGATCTTCATTGTCGCTTAGCCCTCCTGTTTCATCTGGTGGTAAGATTACAACATCTGGACCTTCGCCATCATCTAACCCTTCTAATAAGGCCCGGATTTCCTCCATAGTTTTGTAAATTTTGTTTGCCCTGCGAAAGTATTTTATATTGTTATTAGCCAATGGTGCGAAAACGCAACATCAAACATTTCTTCCAAAATTTGCAAATTACTGCAATTCTCAGTTTACTTATATTTAGATAAATGTTTTCTTTTATAAATAAGCTTTCTAAAACGATGCTACAATTCTTTTTATTATTCTTTAAAAAACAAATACTGCCTCACTTTACTGCAACTGCTTTTGAAACTCTAAACGTTTAAAAGGAAAACTGGTAAAATGTCATATATTTTTTTGAATTTCACGGAATCGCCTACTAGAATCTTTGCAGAAAATGTTCCAAAGACATGTCAACAAAATAACGTTTACTACAATAATTACTTTGTAGCAGCTTAGTGGGGGGAAAAATTAGAGTGCGATAACGCACCAATGGCTAAAAACGGGTTAAACGAAAATGAGATTTTAATGGCATCTATTAGCTCAAACCCATATCTACAATTACATAAGTTTAATTATTCATCATCACCATTTATTTATTGTACAGTGGTAACGACTTAGACTAGTTTACATCAATTATAATTATTAGAGATTTAGGACATTCTAATCCTTTACAACTATGATTTAATTTTATACAAAGAAGATGGATATTATTTTAAATTTATTATTTTTAAGGGAAAAAACTACAACCAAAACCCTTATACAAAACTTACAAGCTAATATTGCACACAATTATAAGTAAACAAAACTTAAGCAAAGAACTAATAATATGATTTAATTATTATTCTAGTAATTGAAGAACGAGTTCATTTTCGGATATTTAAGTTTAAAAAGTTGATATTTGCTAGTTCATGTAACCTACGTGTTGAGTAAGCCCTTGGGAGATCTAAGATCATTTTAAGCACTTATTTTGACATCTTTGTAGTTTTAATTTATGAGTTTTGGCACAGTCGCCCCAAACAGGTGCACCATAAAGAAGGATGTATTGAAAAATTGATTTGAACAAAATAATTTTGTTGTCTTTACTAAGTTCAGATTTTCTGGATATCATAGGATAGAGAATTTGTATGTACATATTTATTTTATTTATGGTTGTAGATATATGTTTTTTTAAAGCTCATTTTTTTATCCAACATAATTCCGAGGTATCTACAATGTTCGCTGACTGATCCTATTTGAAGATTAACATTTCCTGGCAAGAAACATGGCTTACGACGACGCGAGAACCAAATTGCCTGGGTTTTCTGAGCATTTATCTTGATTTTCCATTTGTTGAAATAATCTTTTAGTTTATTTAGACTCTTGCAGGGTACGCTGTACATCCCTAAACAATAGCTGCGTAAATGGCTGTATCATCAGCGAAAATGGCAGTTTCGACGTTATCCCCAAGATGAGGAAGGTCATATACAAAGATATTAAAAAGGATGGGCCCGAGTTCCGAACCTTATGGTACACCGGAAGTTTAATTATTATATTATCGCAGATTCAGTTGGTAGCATATCTTCAAAATCAGTGCATTTAGTGGGTACACTGTTTGGGAAAAATGCTCTCCTGTAAAATTTGCTAAAATGGAGTTACACAGTTTTCTGGTTTCACCGACGATTCAAACTATTAACTGGCGCTTGAGGTAGTAATGCTATGATCAATCATCACCAATTGTTGTCAGAGCATATTGCTGTCAATATTCAAGTCGTATATCTTTCTTTTCACGTGTTAAAAGACTCACAGCCAGTATAGTATAAGCATGTAGGCACAATCTCACCTCTGTCCATTGTGGGAATAGGAGTAGCTTCCTAGAAGTGTTATTTGTACCTATTTAAACTAAATTTTATTTTATAGTGTACTTATATCAACGGATCGCCACAAAACACCTTTGTCCCTGGGCTGCTCGAGATGGCTGAATATCATGGAGTATTCATAGCTGGAGATGACTTCAAATCCGGCCAAACAAAGTTGAAATCGGTTTTGGTTGACTTTCTGGTCGGTGCTGGTATAAAGCCGACCTCAATTGTTAGCTACAACCACTTGGGAAATAATGACGGGCAAAACTTGTCGGCTCCGCAACAATTCCGATCAAAGGAGGTACGATGCTGATAAGCTGTTATTGTTCTTATAAAAAATATTTTTCTTCATAGATCTCGAAAAGCAATGTGGTTGATGATATGGTTGAATCAAATAGCATTCTGTATAAGCCAGGTGAACATCCCGATCATGTAGTTGTCATCAAGTATGTGCCCTACGTTGGAGACAGTAAGCGTGCCATGGATGAGTACACCAGTGAAATAATGATGGGTGGACACAACACTCTGGTTATTCACAACACCTGTGAAGATTCCCTTCTTGCATCACCGCTGATCCTTGATTTAGCAATTATCGGTGAACTGTGCTCCAGAATACACATCAAGAGTAATAGCGTAGCTACTGCTCCATGGGTTGCTTTTAAACCTGTGTTGTCGATACTAAGCTACTTGTGCAAGGCTCCTCTCGTGCCGAAGGGAACTCCGATAGTGAACTCGCTCTTCAGTCAGAGGTCAGCAATTGAGAATATTCTTAGAGCCTGTGCTGGACTCCCTCCAATTTCACACTTGAAATTGGAGCAGAGGGTATGCCTTACGCATTTCCTTGTAATTACCAAATTATTACAAATTGTTATTTTTTATTGTCTTAAAGTTTGACTTCACAACCATCGCTACTGAACCACCGTGCAAGAAGTTAAAGACAGCTTTGCCTGATATGAGGAAAGTTGAAAACGGCCATCTTAGTGGTCAAAGCAATGGACATGCTACTGAAGTGACAAATGGCTACCATTAAAGGTCTAAACTCTTAATATAATGATTTGAGCGAACATCATTTAAATTCTGGCAGATAGATATATCTGTATTTCATCATCAATCTCATATTCAAAGCTTTGATTACACTAAAACGTATCCAGCAAAGCCTACAGAAATCTAATATGATTTAAGGGTTGCCAATATTTAATCAATTAATAAAGCTCATCAATTCCATTCCAAGTTCCTTTCTATTTTAGAAAAGAAACAGTTTAAATTCAAGGAGACGTAACCATTGGGTATCGATTTTGGTTAAAAAATGTATCGTTAGAAAATGTGCGTGAATTTTTCTTAAAATCGATTTGCATGAGAGCTTAGCATACGAGTAGATGTAGTTTTTTGTAAAAAAATAACGGAACTGAAATTGATGAAATGTTGTATACATGTATTATTAGTTTTATGACAAATAAATTATATTGCAATACCTACTAAATGTTTTAGATTAGCACTTAAATTCCAGGGAATATAAGGCTTGTTTGATGTTGGTTATTTACCGAAGCTTATGGACTATTACATTAATGTATGCACTGTTTTGCGAAGTCGGAGCATTGCATTGCTGACGAATATTCGACCATAAGGCGGGCCGATGCGCGACGACTTGGATGCTAGAGGTTATGCGTGGCATCGAAGAACACTTTGCGGAGGTCTTTGGTGATAAAAGGGCGAAAAGGGCGGGTTACCTGCGAGTTATTGACTGAGTTCAGCGTCTGATTCTTGTGCCTCAGCGAGTTCCGTGTACAAGTCCCTTTTTGAACTTGACTCGACCGCGTCTATCCGGGATAAAAGGTCTGCTGTGTGGTTGTCCTCCCCTTTTATGTATCGGATATCGGTTGGGAGCTAACTGATAAAGCACAAATAATTTGGTTGTCGAGGCGAAGATTTTTCAGCGCGCTGCCTGAAAGCGAAGACGATGGGCTTATGATCAGTTAGGATATGAAGTCGTCTTCCCTCGAGTAGATCCCGAAAATGATGCCCCGCCATATGCATCGCGGTGAGTTCTCGGTCTAGGTGGAGTAGTGTTGTTGTGTAGAGGATAACTTTTTGGAAAAGTATACAAGTAGCTCGGCTACGTTGTTCACAAGCTGATGTAGGGCTGCACCTGCGGCTAAGGCCGACGCGTCTGTAAGGAAGTTGAGCTCTGCGTTGCGTTCGGTATTGGATACGATAGACGTGCTGCTCGAGTTGGCGGCAATCGTCGAACGCCTTGTCTGCTGCCTCGGTCCAAGACAAGGGAGTCTTGACGTTCTTTCGGATACCCGTCGCCATTGCTAGCAAGTGAATTTGGACACGCGATGCGTGTGGGATGAACCTTCGGTAAAAATTGATGGTCGCGGTGAAACCCTTTAGTTGCTTTATGGTGTCCGGGCGCTTGATCCGCTGGATAGCCTCGACTCGGGATGGAAGCGGAGATATTCCCTGTTGGGTGATGAGGTGCCCGAGGAATTTCAGCTTTGTTTGTCCGAAAGCACACTTTGCACACACAAATTCCATCAGATGCTGGCGATGTTCCTGGCTGTCTCTTGACGCGACACAAATGTCGTCCATATACGAGAATACGAATTCGAGCACGCGTAGTACGTTATGCAGTAGGCATTGAAGCGTCTGCGCTGCGTTGCACAGGCCAAACGTCATTTGCGTAAACTTGTACAGTCCGAATGGCGTGATGATGGCGGTCTTGGGGACATCGTCTGAATTGATTCGAACCTGGTGGAAGGCTTTTTGTAAGTACATTTTTGAAAATACAGTCTTACCGCGTAGGATATTGGTGAAGTCGTGTAGATACGAGAGTGGATAGCGATCCGGTACTGTTTTTGCGTTCAGACTATAGTCTCCACATGGGTGCCAGGAGCCGTCCGATTTTTTAAATATGTGAAGCAGACTGGACCAACTTGATTTCGATGACCGGCAAATGCCAGCGCGCATGAGTAATTCGAATTCCTTCTTGGACGAGTTTAGCTTGTCTGGCGGTAAGCGGCGAGTACGCATAGCGCGGAGTGGCCCCCTTGTCTCGATGTAATGAAGCGCCGTCGAATTTGTCGACACCCGGGCGGCGCGAGGCGCGTGATGTTGGGAAACGCCGTGATGATGTCGGCGAAAGGGGCGATGCGATCGATGAATTGCGGAGACGGGGCATGGCTGGAGATCGCGGAAATTGACTTCGAGGTTGCGTTTGTCCGAGCGTCAACGAGGCGAGCTCTTTTCATATCGCCCAGTAAATCATGGTGTTGCAAAAAATCGCCTTCGATGATGCGAGTGGTAACATCGGCCACGGTAAAATTCCACACGAACGACCGCCGAAGGCCAAGATCTAGATCGTGTGTTACCTCGCCGTATACTTTACGTTGACGGCGAATAGTCGCAATGATGTTGGGCGAAGGTTCTTGAGCGAGCGAGGGGCCGGAATGCACGAGACCTCGGCGCCGGTGTCGATAAGGAAGGATGTGTTAGGTGCCTGTTCTCGTACACAAGCCGCTCGATGCAGGCTCAGCTACATTGCCGTTTTAAACAGATGTCGTTGAGTCCTTGATGATGCGTTTGCGGAGCTGTTGCGGGATGTTGGCGGAACTTGCATGGGGGGCTGCCTTGCTACCGAAAGTGCGATGGAACCAACAATCGTCAAACTGCTCGACCGAGTCGTCCCGTCTGCGCTGGCTGGCAGTATGGGGTTGAAGCGGGCGTTGGAACATATGAGTGCGTGGCTGTGCTTGTCTTGGACGATTTTGCTGCGTTAGCAATTTTGAAAATTCCGAAATAAGATGGGCAGTTTCGGATGATGATGGTGAGGCGTCTATTTGTCCCAGGTGGTCTTGTTTGGCCACGGCGACCACATGTGGAGCTATCGAGTTCAGATGGCGAAGTTCGACGCTCTCCATAACGGTGTCTGCGATTTGTGTTTTTTCGGCGGCGGATCCCTTGACCATGATGGAGACGGCCTGGACCGAGGAAGGAATGTGCGAAGCCCACAAGTCAAGAAGTACTTGATCGCTCAGCGCGCCTTTAGCGGAGTCGCTTTTGTTGACTATCAGCGAAGTAATTAGTCAATTGTTTCCGAATGTACTCGTATTTATCACGGTCGGGTGATGCGTCGATAATTGGTAGTAGTTCCGTTATGCAAGAGGTCGGCAATTGCGAGCACACTGTGTCGAACTTCCTGCCGTCTTGGCCAATTCCAGATGCTTGAAAGAAAAAATCTAGGAGGTAGAACCAATTATCGACATCGGACTTCACGAATGGGGCATCTGAAGACAAGCGTAATAGTTTGCTTCTACCTCCATGTGTTCCGTGTCGGTTCCTCGTGCAGACGTCCCTTTCGCGGTATGAATTCCTTTTCCTTCGGCGTTTATCGCGTCGGGATCACCACTTTAGCTGTTCGTCGAAATGGAAATGGAATAAAAAAAAGAAAGCGACACGATTAATTAAAAGAAATTATTTATTAGAAGATAAATCGCGGTTAATTCCGAAAAGGCATGCGCCGATGAAGAAATCCCAAAAAAAACGTGCGACAATGAAGAAGCTGTAACGGGGAATGAATAATAGAAGAAAAACAGCTACACGATTCGGCAACGGGATCTCCGGACTCTTTTTTCTGATTGGCTATTGCCAGGCTTCTATCATCAGTCATACTCGGCGCGTTGTTGCCAGCACTGCGCTGTGCAGAATTCTTTAACCCCCCGTCACACCGCCGCATATGCCTCCACAGAAAAATTTGTACACAAAGGACGGCGATGTTTTAGCATTCGCACATTTTATTAACCCAAAAGCAAATATGTTTACCCAAGATGCAAATAAGTTTAACCCAAACGCAAATATATTTAAATAAAACGAAAATATATTTAATCTTTTAAGAAACATATCAAACCTTTTACCAAATATATTTAAACCCAGACTATTCGGTCGTGTTCTTAAAAATGAGCACGGTCTTAGAGTTAGAGCTGATGAGCTTGAACTCACATGTGAGATCGATTGTGCAAAGCGGAACTTGGACTGAGTTTTATATGAGAAAAAATAAGATCGTTGTCAACGGCTCTGTCTCTATTGATTTGAGATCAATCTCAAAGCTCTCTGCCTTATTTAGAGGCGATTCGAATTTCTTTTTGGCAAGTTTGTTAAAAGAAGCAAAAATGGGGTCTGAGAGTGATGAGAGTGTGGTTTGAATCGAATTGGAGCACTAAAATTTCAGAAATTAAAGGAAAAATCGCAAAAACCAATGTTTAAAGCGCGGAAGGGTAATGCACTGTTCAATATTTTTGCTACATATATATAAAAACAAATTCGTTTAAGATATAAACGAAAAAATTCCAATATGAATTCTCATTTTGTCCTCATTCCCAAAAACTCTTCAGTTTACAACCTCTTTACTAAATCACTGCAGACGACGAAAGTCTTCACCAACTGGAAACCTCCTATTTTTTAAAAATTCGATTTGTATTGAAATTAATCTGAAATTCGGACATTTTGACGTCTGTATATGAACTGAGTAAGCGAAATACAATGCTCAACTGTTTATGACAACGATTGATTGCATGATCAATCGTTTTCTCATCTTTTTGCATATCAAAATGAGCTCTGTTTCACATTGAGCTTTCAAAATGAGATCGATATCAACACTTTGCTCACAACATGAGATCTATCTCGGTCAGTGAAGTTTTTTTTCCATACCATGTTAAGAGAGATCTCAAAAAACTGAGTAAACAGCTTGAACTCGATTTTTAGAACACGACCCATCGTCTTCTCAGGCAAGCACCCTATGCACTCCGCCATGGAAGCCACAAGTTCAGCTCAACGCTCAACCTGAAACGACAAGTTTTGTTCTTTTCTCCACAAACTTATGGAAAAACTGAACTTTATTATCCAACAGTCACTCTTTATTATCTAAAAGTCACACTCACAACCACTACAACAGAAAAAATATCTGAGAACGATAATGCATACACAAATTCATTTCACTATACCTACCTTTTTGAAAGTCAAACGAAGACTATGAAGACTGACAGAAATTTTAATGTCGGCGGGGACGAACAGCACTAAACAAACAAAAGTGTCTGCGAGAATCAAATGGTACAATCTGTACAAAGAGGCTAAGCATTTATTGCAAATATGCAAAATTATCTCAACCACATCATCAACGAAGTTGAGGATGCAGAGTGCAGGGCATAACATATGGAAAGTTCCCTACAACGACCTTCAAAAGGACACGGCAAACAAGCATGGTGGTGAACAGATGAAGCAAGAGCAGTGTTAAATGATAAAAAAACAACATTCAATACTCGGTCAAAGTGCTCCACTTATAAAGGAGATGAAAAAGCTCGACTTTGGAGGAGGCAAAAAATTTAAGTGTGTGGAGGGCCGGTATCGGGAGTTAGAAGAAATGTCCTCTTCGGCTGCTCATATAAACCAGGCTATCCACGAACTGCGACAAACCAACTTGAAAAGGGCACTACAATTTCCAAAATAGCCGCTCAGAGGAGAAGCAATGCCCAGGAAACCCGTTTGCCAAAGTTCATCAACAATGCGCAAGGGCTGCTTCTTGTGGATGAGGAATAAGTACAACACAGGTGGCAGCAGTGAAGGACTTTTAAATGGAAAATTTCCTCGGATATATTTTCCAACAGCAGTTCCTAGCGATGAAGAAGTACCCGACATTACTGTCGAAGCAGTTAGGAAGGCGGTCAAAGACTCCAAAAAAAACGAAAAGCAGTTGGGCCGGACGAGATACCTGTTAAGTTCTGGAAAAGATGGGAGGCATCGGGTCTAATTGGCTCATGATTCTCATCAACAAACTATGTAATGAGAGTTGATCCAATGCCTAACCATTGGACGGAAAGTTTTCTTCTTCCTTTGTATAAAGGAGAAGGCGATGCGCCAGACCGTGATAATTACCGTTCAATCAAGCTGATGAACGATGTCGTAGGTAAATCAACCACAGATGTAATCCAAAGTATAAGGATCATGATGAAAAAACATCGTGAATCCCTAAAGAATTTGCATATGGTGTTGATTGATTTTGAAAAGGCCTTTGATAGACAACCAAGTGATCTTTTATGGGTGGCGCTAAGACAAGGAGGAGTTCCAGAAACATACGTACGTACAGATGATTATGGACAGGAGTAAAAACAAGAGAAAGACGCCCCGCTGGCGTCACCGAAGAGTTCGCAATCAAAGTCGGTGTACACCAGGGAGGGAAGCGTCTTAAGTCCCTTGATATTTTTTACAGTCCTTGATTATCTGCTTGAAGGAAAAGTGGCGGACTCCAAAGTGCATCAGTTATTCTTTGCTGACAATGGAGCCATCATCAACGAGGGTCAAACGTCCCTGCAACGAGCACTCGATGTATGGGTGAAAGTTTTGAAGGGGAATGGGTATCGTATTAGTCCGAAGAAAACAGAGTACTTGTACTGCCCGTTCTCTGATCCACTCCGACCTATTCCAGACATTTATATGAATGGAAGAGTGATTCCTAATTGCGAAAAGTTCAAATATCTGGGATCTATGATCTATAGCGAAGCAAGCTGTGATGACGGTGTTAAACATCGCGCAACCGTAGAGTGCAGCAGGAGTAACAAAGATTGAAGGCAATATCAATCAATGTTCCCATACAAACACGAAATAGAGGCAGGCCTAAAAACTCCTGTATACTCGTAACACAAATGCAGGAACACCACGACTTGATTGGCCTCAGCGACGAAGTGATTCAAAATCGGGAGGCCTACCGTTATTTTCTGAGGTCGAACCGGCGATCCCCACAGGCGCCCCAGTATTAGTTTATGTTTCCTTTAATCTTGAACATATCCTCATCGTCATTGAGGGAGAAGAAGACGAAATGGAGTTGCTGATACAGTTTGCTACCAAGGAACAGAACCTCGCAACATTCTCGCCAACACCACACTCATTGAGGAGCTGGTTAGCAAATTTCCTATGAATAAGCGGCTAGAGTGGGCACATTGTAGCCAACCATATGTTGCGATAAGGCATTTTGACCAGTGGTTAACCGCACTTGCTTCACTTGTCTGTTTGGTCGCCCCAACTTGCAGCGCCGCAAGTCAACGTCGAACTGAAAACTAGGGCAAGGAGTGTTCTCCATGCGGTGGAACATAGCACGTCGACAGCCGACATTTCCAATAAGAAGTGCTACAACTGTAAAGGAAATATGCATCGGGTAGATAACTGCTAACTGAATGCTAACTGCATTCATTAATTTGGATGTTACTGACAGATGGAAGCTGGTCAAGAAGCAAAGGATTTGTTATTGTTGCCTCAAATTTGGACACAATGTGCGCTCGTGCAGGCAATGGAAGGCTGGTTAAATTGGTGTATGCGAAAAGTAACACCTCTCTTTACTCCTTGAAGCCGCGGACCCGAAGACGTCGTCAGAATGCAATGCTTGGACGAAACATTGCCACGCACAATAAAATGCTATTTCGAATGCTTTCAGTGTGCGGTAAGGACACATGTGCCTCTTAACGGGGGCTCTTCAATAGCAATTATGAGCGCGAAACTTGACGGACAATTGAATTTAAGAGGGTATGTAAAGGGGGAGGGTATCCTTTGTTGTGAACCTCCAGATAAGTGCCGACGTAGAAAATAAAAAAAATATAAGACATAATCGGGACATGCAGGGCATTAAGAGACAAGCCGGAATAGAAGGAAGGGAACGTGTTCTCCATTACGATCTAACTAGGTAGGTAGGTAGGTAAATGCATTCCCTTGTGGCTGGTGTGACGGCTCACATAGACCATCAGTTTGGGTCCATTGTGTCCATTGTTGGGATTTCCAAAATTTTGTTCCACAGCTCAGTGGTCCGCTGTTTGTTCTAAGGGCAGGGCATTCACATACTAGGTGACGAATAGATTCTATCTCTTCAACGTCTCTACAGCTCCTACAGTAACCGTTGTGCATTATGCAAAGCCGCTCCGCGTGTAGACCCACTGTGCAGTGTCTGTGAGGACCCCCGTTAGTGTGCGTATGTCTTTGCGGTTCAGCCCGCTCATGACCTTAGATTTCCTTTTGTTTACCGCTGGCCAAAGCTCCCTTGAGTGTCTGCATGTTTCGAGCCTGGTTCAGCGTAGGTTTGTTCTACTCATGGATTCAATGTCGATTTTCCGTGTCAGTGCACCGAGCGGAGTTTGTATAGATTTCAGATCCATCTAAAATCCGTATCTTGCCAGCTTGTCTACTTCTTCGTTGCCCGAGATGTCCTTGTGCCCTTGTACCCAGCATAGGGTCCCTGAATTGGCGATTGATATCTCGTCTATGTGTTTTCTGCACTGTAACATCGCCCTTGATTTGACAACTACTGACTGCATGGCCATTATGGCCGCTTGGCTGTCAGAGTATATGGTGATCTGATTGTAGGCCAGTTTGCGCTTCTTCACCTCCTTGGCAGCCTGAGTGATCGCAGCTGTCTCTGGCTGAAAGAGCATTCATTGCTGATTCTGAAGGACACGCCCAGGCCCAAAAGGCGAGGGTGTGTGGTAGATAGTCAGTGGCTGTTGTTTCTTTCGAAGCCCTCCATCGTGCCTCGACGGATGCGTGTGCGTAGGGCCTGAAAGAACACAGTACCGACTCCCTGAGTCTAACGGCCGTTTTAACCGCTATGCTACTGCAGTATATGTCCAGGGGTGTGAGGTTGCGTATTACCTCCATGGCTGCAGTGGGTGTGGTTCTTAGCGACCATGTTATCCCAAATACGATGTAACTAACACAGACGTAACAGACAGACATCAGAAGACTCCTACGCTTCATCAGGAGCACCAACTGGTTGTAACGAGTAGGGGAAAACTTTTCCCAGATCCACGTGGTATCACAACGCAACACCCATATTAACCTTCCTACGGTCTTCGGGTCATTTTTGACCCATTTTGGTAAAAAAATTAAGTTTCCTCTGGAACTAATTCTTTTAGCGGCTTGAGGTTTTTTGACTTTTTCTAAGTTGCTTATCTGTATATAATAAGCGTAAAATTTTTAATGAATATTTTAAGCTCTGCCTCGTACAAATTTTTATACATCTACGGCCCTCGGGTCGAAATTGATTCAGCGTATGAATCAAACGTTATTTGAAATTTTATTTATTTCCTTATTGCACATAGTCGGCTGGGCGATTGCATTGCTACACTTATTTTGCTTTATTGAGCTTACAGTAAACATAGAGTGATTAGCACGTGTTTCGTTTTGTAATTTATTCGAAGTAATGAGTGATAACGATAGCGAATTTTCTTTGACCGCGTTTTCTGATGAAGATGAATCATGTTCTGAGTTTGAAGATCATGTTGAAGTTGCCGATTCCTCCGACAGTGTGTAATGAACCCAACAAACCAATTCCATACTCCTACATTGTACTGCATAACAATGCACACAAAACAACAACTCAAATATCACTTACATCACTTCCTACTTTGTGCTTATATTATGTAAGGCAGTCTAAGTCAAGTGGCTCGTAAACACCACTGACCCACTGACATTGCATTCAAATTTCATCGCCACATTACAGTGTCTGGTATCGCATACAGACAGTATGGATAGAACATCTGGCGATTACCCGAGATTGTAACTGGATCGATGCATTACGCCATCGGTGATTTCGGTGACGAGCAATTAAGAAGTGTGTCATGAGTACAATGTGATGAGTATGTTGAGGATGATTTAATTTTATGGCACCCGACCGATTTTTGTATCAATGTGTTTCGGTAATGCTGGGAGGGAAAATTAGTATATAAGACGTAGTATTTGTAAGAATAAATCAGATTCTATTTTGACTATCAACAATTGTGTTTCAATTCTTTTGGCAGATCCCTATGGCATTCGTGCCCTGCCTGAAACACAAAACTATTCGGCAATACCTATGGCATTCGTGCCTGCCAGTACTTCGTTGATCCTTTCATAAGCTGGGAAGTCGTTCTATTCATTAAACACACAGCTACGAGAAACAGACATCACACATATAGAAAATACATACCTTGCAAGTGATTCTAGTGACAGCGAAAATCCAGTTGTGTCTTCCGCATTGATGTCATCAAAGAATGGCCAAATAAATTATTCAAAAACACCTTTGGTAAGTACTGCCGGAAGAGCTTCGAGGGAAAATATTATCAGCTTGGTGCCAGGATTGACGCGTTACTCTTGCTCACGAATTACCGAAGAAGAAATCTCCAGCTTTGAGCTCTTTTTCCCTCCTCCGTTGATGCGAATTATATTGACCTACACCAACATTGAAGGAAAGCGAATATATGGTGAAGAATGGCTTGACATTGATAGCATTGAACTCCTTGCTTTCATTGGATTGCTTATTTTGGCTCGCGTTCGATCACATAACGAAAGCTCTGAAAGTCTTTGGAACTCCGAAACAGGAAGACCAATATTTGCTGCAACTATGTCTTTGAAGACTTGCAAAAAAGGTTCGACAACAAGGAAACTTGAAGCGAACGAAGGTTGTTGGACAAATTTGCTCCTATACGTGATTTGTGGAATCAATGGGTTGAAATATTACCGAAGCTTTACAATCCATCCGAAAACGTGACCATTGATGAACAATTAGTAGCTTTCAGAGGAAGATGTCCATTCCGGCAGTACATGCCATCAAAGCCTGCAAAGTATGGAATCAAGTTTTGGGTGCTCTGTGATTCTGCTACGAGCTATGCTTGGAATATTCAACCTTACACTGGCAAGGAAATCGGAAGAAATCCAGAAAAAAATCAAGGTATGCGTGTTGTTCTTGATTTGATTGCAGGGCTAAAGGGACATAACCTCACAACCGATAACTTTTTCACCTCTCACCAATTGGCACAAAAATTATTGGAGAAACGGATTACCCTAGTAGAAACAATACGGAAAAACAAACCCGAATTACCACCTGAATTAGTGAAAATAAAAAGGAGACCAGTTTACTCTTCAATCTTCGCTTTTACCGAGGAAACAACTCTAGTTTCTTATATCCTTAAAAAAAATAAAGCTGTGAATTTACTAAGCACTTTTCACCATGATTCAAAAATTAGTAACCGTCCGGATAAAAAGCCAGAGATAATACTGGACTACAATAAATGTAAAGGTGGCGTTGATACACTGGATAAAGCTGTAAGTGGCTACACTTGCAAAAGAATGACAAAACGGTGGCCTCAAGTAGTGTTCAGTAATATGACCGACATTTCAGCCTACAACGCATTCGTTTTATTCAAATCCGCCAACCTAAATTGGAAAGAAGACTGCTTTACAGAGCGCAGGTTATACTTGGAAAACCTCGGAATGCAGCTTGTTACACCCTACATAAAAAAGCGACAAACACTACCTCGAGCACATTTTTCACTACAAATTGCAAACAAAATTCGAAGTGATCATCAACTCAGTTCACAACCATCTTCATCAGCTCAATTAGGAAACACATCAAAAAAGAATACAACTAAAAGAATTCGATGCCATCTATGCCCTAAAACTGATAACAAAACTGGATTAGTTTGCGACATTTGTTGTAAATATATATGTAAACAACATTCTAAAATAATCACTTTGTGTTCAAATTGTAAGAACTAACTTCTCCTTTTTCTATTGTAACTGAATAATCATTTTTAAAAAATATTTAAAATATTTATAAAAAATATATGAAGTTGCAATAAATTCAATTCAATGCAATAAATCAATTAAATAACATTGTTTTATTAATTTAGATATTCATAAAACCGAATAAAAAGCATTACAGCAAATAAAAATAAGAAAAAAACTTGAATGAACCCAGAAAATATAGTACAGGGTCAAATTTGACCCGAAGTCCGTTCGCGTCAGTAAATCTGAGGACCGTAGGAAGTTAACCTAACTAACCTATTTCACTATGTGGGTTATTTGAGATGGGTCGCCGTAATTAAAAGTGAATACAGTATTGGAGCAATATATGCTGTTCACACATACTCGTATATTTGAATTATATCAATTACCGAATTTCTGCACCTCGAGAAGATAACGTATGTACGCACAATAAAGTTTTCTAACAGTCCAATGGTATCATTCTTTTATCATTATTTTATCTTCTTTTTACAAAATACAGCTAACGAATGGCACTGCCCATTCTCTTCATGTCGTGTGTGTGATTTAAGATAACTAACCCGTAAATATCTCTCCGAGAATTCGGATATCAGTGCTCATATTGTATTTACTATTTAACATTATTTCACTCGTACCTATATTGTGAATATACTTACCCAACATGGCATTTTCATTACTATTAGCAATGCTTTTGAAAAAAACATATTTCTGCTCAAAATGCCACACGCATTTATTATACACAATATTGGGTACAAAATCCTTGAATCCGCACATAACGTGCGTTCCATAGACTTACAATGTGATTTATCCATTGGAATTCTATCAATATAGTTTATATTTTTCTGCACTTTCATACACCTGTATAAGAAACTAAACAATCCTACATGGTAGTATTCACTTCAACGTAGATAGTTAAGTGGGACGCATATTCAGACACCCTTTCGCAATCATCCTGAACAATAATAAAAACATAGGGACGGGCTACAGTCCGCTTGGGCGAACTGTTGGATACCCTATTCTTATTCCTATCCCTCATAAGTGGGCGTGACAAAAGTCTAAGTATGGTTGAATTGTTAAGAACGCTCTACATATTTTGTTATATAACATTTAATGGATTTTATCAAAAAAAACCCTCCCTAGCTCAAACTTGGGTGTTTCAATAAAATTGTTTTATTTAATTGTGGGCGTGTCAGTAGGCGGATTTAAAAAAAATTAACACATGAGAATAAAGGGCCCCTAGAGAGTATATATTATAAATTTCAGCTCCCTAGCTCAAACTTTGGATTTTTAAAAAAATTGTTTTATTTATTTGTGGGCGTGTCTGTGGGCGGATTTTGAAATTTTTTTATCGCGAGTAGTTTTAGGAGTCATATATAAAAAATTTCAGCTTTCTAGCTCAAAATTCGATTTTTTCCAAAATTTTGTTTTTTTGAGTTTGTGGGCGTGTCTGTGGGCGGATTTCAAAATTTCGTAAACTTGATTATTTCGGGACCCTAGAGAGTATATGGTTAAAATTTCAGCTCTCTAGGTCCAGTTTAAAGGCCTAATTTTTGCCGACAGACGGACGGACGGACATGGCTAGATCGACATTACTATCGATGTTGATCATAAATAGATGTAGTAACTTTTAAGGGTCTACGGGCAATATTAAGGTATGTTACAAACTATGCGTCAAAATTAATATACACTTAGAATAGGGTATAAAAATGATAACAAAATTACCTTATTCCAATGGCGTTTCACCCAGATGTTGTGGTATGGAATCATCAGTATGGGTTTACCACTAACACATCCAATCCATACGCACTTTTTGCTCGATATTAATCGAGTATTCGGTGATTCACAACTCCCAGGTGGCCGGCTGTGGCTATGATTGCAAATTTAGAAAAAAATGATACGTTAGCAACTATTTTTCTAGTCTGACTATGTATGTACGAGTATGTTAGAAAATTGCTAATATGATAGTTGATACCATAAGTAACATTATTTTAATAGGCTTTCACCCAGATAGTAAAAAATGTACGCCCAACAACAACAAAGGTTTATGATATCGATACTCATAAGTTTTGATAATTCAGTGCTGGTTGGTAAGGTTGGATAGAACATGTAAGTTTAGTAGTTTGCTGACAATTATATTGAATAGTGGTTCAGTCTTAAAGAGGTAAGAGTAATGGATGGTATTCTTTGATGCAGATGGATTAGTGATTCTCTAAGGAGAGCGATCAATTATCTAGGTCCTAACGAACCCTCGCGAGCTTCGTTACTTCATTCATATAAAGCACTTAAGAAGTTCGATTTGAATATTTTTTTTATTCGTTGGTATGTGGATTAAACTTTTTACCTAGGGAGTTGTTTAGAATTCCAAACATCGTTATTTAAACTGTGCTAAACTCGTTTTTTTCATAAAACTTTAATGATTAAATCAATTAGCCTGCTCTTAAAATAGTAATATTTGCAATTTTCTATTTTTAAACCCATTAACCCTTAGATGGGTGACCGAACCTCACTTTGCCTAGTCTTAAAATATGGCAAAAGATGTGTCGTACCTTTACGGGCATTGTCAAACCAGGAGTGCAAGTGGTCTGAAGTGAATTTAATATCGTTTTAAAATATGTGGGTGTGTTACAAATTAATTTCCATTTTTTTTAACACCTCAAAATTATGTTTACACACAGCACGGAGACGATAAGCAACTGATCCCGTGTCGACTTTAGTGAAACGATGATAACGAATTTATGCTCATATAGACAAAAAAAGTGGAACATGATTCATACAATTTGTTTTGTTTCATAGATACAAGGGTAGCTGGGCTTGCCTTTTTTAGTTTACCTGTGCGGGTTGATTTGGAGTCAAAAATAATATCCTTTTTCTATTTATAAATAAACTCAAATTGGGCCTCAAAAAGCGAGATACGATGTTATCTCAAAGCAAAAAAAATCGAATACGACGTCCATGGACATGATATCACCCCAAAGCGGGTCACCCAAGTAGTTTTCAAGTAGTCTTCAACTAATTTTCTAGTCTGACTATGTATGTTTGTTAGGAAATTGGTAATATGATGATTGATACCATATGTGTTACATTATTCCAATAGGCTTTCACCAAGATAGTATAAAATGTAAGCCCAACAACAACAAAGGTTTATGATATCACTACTCATAAGTTTTGATAATTCAGTGCTGGTTGGTAAGGTTGGATAGAACATGTAAGTTTAGTAGGTTGTTGACAATTATATTGAATAGTGGTTCAGGGGCAATAAGCCACGCAAAAGCGCAAAGTTTAACGGAAACATTATCCAGCGGTAGTCTGGAAGAGGTAAGAGTAATGGATGATGCAGATGGATTGGTGATTCTCTTAAGGAGAGCGATCAATTACCCGCGTTCTAACAAAAACTCGTGAGCTTTCTTACTTCATTCACATAAAGCAATTTAGAAGTTCGGTTTAAATAATTTTTTTAATCGTTGGTAAGTGGATTAAACTTAAAATATGGCAAAAGATGTGTCGTACCTTTACGGGCATTGTCAAACCAGGAGTGCAAGTGGTCTGAAGTGAATTTAATATCGTTTTAAAATATGTGGGTGTGTTACAAATTAATTTCCATTTTTTTTAACACCTCAAAATTATGTTTACACACAGCACGGAGACGATGAGCAACTGATCCCGTGTCGACTTTAGTGAAACGATGATAACGAATTTATGCTCATATAGAGAAAAAAAAAAGTGGAACATGATTCATACAATTTTTTAATCAGTTTCATAGAAAAAACACTACAAGTGTTGCTGGGCTACCTTTTCGGGTGCCTAAATAATTTTTTAATTAATTAAAATGGATAAAAACGGAGTTGATTTCAAGTCAAAAGTTATACCTATCCTTTTTTATTAACAAATAAAGTCAAATTGGGCCTCAAAAAGCGAGATACGATGTTATCTCGAAAGCAAAAAAATTCGAGTACGACGCCCATGGACATGATATTATCTACCCAAAAGCGGACCACCCAAACACTGTTCAAGTAGTCTTTCAAGTAGTCTTCTTTATAAGTAAATCTAGAATTGATATTAACTCGCGATTTTATCCATTCGATATTTATTTATTTTTTGAGATTTTGTTTTCTACTTTTGAGATTTTTGATTTTGAGCTATCTTATTCAACCTTAAAAAAGTACAGTACCTATTCAAGGGTTAAAAGTTATTTTTGTCTATTCGTTCGTTTTTCTTAAGTCAGGGTACTGTTCACCTGCCTTTGAAGGGACTGCTCTGGCGTTCAATTTGTAGTAGTGGTATAGTTTTATTTAGTACATTTGCACCATTTACAATACCAAAATATAGTACATCGAGTTCAAAAGTTCATAAATAAGTTACATTTTTTTTTACAAAATTTATAACTCCTCTTTCAAATGAATGTATATTTAAATCTTCTTTAATTATTCCTGGGAGGGAGTTAAAAAGCTGGAATCCTTAATAGATAGTGGGGAGACGAAAATCTTTTTGGTTTCTCAAAGCGTAGGGCTGAACATCATAACTAATTGGATAAACAATTAGATTTTATTTGAAAAACAAACACCAAAACATTAATTTTTATTCATTGAATGACATTAACGTAATTAACATTGAGATGATAGGAGTTTAAATGTTGCACATAAGAACTGTTTTCGTATTCCTGTTTTGCAACAATTGAAGCCTGTTTAACACAGTTTGATCGACGAACAGTACTCAAAGTGGGGTTTTATTATTGCACTGTAAATTTTTGTTACACTATCTGTTGAAATATCTTTTCCTATTCTTTTCAAGGACCCTATTTTCTTGGCTATGTAATTAGCATGATTATTAAATTAATTTATTGTCTATCAAAACTCCTAAATATTTCGTTACGCAGAACTGATATCTATGGGACGAAACACAATTAAAAAGGGGCAGTATAGAGATTTCATCTTATGTTTACAATTATGCTATGTCTCAAAATAACAATTCATCACTTAGAATAATGTCAGACGGAAGTGGAGGACAGCAAAAAAAAAATAAAACCTTCGTCGCTATGTGTATGCCTCTCTGTCAAAATCATCCCACGGTCAAAACAATTGACCACAAATATTTTGAATCGGGGCACACAGGACTGCAATTTAATTCCATACATGCGAAAATCGAAAAAAGAATGTTCATGTATACGGCCCTACAGGATGGACGCAGAGATCATCAGAGAAGCACGTAATTCTCCAAAACAGCTTGAAGATTTTTAGATTTTAATTATTTTAGCCAACGAGCGATGAAACTGCCTCCTGGTTTAATTTACAGGAAAAATTAACCGTAAAAGAATTTTTCAAAAAAAAACTATTTTGGTGAAGACTTTTTAGTAACCGAAGTTCCAAAAAAAAAGATCGGCGCTCTTCAATTGTAGGCACTCGCGACTTTTCGGAGGCACTGTCTATTGCTGAGGTGTAATTCGAAAAGAACAATCATCATTTTTATAAAAACCTAAATGACAACAGTGTCGTGATGCCTACCAGAACCCAAATTTTCAGAAGTGATTATTTAATAATCACCTAAACAAAATGAAAATAGCAGACTCTCCTGAGTGTCAACTCTGTCTTGAAGAGGACGAGTCAGCTGAATACATTATAATGTGACTCAAAAGCGGGATAGCTGAAAATAGTGGCCAAGTTGGGCTTTACTTACACAATTTCTTATAATCGCATCAGATACGAGTACATTGAGTATTGCAAGAAAAAACTCACGGTATACTTTAACCTTAATACTATTATCATTACAAAGGAGTAGTGATACGTTAAGCTTCTTCTGTTGTTATCCAATTTTCGCGTTATCCTCTTTTTATCCCTGGGCAATGTATAGTTTTTGAGGAGCAAGGAGCTTGCAAAATCGGGCGACTGACATGTAACTTTTAACTTACCATCACCTCCAACTACTCCTCACTCATTATTTTCTTGGACTTCGTTATGTTTTTTTCCAGAGTCGTGGATCTCCTTTTTTCTTCATCCGTACGTGTACAGTGGACATAAGTTCATCATTTATACTTGTACTTGGTAGCTGCCGTGGATCAATACATTCCTCGTCACTTCTAGATGTTTCCGCATTTTCAACATAGATAAAGAGTAAGTAAAGCATTTTGCCCGCACAAAATAACTACTTCAACATACACTGCGTTTCACTTGAATAGCACACCATGCCAACTGTTTTTATAGTCTTTATATATATATATATTTTATAAATAAAGCCAGGATTTTTTTTAGGATTTTTATTTCAAGTACAATACTAACGACTTATAGAACGAATAATCCGTACTTAAAAATAGGCAACAGAATCTGAAAACCAAGTCGAAAAAGAAAAATACTAAAAAATACCGCTTGTTTTTTTGTTTCACTTGAATAGCACACTTCATTGTTTCATATTATTATGAACACTAAATAATACTTTATGTATGAACGAATATTTTAACAAATAATAGTATGAAATTAAAGGAGAAATTAAGAAATATTATTAATGGGTAGAAGCCTCCCTTGTTTAATATTGTCTAATAAATTCTACTTGGTATTGAATCATACAAACTTTTGATGTAATCAAGGGAAATTAAAGTCCAGGCTCGGTAAATGGCTTCGATAAGTTCAGTTTTTGATGAAAACTGCTTTCCTGACTCATAAACTTTTCGGGCAAGCCATCCCCAAACATTTTCTATAATGTTAAGGTCCGGCGAGTATGGCGGCCAGTTCAAAGGGGTGACTTTTTTGGACTCGATCCACGAATTGACCACGGGCAGAGTGTTCACAGGTTCCATAATACGATATGGCCCCCCAAACCATAACACCACCTTCTCGACTATGCAAGCGATCCAATTGGTGAGTCTCCTTCCTCAAATCATGAAAATAATAATGGAAACCATCAGGTTAATTAAATTATTTCTCATCCGAGAAAACAACTCGATGCAAAAAGTTAATCGCATTTCTTTGCGTGCAGGGGTGAGTGGTGGTTTTTTCTTAAGTTTTAAATGTTTGATGCGCCAGACACTTGTTTTGTTTGGTTGGACCCCTTCTTTGATTTTGGCCAGGGAATCATGCGAATTCGAAGCGTTGCGTAGAATAACTGCAACAGAAAGGACACTTTGCGTACGACCTTTCATATTTTGTCCATACTTTACCCCATTTTGAATAAAATTGTAACTAACTTTTCTGCTTCTTCCGATTTTTTTCGCTATATCAGTCACAGAAAGGCCACAATCTCTAAAGGCTTTGATTTCGTTAAGGTCTTACCGCGGCCCATTATAATTTTAAATTAATTTAGTGGGATAAATGACTAAAACAATATTTCTCTGCCAAATTCTTGTCAATTTGCACTACGTAAACGAAGCTTAAACCACAAAGTGCTATTCAAGTGAAACAAAAAATTTGCAGCTTTCTTGTACAACTCTAAAAGAAAGTAGCAAAAAATGCATAACGGCATATTTCCAGAGCATACAATTTTTTATTGAGAAAGCTGAAATGAAGGTAAAAACGGAACAGAAATAAAAACATAGGGACGGGCTACAGTCCGCTTTGGCGAACTGTTGGATACCCTATTCTTATTCCTATCCCTCAAAAGTGGGAGTGACAAAAGTCTAAGTATGGTTGAATTGTTAAGAACGCTCTACATATTTTGTTATATAACATTTAAAGGATTTTATCAAAAAAAAAAACGAAGCTTTTGTAAAAAAAACGCTCCCTAGCTCAAACTTTGTTTTTTCAATAAAATTATTTTATTTAATTGTGGGCGTGTCAGTAAGCGGATTTAAAAAAAATTAACACATGAGCATAAAGGGCCGCTAGAGAGTATATATTATAAATTTTAGCTCCCTAGCTCAAACTTTGGTTTTTCAAAAAAAAAAAAAATTAATTGTGGGCTACAAATGAGCATAAAGGGCCCCCTAGAGAGTATATATTATAAATTTCAGCTCCCTAGCTCAAATTTTGGTTTTTCAATAAAATTATTTTATTTAATTGTGGGCGTGTCAGTGGGCGGATTTTGAAAATTTTATCTCCCGAGCAGTTTTAGGAGTCATAGGTCATATATAAAAAATTTCAGCTTTCTACCTCAAAATTCGATTTTTTCGAGAAATTTAGTTTTTTGAGTTTGTGGGTTTGTCTGTGGGCGGATTTCAAAAATTCTTAAACTTGATTATTTCGGGACCCTAGAGAGTATATGGTTAAAATTTCAGCTCTCTAGGTCCAGTTTAAAGGACTAATTTTTGCCGACGGACGGACGGACAGACGGACATGGCTAGATCGACATTACTATCGATGCTGATCATAAATATAGTAACTTTTATGGGTCTACGGGCAATATTAAGGTATGTTACAAACTATGCGTCAAAATTAATATACCCTTAGAATAGGGTATAAACAACAACAACGAAGCAATTATTATTTGATAAGGAAATAACAACAAAAACATGAGATGTGCTTTTTAAGTGAAACGCAGTGTAGGTAATTAAAAAATTATTGTGAAGACCTGCACTGCCATTTGGGTTCTCATCACATTTATTGTTGTCAATAGGAAGGTTTGTGATTTATTGGCAAATAAATAAAAATACATATTCAAAATTACTCAATATGATCATAAATGCCCTTTTAGATGATCAGTTATCAGTTCAGTTCTCAGTTGAATTTTAAACTTATGATAATTTTATCAGATTCAGTCTTAGTTTCAATTTCAGTTAGACGCTTCAATTTTTGCATATCAGTTCAACTGAATGCTTGACTGACAACTGAGAGGTTCAAAATTGAACTGACAACTGAACTGATAACTAAATGGGCCATAAATTGACCTTAAAGCTTTTTGACTTTGTTTTTTGTTCATAATAATTTTCTCTACACGTAAAAGAAATGCAATTTATTTGTGCATCGTGCAAGAACGACCGAACAATGCAAATTGAATTGAGATTTTCATGAATGAGTTTGTTCCTTTTCTTGTTCTTACACTGTCACTACTGAAAAGTTGCCATCATCGAGTAAGAGCATCCTCGTCGAGATTACTTTTCAAGCGACTCGTTTACTCCTTAGGCTCGAACTATTACTTCAGTAACATTAGATTCACAGTTGCGGAAATTAAAATTTCCATCATCGAGTAAGAGCATCCTCGTCGAGATTACTTTTCAAGCGACTCGTTTACTCCTTAGGCTCGAACTATTACTTCAGTAACATTAGATTCACAGTTGCGGAAATTAAAATTTCTAGAGCTGAACTACAGGCGGCATGTTACGGACATTAACCCTAGCTGCGCCCTTTGTAATCCTAACCAACGGGAAGATGTTCTGCACTTCTTGGCGGTGCTCCCAATACTCCAAGAAATCCGAAGACAATATTTTGCCAGGAGATATCTAATATCTAATGAGTGTCTGCGATTATTGAATGGAGGAGGCGGTTGGAGGTTCCTGGTGTTTACTCATTCACTTCGTTTCACATACCTACCATAAACAAGCACAATATGTTCATTGATTGACATTAATTCAATAAAAGATCTAAACTAAAAGCCATTAATATCTAACATTTCGTCTCAACAAATTTTTTGATTTAATTTTACCTTTTCATTTAGTCATTTATATTAATGCTGTTTTCTATTTAACTAATCTAAAAGCAAAATTTCTTTGTCAAATCGGCTGACGGCGTTTTCTTTTGATAGACCTTGTTAGCTTTATTGAAGGCCATTTTAACTTTTTTAGATAAATAAAGAATAATCTTATCTAATTTAATCTATATTATATTTATAATACATACTTCAATTGACTCCAACATCGAGTCTTATTGCTAAACAATGCTAAACGTTTTAATTGAATTAAATACTCCCAATTTCCACTTCTGTTTTCTTAATATAGTTTTGATAAGTGAATCATTTATCCCGCTCTTGTCATGGCAGTGATATTTTTAAATGCATTAAATGCGCGCACGTCGCGCTATGAAAAGATCTTATGTCCTGCATTTTCTGCAATTCAACGATATTCCCGCTATGTACTCTTCGGCTTAAGGATCACTAGGTCCGTTCGCGAACTAATATGCAAACGTAAATTTATATAAACTTTCGTGCAAAACTGCACAAACGCGTTCGCGTACTGAGAAAATGGTAAAAAGATGAACGAATGAAAAATGTAGTTTCGTTCATTTTTCTGAATGATGAAATCCTATGAGTTTGCCAGCAAAAAAAACAGCTGTTGCTTCTTTTCAAGCCAAACTGAGAAGTTTTTACACAAAAGCGTTCACGTACTTTTCTTAGAAATGAGAGGATTCTCTCTCGATTTTGGAGATTTGACACTTTTCATTTTTCTACACATAGATACTGCCGAATATGCATTTGTCCTTGTCAACCAGTTTGAGCCTTTTTAGCACGTTTCCACAGAAGGCAGTAGGTCTGTTCGCGAACTGATATGCAAACGTAGATTTATATAAACTTTCGTACAAAACTACAAAAACGCGTTCGCGTACTGAGAAAATGGTCAAAAGATGAACTAAAGAAAAATGCACTTAGTTCATTTTTCTTCACACAGAATTTCAGCCGGTAAAAAAATGAAAACTGTCAAATGACGAAATCCTATGAGTTTGCCAGCAAAAAAAAACACCGGTTGCTTCTTTTCAAGCCAAACTAAGACGTTTTTCATCTTTTTACACAAAAGCGTTCGCGTACTTTTCTTTGAAATGAGAGGATTCTCTCTCGTTTTTGGAGGTTTAACAGTTTTCATTTTTCTACACATAAAGAACGCGAACGGACCTAGTGTTCTCTCAGGATTGCAACTAATAAACTTGTTTCCTGCTTTTATCTTGTTTGGTTAAAATGTAACCAAAGCAACAAGATTTTACCATCTTATGTCATTCACATTTTAAATTTCGCAGTTATGTGAAGGGTTATGCACTTCTGGTCGCTTTTATCCTTATCAGAATGACGTCGTTAAAGAAGAAGAAGACTAAGTTTCGGCTTACTTTTCGTGAAATGCATTTTTCTTTCGGAAAGTATTTGAGATCCTACCAAAGTTTGAATGCAATTATGTAATTTAATTACCAATGAGTTATTATTTGAGGGCAGCCCCAAGTGTTAGCTTCACTTGCGCACTTGATTGAATAAATAAAAATATCGGCGGCCGCTGCTAACGAGCGCAGAAATAAATGTAAATTTTTTACAACTTCCGGGTTACTCTTAATGCCGATTTTAAATGCAAGCATGTTAATTGTGATAACAATCGGCTAACAGAAGCGCATGCACAATTAAATGATTATATCAATTCTCGCCGTACTAGTACTCCGTACATATGCATTTAATTAAAATTATTGACCAAAGATGGGTTATTGTTTTCTTTGCTCGTTAGTCTGACATACACAAATGAAATATTTTTGGAAAGAATAATTAAACTCTGATTATTTGTAAAATTGATATTGAAGAGTTTTTATTAACAAGCAACTTAACTTGTGAGATGTAAGTAATATTTTTAAATGAAAACGGCTCATTCGAGCATGTCGATACCCCGCTGGGATCACCGATGGGTTCCCAATCAAAGTCCGTGTACACGAGTGAAGTGTCCTTAGCCCTTTGCTATTAATCAAAGTTCTTGATTATCTTCTTAAAGGAAATATGACCAAAGTGCATCAGTTATTATTTTCTGACGATAAAGCCATCATAATTGAGAATCAAACGTGACTGCAACAATAAACAGATTTTTAGGTGGCGGACCTATTTCAGGCATTTAATTGTATAAAAAAGAGTTTCCTTTCTCTTCTAGTTCAAAAGTCTGCGAGCTATGATCAATAGCGAAGTTGACTGACTTACTGGATAATTTAATTGATGTTCCAATTAATAACCACCTTTAATGATAAAGAAGATTTGAAAAGTATTTTTTAAAGCAAAAAAGTTTAAGACTTATTTTATTATCATTCATCAAAATATCCAAAGTATACCCAAGAACTTGGATTGAAACAGGTTCCAGGTTTTTTTTCTTTTTTTAAAACAAAAAAAAGCTTCTGGAACCTATAAGATCTTTTCTCCCATAGGGGTCAGAGAATATTTAGGCTAGTAGAGTTTCCACTTTCCGTATAAAGCAGACAACTTTACCAGCAGAAGATTTCCTAATGTCTTCGAAACTTAGTTGTTCAATGAAGAAGATTTTTTTTTCTAGTTCAATTCTGCGGACATTCACATAATATGTGTTCAGCCGTTTCGTCTTCTTCAAGACATAGCGCTCTGGAGAGTCGACTTTTCACACCCTATTCTAAGGGTATATTGATTTTGACGCATAGTTTGTAACATAGGTACCTTAATATTGCCCGTAGACCCAAAAAAGTTACTATATTTACGATCAGCATCGATAGTAATGTCAATCTAGCCATGTCCGTCCGTCCGTCCGTCTGGCGGCAAAAATTAGGCCTTCAAACTAGGCCTAGAGAGCTGAAATTTTAACCATATACTCTCTAGGGTCCCGAAATAATCAAGTTTACGAATTTTTGAACACGCCCACAAACTCAAAAAAAAAAACAAAAATTTTCGAAAAAATCGAATTTTGAGCTAGAAAGCTGAAATTTTGTATATATGATCTATGACTCCTAAAACTGCTCGGGAGATAAAATTTTCAAAATCCGCCCACTGACACGCCCACAATTAAATAAAACAATTTTATTGAAAAACCAAAATTTGAGCTAGGGAGCTGAAATTTATAATATATAGGTACTCTCTAGGGGCCTTTCAAGCTCATGTGTAAATATTTTCAAAATCCGCCTACTGACACGCCCACAATTTAAAAAAAACTTTTTTTTGAAAATTCAAAGTTTGAACTAGGGAGCGTTTTTTTTACAAAAGCTTTGTTTTTTTTTGATAAAATCCTTTAAATGTTATATAACAAAATATTTGGAGCGTTCTTAACAATTCAACCATACTTAGACTTTTGTCACGCCCACTTATGAGGGATAGGAATAAGAATAGGGTATCCAACAGTTCGCCCAAGCGGACTGTAGCCCGTCCCTATGTTTTTATTTTCTTTAGGTGGTATCGTAAACCGTGGTTACCAGTAAGATAACCTACTTAGTTTTACTCGTAGATATCATTTCTTCTTTGATTTAGACATATTTATTGAAGGGCAGCATTGTTATTGAAGGGACGAATGACTTGTTTCGCCTTTCATAGACCTGGGATGTTCTCCCAATAAAAGATACATTTTATACGTTTCCAGCTTTTTCATGCTGCGATTGCTGCTAATCTAGGAGTGCAGCCGAATGGTTCGGGACCTGTGAATGGTGTTTCTGAGCCCCACCTGGCCAGTTTGTCGGCCTTTTCATTACCATCAAATCCCTCATTGCATGGAACCCACCATAGTTTGGTCTTGTTCCTTAAGCCGAGTGTTTGAAAGGTATTAAGACAATGCATGACTGATTTGGAGTCAACTGTGTGCGAGTGAAGGGCATTTATAGCTGCTTGACTACCCGTAAATGTATGGAGGTTTGCTGGCGCATTCTTTAATAACGTGGAGCTCTGCTTAAATACGCTGGGGTTTTAGTCCGTATATACCAGCTGCCGCACCCGTTTCCATTTTAGAACCATCCGTATAACAATTAATGCCGTTGTGGCTATTTGATGGGTTGTTATTAACCCATGCTTCTCTATTTGGGATCTCTGTTAAAAAATGTGTATTAAAGCATAAGGTCTTACGAAGGAGGTCTGTGAACGCGCAGTTTATGGCAAGTTCGGGAAGTTCAGCGAATACAGTCATTAGTATTAAACTTGCTGCACTGCGGATAGCCACTTTATGTAAGTATATGTGGACAGGTGTTAGCCCTATTACTGCTTCTATAGCAGCTGTGCGGCAATTTCTCATGGCTTCGGAGATACGTAGGCAAGTAAGCCGTTGTACCCTTTTGAAATTTACGATGGCTTTTTTTGTGTGGATTTTGTTCACCATACTGTAGAGGCATATTGTAACGTTGCCTGGTCCTGGCGGCAACGTACGGTATGAACCCCTAACTTCCCTGTTAGGTCGATTACCCTCGCTTCGGCTAAAAAGCCAGTCAGCTCAAACCTCTGATGCACGTATGCTTCCTTGAGGTGGATAATCGACGAGAAGGAGTTCCTCAGCTGAAAAGCTAGTCAGAACAATTTATGGTTGTATGGCTCAGTCTCTCGTCTGGAGAAAAAGAGTGTTTTTTATTAACAAATTACCTTGCTTTTATATCCTAACTTAATTGCTAAGTAAGCTTAAATATTAATGTCTTAATTGCTGAGTCTGCTAAATATGTCGCTCACCTCACAAATATCGAATCGACATATTGGTATTTATTTTATTATTTATTTGTTATCTTCTTTTCTTTTGTTTTTGCCAGTCACAAATACCGAACCCATAATGAACAATATAAATGTATTTGCCCAATCGGCATATTCGTTAATAACCTCATGCTCGTTTCATAACCTCTTGTGGAAATGCGCACTCAGCATATCAACTACTTCCAAGCGCTTGACAGTATTTGGTATACCCAGTGCGTTAACCCTGCAATGGATATGAAACTGCAATATGAGCGCTATTTGCCAACGCCGGCTATTTGCCGGCCACCCGTAGTGCCTCTTGGCGAACACATATTTAAATAAATTGTTTTCAGGTGTTTGGTTACTTGATACACTACGGTGGGCTTTAAGGTAGTTGACACATGTCGTGTGTCTTCCGGGTTCCGTATTTGTAACTGGATGAACTCAATGAAGTGGCCGCTAGTGTGGCCCCTTCACAATATACAAGGTGGGCCAAAAGAGATCACCCTATTGCAAGATGCTCTTATTTTTGCAAATGGCCGCCAATGTCAAATCTGTTTTGACATTTGTGGACTAGACAGATGTAGAATACAAGTCAACAAGCCATCGAGCGATACACTCCCCAAGAACGCGGAATAATCGTGTCTATTTTTTTGCGTAACAATTCGTCTGTAGTGTTGGCGCACCGCGAATTCCGTCGCCGATTCCACGGCCGTCCGACACCGACTGCGCAAACACTGCGCCGTTTGGCCACCAACCTTGAAGAGTATGTGACCACACGAGACCTTGCCAAGAGTGGCCGGCCCCGGAGCGCCCGTTGTGCCCAGAATATCGCCGCTGTTGACGAGGATGTCGAGTTGTCGCCGGAAACATCGACCAGACGCCGTGCCTCGCAATTAGCCATCAGCCGGTCGTCCCTAAGGCGAATTTTGGTCAAAGACTTGCGCATGTTCCCGTACAAAGTCCAGTCCGTGCATCAGCTGCTGCCTGTCGACCGCCAAACGCGTGTAACCTACGCCCAAGCCATTCTCAATCTCGAGGACGAAGTGGACGATTTTTCGACCAAAATCATAATGAGCGATGAGACTCATTTCTACCTCATCGGGTACGTGAACAAGCAAAACTATCGCTTCTGGGGCACCGAAAATCCATGAGTAATGCACGAGGAGCCATTACACCCGCTCAAAGTTACTGCATGGTGCGCTGTTCACGCTGGATGAATCATCGGGCCATTTTTCCGAGAACGCCGCTGGTGAAACGACAACAGTGGACGGTGCGCGCTATAGGGCCATGTTAACCGGGGTTTTCCTACCGCAATTGGACGAATTAGGACTGGAGGACATGTGGTTCCAACAGGACGGAGCTAGCCACAACCCATATTCTGAAGGCGGCGTTCCCGGGTCGCCCCATCTCTCGTTTTGGCGATTTGCACTGGCCCGCAAGATCGTCTGATTTAACCGTTGCAGACTTTTTTGTGGGTTTTTTGAAGTCCCGTGTTTACGTGAACAAGCCGAAGACCCTAGAAGCCCTCAAGGATAACATTCGACACGAGTGCGAGAATCCGTCGCCCGAAGTTCTCGCCGAAGTGATGAAAAATGCCATAAAACGAGCCTGTGTGGCAATCAATTGTGACGGCGCCCATTTGGCCGATATCATCTTCTAAACTTGACCAATAAAATTCTAAAGGTTCAAATAAATATAAACAAAAAACAGAATCGAAGTTTTTCATTTAGAAAAAAAATGACAGCCAAACAACATCGGATGACTTCTTTTGGCCCACCTTGTATTATAATGCGCCTGATGATCATTGCTTAGATCCAGTGGGTGATCTTTGGAGAGATACCCCAGGTTCTGCCAAACATGCGGCGACAGCCCCACAAAGCTCTGGAAGCTTTTGAACTTTGTTGTTAATGTGAGAGTTCCAATTTAGCCATCTGTCTATTATTACTCTAAGATATTTGACTTGATTGATGGAAAGATGTTCCCTGTTGGCCGTCTTAATGCCATGTGGCATACGTATTGTGACTTCGATTGTTTTTCCAAGAATATTGATGACTATGTCATCGATTGTCATGAGAAACTTCTTAAATTTCGGCTCAAAACTGTAGGTCCCTTCCACTTCGCAAAGAAATTGGTTGGAGAAGCTAGGTTTTAGGCCCTGTATAGGCGTCCAATTTTATTGAAGCCTAAATTGCTTAATCTATGGAGCAGGTCGTCAATGACCAATGACTACAGGGGGGATGATAGCACTCCGCCCTGTAGACAGCCCTTTACGCCTGATACTGATACTGAAGTCGGTCCTGATAAAGCAGTTATTTTTCGACTTTCAAGCATTGCTTTGATTCATTCATTTTATATTGTGTTGTTCTTTATTTCTGTGATGCAAAGCATTTGATATGGAATCATATCCAGTGTTGTCAAAAGCGTCCTCTATGTCAAGAAAGGCGCATGTTGCGATCCGATCTCTTTGCACCGGTATCAGATTTTGATCACTGTTGTTAGTTTAAACAGAGCGCCTTCAGCTGATTTGCTTCTCTGATATCCAAATTGAAATCGATGTAGACGGCATATGCTGTTTGTAAAGCATTCTCAGAGGTGAACATCGATAACCGTTTCCATTATTTTTAGAAAAAATGATGTCCAGCTTATGGGACCGTATAATTAATGTAGTTCAAAGTTCGCACGGCTTATTGCCTGGTTTGGGCATGGATAGTACATTTACTTCCCTCCAAGTGCTTCGTACATGCATCCAGTTGAAACGGAACCAAAATAGGGCAATCATGGTAGGTATCAAGTAATCCAGATCTTTTTGGGTAAGGGCAAGAAAGATACCGTCAGCACCCGGCGCCTTCAATAGTTTAAATAAGTTTATGGTTCACTTTACCTTATCCGGACCGATAGTTTCCCGGATAAACTGTTAATTCTGCTTAAGTTTCTTGGAGTTAAAACCTCGGCTACACGGTCATTTGATATGTCCGTAGTAAAGGACGCTGGGAAGTGAGCCTAAAGCAACATTTTCAGCGTTTCTTCTCGGTGGCGTGTGATTGTACCAAGCATGCAGTTTGATTCATCTTTTGAAAGTGCCTTTTGGAGTCGTGCCCCTGCAGATAGTTTTTCCCAACTTTTGGTTGTAAAGGGTTTTTCATTAAGGGCGCTCGGACTTTTTTTTTAAATTTATTATGGGTTCAAGTACATTTAGTGGCAATTATGTATGAAATTCAATTTCTTTCGCATGACCACCACGGGCACGTTTGCAAAAGTCCAGTCGTTGAAACCAATTTTCCACGACTTTTTCACATAAATTGACCGGAATCGCAGCAATTTCACGTTCAATATTTGCTCTTAGCTCTTGTAACGTCACCGGTTTATTGGTATAGACTAATGACTTCACATAGCCCCAAAGAAAATAATCTAAAGGCGCATATTAAAACGCATATTTTGCTTGTTGACAAATCCATTGAGCCAAAAATGAGCCTCATCGCTAAAGATGATTTTTCGATGAAAATCCGGATCGTTTTCAAGTTGTTCTTCAGCCCAATCCACGAATCGGCGATGCTTCAGATGGTCAAGTGGCTTTAGTTCTTGTGGCAATTTGATCATATATGGATGGTCAAGATCTTTTCGCAAAATTCGCCACAATGACGTCACAGAGATACCCAAATGTTGAGAACGTCGTGTGAGTGATTGATTTGGGTCTTCTTGAACAGATGCTTGAGCGGCGGCAATATTTTCTTCACTTCGTGCATTTCTTCTCACTGGCACTGGAACATTGTGTACCGAAAATGTGGATTCAAATTTTTGCACTAGACGTCGAATTGTTGATTCGGCAGGCAAATGATGGCGTCGATAAAATGGTCGTAATGCTCTTAAAGTTGCGGTGATCGAACTGAAATTTGGTAATAAATTTGAATAACTTGCACTCGTTGTTCAAGTGTGTACTTCTCCATGATGATTTGCCAACTAAATACGAGTATAAATGTCAAAAAAAAACACGAAAAAATATGGCGTGCTTTACCGTTCCTATCGAAAACAAGTTCGAGCGTCCCGATATATGGCCAGCAGGGATTTGTATTGTTCCCATGCGCCTGTGCATTTGGCTTTGTTAAAAAAGCGTTCTCAATCTCGTCCCGATAGTCTCTTTTGACCACAGTGCGCTTAACCTTGCATCTACTTTTGAAAAAAGAGTAAAAAAAACCTCGTTTAGCTGACATTGTGCAGCGTCTGTCTCACTTGTTGTTAGAGGTGCTGCTGGCAACATGTCAGATTTCACCGCTAAGTTTTCGCGATCTGGTCCCCAGTTAGTAAGTCTGTACGGTCTACAACTTCGTCTCTTATAGAGTTCCGAAATGCTCCCTTATTTAGTATAGGGAGGTTATTACTATATAGATAATTTAAAAGTGACTCAACTCTTTTGCTGGTTGTTCAATAATACACAATAAATAATTGTTTTTGTTTCTTTATTATTAGATTATTAAGAATGATAAGAGTGGACTGTATTTCGCGCTGCTCGTGTCGCTGCTCTAGTGACGAATGAATGAAAGCCAAATAATCTCCAATGCACCGTACATATATAGGTGCCTGTGGTGTGCAGCCCATTGCACGGATTTCGGTCGCAGGTACCGTTGCCGAGTCGAAGGTTATCAGTTACTTTTGTTCTGGTCATCCTTCGTTGCGCCGCTGCCGGGTCGAGATGGTTGTTGTTTTATTGGCTTCTATGTTGACGAGTGGATGGCTGCTGGTCCTCGGTCGCAACCACCGTTGATCGGTTCGTCGAATAGATAATCGCCGCCGTGGCCTGTTTGCCGGTCGCAACCGCCGTTGGTCTGGCGATGGTAATTTTCATCATTTGCAGCTGCTGTTGCATTTGTTGTTGTTGATGTGTTGGTTGTGAGTTGTGATACTCGCGCCGCTCGAGAATACCGTTGGTTTGGCTGGTTTGTTGTGGTGACGCGCTGTCGCCTTGCTCTGCTCTTATGTCTTTTATGTTTTTTGAACATTCCCCCCCCCCCCCCCCCCCCCCAATTGAAGAGTGGTCTTCAATTGCCGTGATCGCTCTGGTCCATGGGAAGAATGCACAGCTTCTGGATGAGGCGTATCAGCGTAGAATGCTCAGTCCTCACTTCGGCGCTTCGCACTAGTCCGTCCTTGCCAACGTGGACTGCCGATATACGTCCCAAGAGCCATAGGGTAGGTGGCAGGTTCTCTTGCTTGATGAGCACCAGGTTGCCGACCTTAATGTTCTCGCGCTCTTGATTCCACTTGAATCGTTGCTGCAACGTGTGAATGTATTCCTTGTTCCACCTCTTCCAGAAGTGTTGCTGCATCTGGGAGATGGCGCTCCATAGCTTCAGCCGGTTTTGTGGTACCTCACTGAAGTCTGCCGTCAGTGGCTGCACGATTTGCTCGCCGATAAGGAAGTGCCCCGGTGTTAGAGCGCTCAAGTCGTCCGGGTCATCTGTTAAGGCGGTAAGTGGCCTTGAATTAAGACAGGCGTCGATTAGCACGAGAGTGGTAGCCAGTGCTTCGAATGTGAAAATTTGTCTGCCCAAGATCCTGCACAGATGATGCTTCATCGACTTCACACCAGCTTCCCAAATGCCGCCTGTATGTGGTGCTCCTGGGGCAATGAATTTCCATTCAGTGCCCATCGCGCTGATTTGCTCGATTGGGAGGATTTCTCTCCACTGCTCTGCCCATGCCTTTAGCTCCTTGTCAGCGCCGACAAAGGTTGTAGCGTTGTCGCTCCACAGTACTGAACATGCACCGCGTCGTCCAGTGAACCTCTGGAATGCTGCCAGGAAAGCGTCTGTGGTCTGGTTGGTGACAAGCTCCAGGTGTATTGCGCGCGTCACCATGCACACAAAAACTGCAATATAGCCCTTTTCGATGATCTTTGATTTGCCTGCTCTGGCTTTGATCTGCACTGGACCAGCATAGTCTACGCCGCTATGCTTGAATGCTCTTGCTGGTCGTACACGATTCATCGGGAGATTGCCCATCAGCTGCTCTGCTACTTCCTGCCTTTGACGGAAGCACTCCCTGCATCTCGCAATGGATGATTTTAAGACGCGCCGAAGCGATGGAATCCAGAACCTCTGCCTGATGTATTGCATGCAGAGTTGTACCCCACCATGTTGCGTCCGGAAATGGGCTTCTCTTAGTAGAAGCTCGGTTAATCTGCTCTTTGCGGGTAGTATGATTGGATGCATGCTGTCGTATTCTAGTGCTGCTAATTGTAGCCGTCCACAGACTCGGAGTACCCCATTCGAGTCTAAGAAGGGATTCAAGGTTGCGATACTGCTTGAATTGTCCCTTGGTCGCCTACCCACTATCCGCGATATCTCTTGCTCATATGCTGCTCGTTGCGTTACCTTGGCCCAGTATTCCAACGCCTCCTTGCGCTCCATCGCTGTTGTGTAACCGGGCTGGCTCTTTTGCTCCCCCTTCTTGCCCAGTCGAAGGAATTTGATGACGTATGCGGTGGTCCGCAGTATGCCCTGAAGTGTTGATTTGCGCTCCAGGAGACTTATGTTACCTATGCTCAGCTCGGGTGCTCTCGATAGCCTCACGTTTGCGACTTTCGCTGATTTCATGGCTGTGGCTGCCCGGGTCTTTTCCATTGCGCTCAAGGTGGGCTGTTTGGTTGGCCATTGGTCCTCAGGTTCGCTCAGCCATCGCGGTCCATGCCACCACAAGGATGAGTCGTGCAGTTGCGCTGCAGAGATCCCCCGTGATCCTAGGTCCGCTGGGTTATCTCCAGACGCAACGTGCTTCCAGGGTTGGTCTCCTGCAAGCCCTTGAATGGAGCTCACCCTGTTTGCCACGAATGTTTTTAGCTCAGACGGCGCCTTCTTGATCCAATGCAGGACGATCATTGAATCCGTCCAGTAGGTCCTGGGCACGTTCTCAAGCTCTGTAGCACTTATCACCTGGCTCATCAATTTGCACAATAAGTTGGCACCGCACAGCTCTAGCCTCGGAATGGTGACCGTTTTTAGTGGCGCTACCCTTGTCTTTGATGCAACTATGACGCAGCTTGTAGCTCCATTGGGCGGTGTTGATCGCAGATAGATCACTGCTGCGTATGCACTGGCGGATGCGTCCGAAAACCCATGTAGTTGCATTGATGCCCTGCTCTCACATCCTATCCATCTAGGCACTCGAATTGACGTTAGGTGTTTTAATTGCTCGTGGAAGCTGTTCCATGTAGGTCTGAAATCGGATGGTATGCTCTCGTTCCATTGAACCCCAGAACGCCACAGGTCCTGAATCAGAAGCTTGACTTGAATGATGACTGGGGCGAGATACCCATTCGGATCGTACAGCCTCGCCGCGGCACTGACTACGGCGCGCTTGGTCCATTTGCGGTTGCTGCTCTCGTGATCAACCTTGAAGAGGATCTCATCGGTGACTGCGTCCCAGCCCAAGCCCAGTATAGATGCCTCCTGCTCCTTGGAAAGGGTGACTTCGGTCCGACTATCCTTTCTGCCGCACAGCTCGGCCCGCACTCGCTCGCTCGATGATGTGAATTTGTCCAGCTCAAAGCCGCCCGCCTTGAGGGATGCTACGATTTCTCTGCCCAATGAGAGGGCTTGCTCTTCGCACTCTGCTCCGGTGAGCATGTCGTCCACATAGAAGTTGTGAAGGATCGCTCCGTATGCTCTGGGGTACGTCTCCTTGTGGTCGCGCGCACATTGCTGCATCGCTCTTACTGCGTTGAATCCGCTGGACGTCATGCCGTACGTCACAACGGTCAGCCAGTATTCCTGCAGCTGCTCGTCTGGGTGCTCCCTCCAGAAAATCCTTTGAAGGTCCCATTGCTCCGGATCTATTCTTACTTGGCGGAACATTTTTTTAACGTCCGCCGTCACGGCCACCTTGAAGCACCTGAAGCGTGTGATGATGTCCGCCAGATCCTTTTGAAGTTTTGCGCCCGGAAACTGGGCGTCGTTCAGCGAAATGCCGCTATCGCTCTTGCACGACGCGTCGAACACCACGCGGAACTTCCTGGTGACGCAATGGTGCGGAATGTGGTATACAGGTCCTTCTGGATTGTGCTCTGATGTTACCGGAGTCATGTGGCCCAACTGCCGGTATTCACTCATGAACTGGACGTATCTTGCTCTGAGATCCGTATTTCCTTGAAGCCTTTTCTCCAGCTGGAAGAATCGCTGTAGGGCCGCCGCTCTGGTACTGCCCAGGCTCTGAATCAGCGGACTCAAGGGTATGTGCACTACATATCTTCCCGTAGAAACCCGGCGATATGTGCTCTGGAAGTTGTCCTCCGTCCACTGGTCGTCGGCGGACATTAGGACTGCTCCTTCCTCCTCTCGGATTTCCCAGAATCTACGTAGGAGTTCGCTCAGCTCCTTATTTGACGGTTCTTCGGTTACGACCATTACCCTTGCTGCTGGAGGTGATGGTTGTGACTGTCCGAAGATGATCCATCCGAGGTGCGTGTCCTGCGCTGTGAGTCCGGAATCGCACCTTACTATCCTGCTCTGGATAATTTCGGCCCAAACCTGGACCCCTAACAGAATGTCAATGCTGGACACCCTGTTGAAGCTCGTGTCTGCTAAGCTCAGCTCGTTGAGGTCTTCCATTTCGTCTGCCACGAGGTCCCTGTCGGGCAAGTCAGATATTATCTGCTCTATGGTGTAACATCTGCAGCGTAGCGTGAATGCTGGTTCCGTTTGGGAACGGATATACAGATGGACGACCCCAGATATCCGAACATTAGTGCTTGCGCCGATGCCTGATACCCTGAGGTCTGGCTTACGAGTCTTGATGCCCATCCTTCAGACGAATTCCTCCGTTACTAGATTTATTTGGCTCCCACTGTCCAGAAGCGCTCGTGCCTCCAGTGTCCGTCCGGTTTCGCTGCTGACGTCGACCCGTGCTGTGGCCAGCAATGCTCCTTCTAGCTCTGAGCCACCAGTATCGATGCTCTTCGAGTGCTGCGTAGCTATTGGTTCGGGTGCTGATTGCTATGCATCCGTTTTACCCGCCTGCTCCTGGCGAACGGTGAATTGCTCGGGCTCCTTGGCAACTGCTGCTGCGATGCTCGCTCGGGGGGTTCTTGCCTCTGGACACAAAACACTGTTGTACTTCCTGCTGCACCTGCGGCAACTGCCGGCTTGACAGTTGGGGGCGGTGTGTCCGCTTTTTAGGCAGTTGGCACACAGCTTCCATTGACGCACTTTGTCGAACCTCGCCTGAACCGAAAGTGCCAGAAAGTCTTGGCACCGGTATAGTGCGTGCTCTGTCCTGCACAGGGGGCATCGCTGGATTGGTGCCGCTCTATATGCTCCAGCTGCGCTGCTGGTGGACTTCGGCTTCCGTTGCTCTTCCTTGATGGGATGCTCGGCACTATCGAGGAATGTCGAGTCCAAAGCGCTTGCTCGCTTCTCTAGAAATTTTAAAAATTCAGGAAGCTTAGCGATTTTGCGCACGTCTTCTCTCGCCATCTGCCATGCTTGGTTGGTTTCGGTGTCCAATCGTGCTCTCAGCATGTTGACGATCATGGGGTCCCAGGACCCCGTGTCTACTCCAAGGGGGCCCAGGGATGTGAGATGAGCGTTCGTCTCGTTGATGAGGTCACGTATGTCTCGTGATACCGTTGCACCTCTGCCAATGCTCGGGATGGCATGTAGAGCGTTTAAGTGCGCGTCCACAATGCTCTGAGGATTATCGTAGACCTCGTTCAGCTTTGTCCAGGCCTCAGTGTAGTTGGCCTCGGTGACTTGCCAGCGGTTGATGAGTCTGGCTGGGGCTTCCTCAAGCGCTTGTTTTAGCTCCTTTAGCTTCGTGACGTTAGCCATGTGTTCATTGCTGTGTACCTCAGTAATGAACATGTCGCGAAACTCGCGCCACTTCGTGAAGTCACCCCTGAATGTCACAAGTTTAGTAGGGCGCTCCTGCCGTACCTGGATTATGTTTGCTCTAGATGTGTTTGCAGTTTCAGCTGTCGCATTCGCTGCGTCTTGTTGCCGCCCAATTTCAGCTATACGCGTTCGCAGTTTCGCTGTGGCGTCATAAAAGGAGTCCTCCACGTCTGATAAGTACTTGTCGTGGGCGTTTAGCGCGGCCTCCCCCGCTGCTGCGGCAACCAACGGCAAATGCTGCTCCAGCAGTCTGTTGTAGGCGCTCTCTGCCCCTGCTAATTTTGCAGCCAGCATAGCCTCACTGGCCGTGTTGAACTCGGGCTCGTTCACATATCGTGCGATTCGCATAAGCGATGAACGAAACACGTCTCTGCGCGCTACGTCCCCCATTGCACAAAAGAGATAACGGCACTGGGTTGCGAGATCGTATTTTGGATAGGCACTTATCGCACAATTTGCTCCTTACCGTAAGACCGTGTACAAGGCCCACAACTCGGGTCGACCCCTCGGAAGTCGTAGTAGTTGCACACAGAATCGAGCTCACACACTTATTGTTTCGATTAAAAGCACTGCACTAATACTCACAGATATTCTGCTCGCTGATTGTGTATACTATTTTGTATGCACTGCGCTATTGCTCACAAATGTTTTTGGAACTATTGTACACTGCGCTATTGAATGTATTTTGAATATGTTCACGCACTGCACAATTGGTCACAATGTTTTTCTTTTTTTTTTAAATATGCTCACGCACTTCGCAATTGCTCAAGAATGTTTTAAATTAAAAGCACTAAAAATTATACTGCCGCACTGGCCTTTTTTTGATGGCACTGCTTCTCAATTTGGCTCTGAAGGACCATAAATGTTCAATAATACACAATAAATAATTGTTTTTGTTTCTTTATTATTAGATTATTAAGAATGATAAGAGTGGACTGTATTTCGCGCTGCTCGTGTCGCTGCTCTAGTGACGAATGAATGAAAGCCAAATAATCTCCAATGCACCGTACATATATAGGTGCCTGTGGTGTGCAGCCCATTGCACGGATTTCGGTCGCAGGTACCGTTGCCGAGTCGAAGGTTATCAGTTACTTTTGTTCTGGTCATCCTTCGTTGCGCCGCTGCCGGGTCGAGATGGTTGTTGTTTTATTGGCTTCTATGTTGACGAGTGGATGACTGCTGGTCCTCGGTCGCAACCACCGTTGATCGGTTCGTCGAATAGATAATCGCCGCCGTGGCCTGTTTGCCGGTCGCAACCGCCGTTGGTCTGGCGATGGTAATTTTCATCATTTGCAGCTGCTGTTGCATTTGTTGTTGTTGATGTGTTGGTTGTGAGTTGTGATACTCGCGCCGCTCGAGAATACCGTTGGTTTGGCTGGTTTGTTGTGGTGACGCGCTGTCGCCTTGCTCTGCTCTTATGTCTTTTATGTTTTTTGAACACTGGTCTCTAGTCGCGAAACCTGGAGTGAGAGTGTATTTAATATCTTTCGGTCTGAACTACCCTTGACGAAAATAAACTCTCTGGTTTTTCTGTTTAATCGAAAAATCGTACCATTTTTTGTCCATGGTTCTTGAATTTAACCAACAGCGACATTCCCTTCGGCACATCGCTGGCTAAAGATGTCTGGTTGGTTGGCCTGCAACACTATAAGTAGGTTTGACTTTACATACTTGCTTGCGTAATCAGGGTTTTGTACGCTATGAGGCTTGCTGTCGCCCCTTCGTTGTACGACATGCTGCTGAGAGAGACCGTCGTATCTTCCTCTTGGACTTTTGATTTTCTGTCCTCGTTGCACTCTTGCCTTATTTCGCGATGCGGCCAACGTAGGCCTGAAGCTGTTTTTTGCTGGTGGGGCTGCTATTGGCACTTGTAGCCTTTGCGTCTGCGCTATTGCATATTGTCGTAGTTTCCGAAATAGAGTCACTACTAAGATGAGACAAGTTCTCTTCAAGTTTTCCCTTTTCGGAGTCGATGAATAATTACTCCGCCCAAGTGGCAGATGTCATATCGGCATCGATTGGGTGTACTGAAACAACCCTAGTTGATGATGCATCCGTATAGCCACAGAAAGGCTATCTTGATGTCGGAGGTCGCCTGGTATCCGAGGTTCGGAAACTATTGACGTAGCTCCCGCTTAGACATGCATCCTTCAGCGTTTGCTGTTCCACCTTAAGATTATGGATTAGGTAACGAGGTTTATTCCTTGTATTTAGTATTGAGGTTTAATACGCGAATCCCCATTTGGAATAACCCTTCTCCTTTGTCTGGGCTTGGGACCGGCAAGTCACTTAAGAGTCGATTGCTTATAAGATTCCCTGGCGGAGTTTAAACGTTTATTTGGAACCATTTTAAAATGAACCAGATTTAATTTTTCTTTCGGAGGAAGTTGACATTTATTAAATATCTGGATATAACTTATATCGTAAGGGTAATTATACCTATGTGGAGGGCGGTATGCGGTGTATATCAGCGAAAGCTTATTTAATTTTTTTAATGTTTCAATATTGCAATATTGATGGAAAAAATGGGGTTTTATGTGGTCTTATAGGCTTTATAATACTTTAACAACAAGGTTAAACTTGGATGGATGCCTGGCCTTCGGGGTATTGTAGGCAACGAATCTGCGGATGAGCTACCTAGTGCTGGATTAGAATCCGCGCTCTTCGGACCAGAACCTTTTTACAGAGTCAACTGGGAGTAATTGATAATTGAGAACACCAACTTCGTCTAGCCCATTGTTAAAATCTTCCGGAACTCAGACAATGCAAAAGACTAATCAGACTTAGTTCTAAGAGGAGAGTCTTATATAAGATAAGACAAGTATTAGGAAGCTGGTGAGCTTACTTTCAGGACACTGTGGTTTGTCGGCCATATGGTCAGCCTGAGATACTGCAGCCTTCCAATCTCTACGATCCCGGGTACGCTGCTTGCATTCGACTTACAGAATGACTGCTCTAGTAGGCTACGATCGAAAGCGCATGAATCCTTCGAGTCTTTAGTTTTAAGTTCCCATATGAGAGATCTACGAAGATAATTTTGTAGTAGGAAAGAGTCGAGGAGAGAGGATATGCCCCTGTAGATCTTTGTGTCGTCGGCGTAGATTGATATAAAAGAGTATTTTATGATACGATCGACATTATTAATTGTGAGAATAAAAGTCATTGGGCCTAGGTGGCTTCCCTGTGGGACATTAGAGGTTGCTAGGAATTGGTCAGATTCAGAGGATCTAAATATGACTTTATATTGGCGATCGGTAAAGTAGGATTGAACGCATGGAATAATTGTGCGTTGAAAGCCAAGGGAGTTTCAAAAGGATCAGAGACTGGGACATTTTTGTCAAAGGCTTTGCTGAGGTCGGTTGCAATTCTAATAAATTAGTGGTGGTTAACCTTCTACTAAGTAAGCCATGTTTGTTAGGGGAGAAGATTTGTTTGCAGTAAAAGAGCATTACATCGTAGACAATACTTTTGAAAAGCTTAGGAATGCTAGAGAGTTTGGTAATATATCGGTAGTTGGAGATTATTTTGTTTAGACCTTTTTGTGAATTGGGATTATAAAAGAGTTTTTCCAAAGGGATATAAAAACTCCTAGTAATATTGAAAATGAAATCAAGATGTTAGAAGTTTAACCAAATATAAGCGGCAGTTTTTTAAAATGATTGCAAGGATTCCATTAGGACCGCAGAATAACCTTCAGATTATTAATTTTTTGTTCAACCATTTCAGAAAGTATTAAAAGTGACGTTAAGGCAGTTTGTTTGCAAGATATTAAGAAGGAGAAGTATTCCGAATCAGGCTGTAAGGTGATACCTGAAAAAGATTGGCGGAAGAATTCAGCAAAGAAGTTTGCGAATGTTTTGGGATCATCCGAACTAGAATTCAGGTAAGTGAAAGTGGGTGGGTGGCTATCAGACTTTCTTTTAGCATTGATAAATTGATACGGGAGTGCAGTCGGTTAAGGTATTCTTTGTTAAGAGAATCACAAAGTTGTGTGAAGAGAGAGTTGGCATATTGATAGTTTGAAAGTACAAAGTACAAAAAGTTCACTAGTCAAAAAATTGCACAATACATACACATATGAAAGCGTCCTCTATTGCGAAGAATTTTACTTAAAAGATCCTTTTACAATTATCTTAGACAAAAAATTGCTTTGTATAGTGCGTGTATTTGAATTGAGGCATTTACACAATGAAACACTATAAAAGTCAAAATCGGCAAAACGTCACCTGAGTTCTATCTTGTTCAATATACCATTTTGAGGGAGCTCTTTCGTATTTGTTTGGTGCAATCCGTTTTGTTCTATCTCTTTTAGTTCTTAAGTAATGCTGAAACTTCGTTGTTCTATGAAGCACTTTTTTATTCAGTTAAATACAAGTTCCCTCGTGTTCCTATATTTTCTTTGTTTATTTGTATTTTGTTTAATATCAGTTTCATTTTTGTTGAATATCCTCCAATTTTACCAGGTTTTCATCGATCTATATAACATTGTCTAATATCCAAAACGACTTGCTAACTGATTTTAATATTTAATTAATTTAAAAAAATTAAATTTATAAATTGTTTTGAATAAAAAAAACGTTAAGGCTTTTAGAAAAGTCTTTTATAAACAAAAATTTGATAACATAACAAAAATCTTAATTCTTCATAGGACTGGATAGAACTCAGGTGACGAAATGTCATATTTGTTGTATGATAATTTTGAAAATGTACACCGAAAATAATTATTTTAATAAAACAAACAGGCAAATAATTTTATAACAGATATTCCCATGGCTTGTATTAATTTACTATCATCCTCCTCAACATCACAATCTTATCCGTCATCATCATCGAATGATGCTGGGTTGTCGTTGAACTCGGAAGGGTATAGGGATCCACACTTTTTTGACAGATGTCAAATCGATGCCAAATCGAAAAACAACAACAGTGTGGAGGGTAAACAAACAAAATAATTATCAGCGATAGGAGGGAAAATAAAAGGAATCAGCAAACAAAAGTAAGTTTTTTTATTAATAATTGTAACAGTAATAGCCCCCTTACGACCGTACTCTACCGGTACTGCCATATTACGGCCGGACTTAGCCGAGCCGCGATGTCTGGGCGGATGGTCGACCCCATCCAATGACGTTTGCCCCACCTTGGCAGCCACCTGCACGGTCGCTTCCCTCCTTCCACAAAAATTATAAACCACCACTGGATGACACAAAGTCACCAAAGCCGGGAAAATGAAAAAAAAAATATTTTTCCTAACCCTGACCGAAAAGTCAATCCATTAAACCTATCAACACGCCCCCGCTTACAGGCGGCCAGGGCACTGCCGGTCGGCCTGATTGGAAGGAGGGTTGCGGGTTGTCCGACCACTCGCAGCTAGGCATGGCAGCATCCCGCTACGAGCTCGGACTGCGGTTACATTATTTTTACATGTCTATGTTTGTTCTTCCTCGCTTCTACCGGAGTCAGCCACTCGATGACGCGGGCTGGTAACCTCTACTTTTACTCCGAAGAAGCCCAGTCTACCTTACGGTAGACCCCGGCCCGAAGAGGACACGACCTTGACCTTAGTAATCGACTCCCTGGACCACCAGGGTATCCGAGAAGGATGAGAACCCAAAATAAAAACACCCCAAAGAACCTTGAGGAAGAGAGAGAGAGGGGGGGGGGGAGGTGAAGCTGAAGTTTCTCCCCCCCTGAGCTGGCCCACCCCGCCGCTAAAATACGGTAAATAGCGGACACCATGGCCACCGCCTCGCTCCGCTGGCAATGACCCCTACTTTGAAAAGGGACGTAAAGTCCCTTTAGCGCGTTAAGCGCTCGAATCGCCTACCCATTTCCTCCTCTCCTTCAACTCCCTACCTTCCCCAGACAACGACTTTATTCGGTCATCTCGCCGGAAAAACCTTCAGAGAACTTCCGTAGATGAATGTCTAAAACTCCGATAAGTTCCATGAATTTCGTAACATTTTATTCCAATAAAAGAGAAACCTTAAACATTATACAGGATACTTAATACTACAGTAACCTAATATCGCGATACGACATTACTTTACTGGGGCGTGCCCTCGAGAAGACAACCAAAACCCTTAAGAGTATTCTAATTAGAAGCACTGAATCCTAGCTTTACTTAAATTCGAAAAAAAGAAAAAAAAGAACTTAGTGTTATATACAAGAAAAAAAAACCCGAGTTACTTTAAATCTACTACTCGTAAATAGGGTAAGGAGCCTATGCGTACTTTTACTCCAAGACAAAGGTGATCTATAATGATCATCGAGGCTTCAGCCGAATGGAGGACACGCGAGAACCCGAAAAAAAGGTAAGCAACTTCCGTTTGAGTTGGTTAGTCCAACCACACAAAAAAAACAAATGACAATCGCGTGAACACTAAGATACTAAAAATCTTTCCCGCCGAAACGAGAAAAAAATTTTATAAAACACCAAAATCATAAGTGCGACACGGAACTACTTTAGCTCGCTGGCGTATTAATTAGGGGGCAATGATACCTGCTCACTAGGTATGGACCCTCGGGTACGTATGTGAACCGACGGGCTTGTAACGTAGGGGCTGCGACGCCGCCCCGTGGTAACACTCATGAGAAAAAAACAAATTCAACCGACAAGGTCGGGAAATATTACTCCCGAACGGACAAATGCATATAATATAATTTACAACTCAATAAAAAAAGATATATAGGGCATTTAGTAGCAATATAATTCAAAAGAAGTAAATCAATAAAACTTACGTGGATTTATCCATCCCCCCTTGTGCGCACATAGCGATGTATCCAACCTGTGAGAGAAATTTTAGATATACGACTACTTATATATCCAGCCCGAACCGTGGCCTGTTGCCCCGAAATAAATCGGAATACCAGAGAAAAAGAAAAAAAGTTTACTACGCCCGAGTCTTCGTTACCTTTAAATACCCCTACTACCCATGTGTGGGTGTGGGTGTGGGTCAACGACCTCGCCACTGAGAGAAAAACTCGCTTCAAACTCTAGCGATTGTCGCCTCTAAACTCAAAGAAATTAAAGTTAACTACCGCGGTTGCGCGAGACTAACGCGTGAACCGATCGAAGCCGAGATCGACTGCACCGACTCTTGAGACTACTTTACGAGCGGTGGCACTTTATATTGCCAGGAAGTGGCCGATTATGTCGGAAAAGCGCGACGAAATATGGACACGAACTTAATTTACAGCCGCTGGTCGCGAAATGCCGAACTCGAAATGCGCAATGAAAGGATTAAATTAAAAATTGACGGAGCTGATAGTCAGCAACCGTCGCAGTATTTATATAAAACACTCCTAGGAGATAAATCTACTTATATAAGTCTATAACACTACTCTACTACTACGATGATGCGGTGACTGGGTGGCGGGGTGTGGGTGCTGCGACCGTCCGGTGCCGTCGATATGAAACGCCTGCTGCTGGAACTGATGACTGCTACGAACTTCGCCTGCTGCTGGTGATGACGCTAATGCTGGGGTCGGGTACAGACCGCTTCAACGACCCTGGTGTCGTTACTGTCGTCCGACTGAGGCACTTCTGCCGACGCTTGAGACGGTGGGCTAGGACGTCTTCGCCCTCCTCCTCTCGCCTGAATGCGGGGATCTATGCCCTATACCTGGACCACTGGAACACTGCTGTGTAAAGAGAAAGAAAAAAATTCCACTGTCAGAGGACGGTTTGTGGTGGTGCTTCAGACGCGGATCCATTCTGGGGTATCCACGCATGCTTACCTGTGCCTTGAAGCCGGGATCTGCGTGTATGCAGGGCTGCACGCTACTCGAGGGTCTACGCCCTCCCTTTTTTTTCGGTTTATTTCTTTCCGCCGCAGGAATGTTCGGCCGATGCTTCCGCTCGAAATCCGTCGTGGACCAGCGCGGGGTTCCTTGAATCGCCTGCTATGCGTCGCGAGCGGTATTTTTCCGCCCGGAATTTTTATTACCGAGCTCGGGCTGCGATCGCTTTTCAGGTGGAGAGGCTGTGGCGAAGCCAGCTGCCTTCCAGCACGCTTCCGTGTTTCTTGATTCCTTCTTCTTTTCTTGTGGTGTTAATATTTCTTTTTAGTTAGTTGTTTTATAGTTATTTTTGCTTTTTATTTCGTTATTCGGATGCGTGAATCCTTTCTAGTTTTTATTTCTTGCACTTTTTAATTTATTTGTCTTACTTTTTTGTTCTCCTTTTCTCGGGGACCGACTGCGTCTTGGTGGTTGCCTTGCCAAATTCAAAATGTCGTCTCGTGGAATGTTCGCGAACATATATAAACTGTGGTCGACGTATACATAGCCGACGAGGCCGGATGCCTTCGTTCAGTCAGATTTGACGGGCTACTTTTGTGCACAGCGGTAGGATTCTCTTACGTGGCTACTGCATGGGCTTTTGACGTTGCCAGTTGTTGTGGTTGCCGGTGAAGGTGCTGACATCGCGATTAGACAGTGGAGGGAGTTCGTTACATAATCAATAGTTTCTCGATATATTTTTAGGAAAATGAATTCATTAAAATATGCAAAGAGGTTGGAAGCAGTAAAGAGAAAGAACTGATCTGCAAAGTTGTCTTTATTTGCCAACTTTCAGGTGATGGCGAAGACGGAGCTGTGGTTTCGTGTGAATAAAGTGTTAAAGGCAGTCTTCTTGATGATAAATTTAATCCAAATACCAAAACAGAGAGAAAATTCTCATCATTTTTCAAACGGCTGGTCAAAGAACTCGACAAAGACCTATATGGACCCGATAATCATCTCGTAGATTGACATCGAAGGTATTTTACTCAAGAAACTGATGCCGTCCAAGTGAAACAACCTGGTGATATAAACGTTCATTGTATAATTCGCTTTCTATATGCCATTGCATTTCAATGTGGACCCAAGTTCGGCGCGTTTGCTGGGAGTGCATACTCAGACTCGTCCAGTAATCACATCAGGCCTTTGGCAATTTATTAAGACATATAAATTATAAGATGCACACGAGCGTCAATAAATAAACTGTGACAAATATCTGGAGCAAATATTTGGTTATCCACGAATGAAGTTTGCTGATCACCGAAGCGTTTAAACCCACTGTTTCATCCCCAGATATGGTTGGAATCAATGATTGATTCATGCTCGTATGCATCTTATAATTTATATGTCTTAATAAATTGCCAAAGGCCTGATGTGATTACTGGACGAGGTTGAGTATGCACTCCCAGCAAACGCGCCGAACTTGGGTCCACATTGAAATGCAATGGCATATAGAAAGCGAATTATACAATGAGCGTTTATATCACCAGGTTGTTTCACTTGGACGGCATCAGTTTCTTGAGTAAAATACCTTCGATGTCAATCTACGAGATGATTATCGGGTCCATATAGGTCTTTGTCGAGTTCATTGACCAGCCGTTTGAAAAATGATGAGAATTTTCTCTCTGTTTTGGTATTTGGATTAAATTTATCTTCAAGAAGACTGCTTACTTACTTACTTTTAAATTCATTTTTATTAATTATTAGCTTATATCAACTTATATACTAGACAAAAATGAGTAAATCTAACTTAAAATTAACAGGATACTTATTCTAGATTATTGATCCTTATGCGGACACCCTAAACTTAACTCTATCTTATAATTATTGCCTTTCGGCCTAAAAACTATTTTACGAACTAATCTTACATATTATGTATTCATCGAGAAAATTTTTAAGAAAACTCGGCATCTTTATCAAATTTTATATTTTTATATAAAAAAACAAATTACAAACTACCTACTCTACTTACTTAAACTACTTAACATATTCTAACTATAATTAGGATTCTGAGCACTCGTTGCATTACGAAACAAGTGATCAAAATCCCAATTGCTTTCCGAGCGCCTGGCAGTCGTCAACGTGCACATGCGCCGCCGTGAGCTGACTGATGCCTTACAGAATCAATCACCTCCCGGAAGCACCACCACAAGTTGGCGAGCCCGGCCCCTCCCAGAAACGCCCTAGCTAACTTAATCTATCTTACAAACTAAGAGGATGTTACCTAGAGTAACGCACCGTCTTGGGAGGGCATGTTGAACCCTCCACCCTCAAAAAGCCACCAAAATTCGGCAAATTGCTTTTCTGTATCGAATTTATCCCTCTCCGCTATTGCGGTACTAAAACGGAGGAGCTCATGAGCATTGGCGACGTCCTCGCCGCGGATGAGCCGCTTATCTCTCGCACTGCGGTAGCGGTGGTATAATACCGGGATACCATCCCTCGTCTGTACCAGCCCTTTTGCATCAATATGGATAAATGCCTCTGGCGGGATAAAGCCAGACCGGAGCGTACTCTCTATGTACATTTCATTGGGGTAGTAAGCCCCAAAGATCAGACTATTGTCGCTGGCCATCGCCCTTGCAACGTGCCTTCGAGTCACCTTAATGAGGAAATTGTCAATCCTATTCAACTGAGCCCCATCGTATAGGACCTTGTTGGGATAATATTTTATATAGTTGGATTCAGGCGTTCGGAACAACCGGAGACAGGTCCTAAGACATTGTCTCTCCAAAACCCGAATCTTTTCCATATAGCTAGGCGCTATATTAAACCATAATGGACAACCATAAGCGATTATCGGCCTTATAAGGGACACGTAGCAAATGACCTTCACTCTGGAGTCAAGTTGACTGCTATGAAACAGTCTCCTTGTCAGAGCATAAGCCTTCTTGGCCCCAGCAAGACAAGCAACTATATGTCTATCGAAATATAGATACTGGTCAAGCCAGATACCTAGATATCTAACTGCGCTTCTCACCGCCAATGGCTGCCCATTTTGCCCAATAATGGCCAATTTCTTCCAGTTTTTTCTGGTATCCCTAGAGGCCCCAGCCAATGGAGTTCTGAACAAGATTGTTTCCGTCTTCTGAAAGTTGATTTTCAACTTCCAGTCAGCGCAATATCGCTTAATTTGATCGAAGTCACGCTGCAAAAGAATGTTAATGACCTCGATTTTAGGACCTGACCTGTATGCCACCAAATCGTCGGCATACGCTATAGCATGTCTGAGTGAACCCACCAGATCACTCGTGTAAATGTTAAACAGGATCGGAGAATTGACCGCCCCCTGCTGTAAACCGTTTTTAATTTCAAAGACTCTGCTCGAAGTCACGTTGCCACATTTGACAACGAACTTCTTTCCAATAAGCATATTATAAATTACATATAGCAAAGGTTTGTGCATCCCCCGCCTGATCAACTTGTAGAAAAGTCCCTCTAACCATACGGTGTCGAAAGCCTTCTCAAAATCAACCAGACAAGCACCCGTGCATTGGTTCTTGCATTTATTCCACTGAATGTCGGAAACCAGTTTCGACGCGGCATGAATAGTGTCATGCCTCGCCCTGAAACCAAACTGGTTTTCCGGAATTATGTTATTGTCCTCGACCCACTTTAACAGGGCTCTATTGACAACTTTTTCAAAGACCTTGCTAATATTCGGAAGCAAGCTAATTGACCGGAGATTGGCAGGGTTCGTCCTATCTTTACATTTTTTCGGGATAGGGTGTACCACAGCTACCTTCCAATGCGCCGGATAATGTGCATTATTCAGCGCATTGTTAAACAGCGTGGTGAAAATATCTACCGCCTCCAAAGGCAGGTGTCTCAATACGACGTTTGGGACACCATCCATCCCCGCCGACTTTTTATTCTTTAGCGACTCGAAGATGCACAGAAGATCATCCTTCGACACGAACAAGTGCGATGCATCTCGGCCATTGGCGACAACTGCATTAGCATGGTTTTCATCAGTGAATACGGTGAATCCGTTATTCTCAGATCGCCAATTCTCAAGTTCGGTGCGCAGATAGAAGTGGCTCACTAGAGCCCTATTCTCAATGTCGTGGTTACGGCGAACAGGATTGTTCACCGTATACACGGCCTCGAAACAAGCGCCCAGCAAATCCACTTTCTCCTGTGGGTCCTCGACCACGAAAAAATCGTCGTTTGAAGCGACACTTTCTGGACTTATTCCAGCAGTCAGTACTGTCTGTCTGTTCTCTGCTGTCTGGGAGATTCGAACACAAGGAATATCATTGTGATCTTTCCTCCTGAACAACTTATTTATCTGTGGGAACATATTCGGACTACAGGTTTTAATAGCCCGAATTTTATTGCCCCAATACAGACTTACAGATTTTCTGTAATTTTCTTTTATCAGCTGTTTCAGGATTCGGATCTCTGAATTCAGCATCCTTACCTCCGGGTCGTTGCGATCAGTAAATTGCCTGTACAGCCGTTTAAGCCTCGAGAGCAGTCTACTTTTCTGTCGGTATAGTGCGTCGATTGTAGGGTTTCTGTACTTTTCTGTCTGGTCGTCATCGGAACGTCCTACCCGAGGAATAGTTCGTTCCATAGTTCGTTTGATGGCGTCGTTCATTTGCAATAAATGCCGATCAATGTCATCATTTGTCATGTTACTGTTTGTCGGTGGGTCGATCCCACTCGAACGTATATCTCGCTTTAAAAATCTGGAGAAGCGCGACCATTGTGCCCTCCGATAATCGAATGAACACACTGCTTCGTACTCCTCCAGCAGCGTTTGCTCGTTCGGGATCCGTATTGCGGCGGCGAGTCCGTAGTGGTCACTATCGTACTCAAACGCACGCAAACAGTTCCGCGTGTTTTGATCTATGTTCGTCAGTTGAAGTCTTGCGTCCGTTAAGGCCAAGTCCAGGAAAGCACCGCTTCTTGGGAAAGAAGGGATATCCGTCGCGTATAACTCGAGGTTGTACTCAATCATATTGAGGCGCCACCAGTCGTGAAACTGGTTGCCCCTGGGATTTGCAGTAACATTTCCCCATGCCGCATGTTTGGCATTAATATCTCTGGCCAAGAAGTAATAATTCTCCTCCGAGTTCAGCTGCAGACTACGAAAAAGTGTCTCGAGCTCTGTCATAAATTGGTTTGGTGGAGGTGCAGCAGGTGCGTAAAGCCACCACCACCACATACATTCTCCTCCGGCTATGGAGAGGAATGCATATGATGCATGCCTCCAACAACTGGAACCTACGCACGTCCCCGCTATATATAACCCTATGGCGCAGGCCTTTTCGAATTAAGATTCCAACCCCACCTCCTTGAGTGGAGTGAGGCCGGTCTCTTCTTATTACATGATAGTCTTTGTATCCCAATTTGTGCTTCTGATTTAGCTTAGTTTCGCTAACCAAAAGCACATCCGGGTTTTCGGTTTTCAACAAATTGGCAAGTGACGTTCTTTTCTCGATCCTGACTAGTGAATTAACATTCACAGCAAGGATCTTTAAGTTTCCCTCATCCAGCGTAGCCATTAGATTTATGGCACACCAGACCCCACAAACAACTCCGAATAGATAAAGTCAATTCGGGCCGCTTGTTCATTTAACTGTTTCTGGAACTTAACGATCTTTCCGTGCAGAGACAGAAGGATCGATTTTAAGTCTAGATCCACCTCTGGTGCCTTTTGGGCTACCTTTGGCTGGTTTAATGTTATTTGAGCTTGACCCGGTCCAGCTGCCATTTGGGCAAAGGACACGTTGGGTGCCACAAAATTTGTGAACGAGCGACTCTTCTGACGCCTATCGCCTTCAGACTGCTGTTTGCGGGCCTGGACTCGCTTTTTCAGTTCTTGGTACTTTGGGCAACCCCTGAAGTTGGCGGGATGCCCAGAGTTCCTGCAGAGCACACAGGAGAGTACACTCCGGTCTTCAACTCTCTCCTTACCTAGAGAGCATTCACCATGTATGTGGTCCTTATCGCACTTGACGCATCTAAACTGCATGTTACAGTTAGCTGCGGCGTGCCCGAACCTTTGGCAGCGCATACATTGAAGTATGCGATCTGACCGTTTTAATTTCTCCCATCTAACAGCATGATAGTACAGGAAGCGGATATTTCGCAGCCTGTCAATTTTGCTGTCAGGAGTAAGCTGGACCAGGAAAAATGGTAAGTAACGGTTACCACCACTTGCCACAGCCGAGGAAAACGGCTTGACCCCCACGAACTTGAGGTCGTCGCTTTCAAAATTCTTAAGCTCTTTTTCGAGCTCCTCTGTTTTAATTGAGGGATCGATTCCTTTTAATACCACGGTTTTAAGCTTTTTCTCCCTTGGGGTGTACGTAAAGTACTCGGTCTTTACCTCTCCCAAGGCGGTGCGCACTCTCTGGTACTCCTCAATATCATCACACATAATTACATGTTTACTGGCAGAAAGCCTCTTAACATAAAAATTCCTACATAACCTAATACTATCACTAATATCGAAGTTACTTACATTAATCGGGGGAATTTTGTCCTTCCTTGCTGGCTTCTTCTGCGTCTGCTGCTTTGACTGCTGTTGCTGATTTGGCTGCAGTTGCTGCTTTGGCTGCTGTTGTTGCTGTTTTTGTTGGTTTCGTTGCTGTTGTCGTTGTTGTTGCTTTTGTTGATATTGTTGCTGGATTTGCTCCCTCAGCACTGTTTGTTGTTGATGTTGCTGCACTTTTTTCAGCCTCAGCTGCTCACGCTTCTCCAAGAGCTCTTTTATGAGCTTGTCTAGCTCAGCTACCTCATCCTCTACATCTCCATCCTCCATTTGGATGGCATTGCTTCCATCGTCGTCGACCGGTAGGTCCCTGAAGGAGTTTCCCTCTCCGACGTACCGGCCCGCTCCCCCTTCAGCTTCGGAGGAACTGGTATTATCCGTATCATCATCGGTACCAGCCACCGATGATGCTACGCTAGGGCCTGCCAGGTTCGCCCTTCTCTTGGCAGCAAGATTCGGCTTCGGATTTACCTTCCGTCGCCTCTTCTCCACCTTACGAAACTCGTCATTCGCTACTTCTGTAGCAGGTTTTCCAGCTGCTACTTCTGATTTTGTTGGTTCTGGTATTGCCTGCGAAAGAACTCGTCTGGGCAACGACCGGCCCGTTGTTGTTGTTGTTGGTGTTGTTGTTGGTGGTGTTGTTGTTGCAGTTTTGAATATGCTTGCAGCTGATGCATTTGGCATACACGCTGCTGATATTGTTGCTGCTGCTGCTGTTGTTGTTCCTGCTGCTGCTACGGTTGCTGCTGTTTTTGGTGTTGATGATGCTCTTGATGTTGTTGGTGTTATTACATGCGATGATTTTTTTGCCGGCTCACGTGTTTGCACCACATGTCGCAACGGCACGCCCACACCCGTACGCGGGACCACCGTTTTCCGGGGGTCCATCCTACACCGTACGGAACTTTTCACACTTTTTTTTTGCACTTTTATTAAATGTTTCTATCACCGTTTCTTAATAAATTATAAAAATTAAAATTCTGCTGGGAATCGAACCCACGCTTCTGGCGTCAGAGGCAGAGGCTCAGACTACCAAGCCAATTACACAAATAAAAATACTAGGCTAATCACCACTAATTAAACACTTTTCCGCTTACGATCTTCACTAACTAGCCGACCTGTCTCTAAAAGAGTTGCGGAACGACTCTGTTCAAGAAGACTGCCTTTAACACTTTATTCACACGAAACCACAGCTCCGTCTTCGCCATCACCTGAAAGTTGGCAAATAAAGACAACTTTGCAGATCAGTTCTTTCTCTTTACTGCTTCCAACTTCTTTGCATATTTAATTTTAATTTAATTAACATTTTCCTAAAAATATATCGAGGAACTATTGATTATTAATAAAAAAACTTACTTTTGTTTGCTGATTCCTAGTATTTTCCCGCCTATTACTGCTAAATGATTTGGTTTGTTTACCCTCCATTGATTTTCTGACATTTGTCAGGGGAAAAACAAAAAAAAAAAAAAAAAACAAAAAATTTGACAGTCAAATGAGAATCTCTATTGTAGAAAAAAAAGAATGCAGAATTTGCGTTCAATTTGCAAGGCAACTGCGAGTTCCTAGTTATACCTCCATCACTTGCCAAACGATGGTCACGTGAGTTATTCGATCAATGAGGAAGGGAAAAATAGTAATAACTAGTAGTTGCCTTGCAAATTGAACGTGCCCAATATCGGGAAATGTTCGAAGAAGAGGTATCGGTGTTTGAGGTCTATGTGTCATTGTTTTTGTGAGTACAATGACACATAGGCTTCAAAGTTAAATGAGATGTGTTTGCTTCTTCTAATGACATTCCGGATCGGAGAAATCTTCCGGAATGGAAAACGACAACATACATAAGTTTGTTATTGGTGCGGGCCATTATTTTCAATTTGTATTGAACTTATCTCGCTCTCTCTATCTTAATTAAATTAAACGTTGGCATTATTTGTTAACCCCTTTTTTCCACCAAATAAATAACATCAAAACCAATTTATTTATTTCACTTTAGTTTGCTCGAAAATGAACGAGAAAACATTAAAATCATCAAATACCACCGACAATCAGGAATTCGTCGTCAAATACAAACAAAATTACTATGACATCTCGAGGTTTTTAAAGAAACATCCTGGAGGAGTAAATACACTGAAAGGATTCAAGGACTGTGATATGACCGAGGGATTTATAAATGCTCCACCACACTCGGATGCTGCAATGTATCTAATGAAAGAGTATAGAGTTAGAAGTTCTAAAAGTAGAAAAGTGGGCGATGCTAAATTTAACGGTGACAGCAATAACAACTTTTTGGATGTCGACCTCGATGATAGCATGGAGGTAAGCTGTTTGTGTATTTAATCATAGTGTTACATCCAGGCTAGGATTCGAAAAGTTAAAACGTAATTCTATTTAATTAATCTTTATTAGTTCTCTTTCAATGTCTTTTAATTCTTGATTATTATTCTAATAATTCACTTATTTAATCCAACAATTCACTATCACAATTAATCACTTTAAATAAACAATCACTTTTCTCTTATTCAATACTTCGACTTTTTCTCTATACTTGTCACTACTGTCATCTATCGCACTTCTTTATCGCGGTTCAAAACTAGAATGTCTTGGGTCCTCCTGCGACATCTATTTATATCTTCTAGTGACACCTCTCGAAATTTCCAGATTCGGTGAGTTCAGAAGGTTCGAGAACAACATAATTATGTACTAGTTATTCCATAGCTATTCAAACTGCTTTTTAAATGCTGCCAAATATCGATTATCTTATATGGTAATATGGCTCTCGACTAGAGATGGCGCTGCAAGTTGACTAATTGATGCTGAATGTCACAGTTTGAGCAAACATGCAACAATATCACCCTCTTAAACTTGTTCGCCCCGAGCAAGCACGTCACTATTTTCACCATGGTAGCGATGGAGACGATCCACATGGACAACTTTCAGCTTGCCTCTTCCTCGCTGGATCCGGTAGACAACATCGTTGATGCGCTTCACTATCTTATAGGGTCCTTCCCAATCCTGCTGTAGTTTAGGTGACATGCCTCTTCGGCGATGAGGGTTGAATACCCATACCAAATCTCCTTCCTGGAATCCTGTGGTGGTTGCTTTTGTATCGTACGTCGCTTCATGCGGTCGATGGATATCCGAATCTTATCTTTAGTTTTCCGATGAATGTTTCTGATGATTTCTCTGAGATCCGCAACATAATCATCTTCATTCGTTGCTTCATCAGTCGGAGATCCAAACATCAATTCACTAGGTAACTGGATGGTTTGATCCAAAAGGATTTCGGATGGAGTATGTCCTGTTGTGTTATGAACTGCGCTTCGATAAGCTAATGGGAACATGGGGATCTGCTTATCCCAGTCCCGTTGGCAGTCGCCAACAACCTTAGAAAGGTGTTCGTTTAAGGTTCTACTGAAGCGCTCCACCATTCCGTCCAATTGTGGATGAAGCGGGGTTGTTCTTGTCTTCTTAATCCCTAGTAGCTGGCATACTCCTTGAAAGATCTTCTACTCGAAGTTTCGACCTTGGTCCGAGTGCAATTCCATTGGTACGCCAAATCTGCTTACCCAGTTATGGACAATCTGCTCTACCACGGTTTTAGCTTCTTGGTTAGGTATAGCAAATGCTTCAGGCCATTTAGTGAAGTAGTCCATCACTACGAGGATATAGCGGTTTCCACTGTTGGTTTCCGGAAACGGTCCTGCGATGTCAACTGCAATCCTTTCAAAGGGCGCGCCAACGTTGTATTGATGCATCTTGCCTTGCGTTTTTACTCTTGGGCCTTTACTGGCTGCGCAAGTGGCGCATTTTCGGCACCAGTTTTCGACATCGTCTCTTGCGTGGATCCAGTAAAAGTGTTCTCGCACTTTTTCCAGTGTCTTATTTACTCCCAAGAGACCTCCGGACACACCATCATGCAGTTCCCTAAGCACTTCGTTGACTTTCGATCTGGGTACCACAAGCTGCATCACGGCTGCATCCGAACTTTCCCATTTTCTTCTCAAAATGCCATCCTGCACATGAAGTGAGTCCCATTGTGCCAAGTATGACTTCAGTTCCGGGCTCTTATTGGAGATCTGCTGCCAGTCCGGCTTGAACTAATGTTCCTTCCAGGCGAGAATCGGCTCGATATCCGGATCTTCCTGTTGAGCATTCCGGATCTCCCGTGCACTCCAGCCGCTAATGGACTCAGCTCTCAACCGTTGGACTGATACTTTATCTTTTTCCTCCTGGAGTACGCAATGTTTACAATAAGCCTTGCAGGGCCGCCCGGAGAGGGCATCTGCGTTGGAGTGAAGAGTTCCCTTTCGGTGCTGTATCTCGTAGTCATACATCTGCAACCGTTCAATCCACCTTGCGACTTGTCCTTCAGGGTTCTTAAACTGCAGAAGCCACTTTAGAGATCCATGACCTGTACATAGGATGAATTTCTGCCCATATAAGTACACGTGGAAGTGCTTTGTTTCCACGATCAAAGGCAGGAGTTCCCGCCTGGTTACGCAATAGTTCCTCTCCGGCTTTGATAGCACTTTACTGAAGTAGGAAACTACTCTCTCTTGGCTATCATGGTTCTGCGAAAGCACGGATCCGATCCCAACATTACTAGCGTCGGCATCTAAAATAAATGTTTTTCCTTGAGTAGGGTACGCTAGAATTGAAGCATCACACAGTTGGTGTTTGAGACTCTTAAAACTCGTTTCGCATTCACCTGACTATTTGAATGGTTTTCCCTTTTCCGACAGTTTTTGCAAGCTCTTTGCGATCCCTGCAAAGTCCTTCACAAACTGTCTGTAGTAAGTTGCAAGTCCCAGGAAGCTCCTCAGTTGGTGTTTGTCTTTGGGAACCGGCCAATTTTTCACCGCATCGACCTTCTCTGGGTCAGGCCTTACTCCCTCGGACGAGATGATGTGCCACAGATATTTGACCTCAGATCTAAAGAGATCACACTTTTTCGGGTTAAGCTTTAATTGAGCACTTCGTAGTCTCTGGAACACTTCCTTCAAGTTATCTCGATGTTCTTCAAACGTTTTTCTAACCCCGATGACATCGTCCAAGTATACCAAACACGTTTTCCATGTTAGCCCCAACAAAACACGCTCCATTAGACGCTCAAAGGTTGCCGGCGCGTTACACAGTCCAAATGGCATTATTGTGAATTGCCAGAGCCCGTATCCTGCTGTGAAATCCGTTTTCTCGCGGTCTTCCGGATGGATCTGCACTTGCCAGTAGCCACTCTTCAGATCTAGAGTGGAAAACCATCGGGCTCCGGACAGTGTATCCAGCGTATCGTCAATCCTTGGAAGAGGGTAGCTATCCTTTTAGCAAACATGCAACAATAGCTACTATCATTGTATATACACTTTATAGTAGTGCCATCATGTCGAATTTTTTGTTTTAGCCGACTAAATGCAGATGGCGTTATGAATTGAGCTAGAATGTTTGTGTCTAAACTTTTGCTGTCATCTTCATTTTAAATACACACTTTGAAAACGAAGAAAGCAAGACCAAATAAACCGGTTTGTCTCTCTCGAATCTTTCCGCCGAACGAATTTCATTCCATTGTGTATGCATTTTTTTTTCATTGTAAGAAGGAGCATAGGCGTAGGCAGAGCAGGTAGCATGTTCATGTACGTATGCTTTGCAAGTAGCAGAGGTTGATGATGGAAACTAAGTAAGTTATTATTTGTATGGATAATGGATTTCGCATTATCGACTCTCTGGATGGAAGGGGCGATTCGTTTGAAACGAAAAATGTAATAAAATTTGATTTGGGTATTTTTCTTTCAAATGAGAAATTATGAATTTATCTCATTTTAGATTCTCGCTATTTTGGCTATATCTTGTCGAAAAATGTACCGATTTATATCATTCTTTTTGTAATTGATTTAGAAATATTCAGTCTAATTTATAAAGCAATGACATAATTTATTTTGTGTCGGTATTGTGCCATGCTGCACCACCACTTATTGGTCAATAGGTACCTACACGATGAATATATATATGGATAATACGAATTTTCGTTGTTTTGCATTGCTAAATTGGAGTATTGCGCAAGTTTATTTATCTTTATTCAACATTTGAAATTGTTGGTATATATTTTAAAGTCCATGTACATTTTCAATGAAGCATCGAGGAAGGTCACTTGTTGGTATCTTTTGCTTAATTGCATTAAACGTATTTTTTGCTCTTTTGCATTAAACGTGTTCTAACATTAGATACATTTCGAGGCATTAAGACCGTCACTACAAAGATTATGCTGGCTAACTCTAGAGCTAAGCTCCAGCAATTGTAGAGTGTTCTATTGTGTCTCTTGGCGGTTCAAGTTGAGTATGACTTTCATTACTATAGTCCCAGTTTATTCATAGTTTTAATTGTAATCCGCGTTGCGACTATTGGATATCAGAAAGAGATGAACTGCTTTTTGTATTCACATTGGTCTAATTTTATTCGTGAGGGATAAGTTGTGCATATGAATATTTTTATAATACCTATATAAATCCTAATTCTTTTACAGTATAGTCCATTGTCTGGCTGGTAGTTATTACACTGGACTATATTGCTACTATTTTACCTATAGTTGCCAATTATATCCAGTCTTGTTCGTATTGTGTGCATTGATTTGCACAGTTCGTCTGTTTACCAAGATAGATATCTTGCTCTTAAGCATTTCGTATCTAATCTTATCAAACTTAATATCTAATTTAATATCAAATTTAGCACCGACCGCGCTGACCTCAAATTATTCATGTATTAATTTTTTTTTAATATAGATTTATTAAAAGATATTGAAAGTTAAAAACTTTTGAAGTTTTATTTAACCCTATTACTGCCATGTCATTTGACTAACGTTAGCTGCCAGGGAGTGAGTTGGAGACACTAATACAAAATACATAGAGAATTCATTTATTTTATTGGAAAAAAGGAAATTAAATGCAAATAATTAAGGGATCTATTATTTAACTTATTAAACTATTTATTTTGACATGTAAGGCAAACAAAAGTTTTCTGTGAATGCTCATTACACACGGGTTCTGACGAATACCACTGTATTGTTTAGAAGATCGTCCTTTTTCATAAGAGCAGCAGTAACAGTAAATTGGACTTCCGATTCCAAAATTCTTCATAGGACGTGCCACCTTGCCTCCGTAATCCAGCATCGATCAATATTCCTATGAAAGCTCGAATTTCCACCATATCGGTCATCTTCCATTTGTTGCTTACTGTGTTCATTCCGTCTAAGTTAGTGTATTTTACAATAAGTTCTACCACGTCAGTAAAAAACAGCGTAAATGCATCCACAGGATGATCAATGTGTTTTAAAGGGAGTAACACAACTTCATTTACTTTGCCTCGGATGATTTTACGAGCTGAAGGTCGGCCTTACTAGTTTGGTGGTATTGAAGTTCCATCTTGTCCTATGAATAATTCAGCAGTTTTGTTACCACTTTCACGCCCTTCACGTTCTACTTACAGTAAATATTCTATTTTGCAAGAGATCAAGTTCTTACATGAATAAACAATATACAGTTCCATTTATTTAGCTGTAAACGAACTATAAATTTAAAGTCGTTGAAGTGTCTTAGAGTCACTACGTAGCAGTTTATGTTATTTTTAAATATTTTATGTAATACGTAAACAATATCGAAACATAAAAAAACAAAAATTGTATATAACAGTGACGTTGTGACCAATAATAAAATACATTACACTGATTTAGCGTTAAAAAATTAAAAAAAATGTATATTAGTTTAAAATAAAATAGTGACTTACAGTCACAGCGTGGCAGGAATAGGGTTAAAAGTCCGAAATTTCATATTATGGATAATAGAGTTCCAAATACACGTTCTATCTAGACGAAGATCAAGTAATTTGAGAAATTCGTCCACTTTTGGAAATATAACTCGTTCAGGAGCAATGGAATCCAGGCCAATAGTTAGTCGTATTCCACCTGGGGCTAGTGTAGGCTTAAGCCAGGATGAGATTTTACCACAACTGGTAGATAACCCTCCTGCAGCAATGGAATCGGGTCAGGCAAGTAACCCCAATAGTGATAGCAATAATGAGCGACGAGATATTAATGAACATCCTCCACCTGTTCACGAATACTCGAGGCAAACCAACGAGTTTTCATTTGTGAAATGCAGTCTATTAGAGATACCTTAGTTGGAAGATTGGACAATTTGAATTTAAATACTCCCAATGTGAATCCTACGAGACCTTCGAACGCTCGTTCTGTCTTCGAACATTTTTTAAATAACGCTTCGTTTTCGACCCAACGCAGACAAGCACCACCAATAAGTCATCAAACTTATTCAGTAAGTTCAGTTTGTAAGATTGAAAAGTGGCAAATTGTATTTGACGGGTCCGAAAATATCCACGATTTTCTTTTTAAAGTGGAAACCCTTAAGGATCGTTCGCAATGTAGCTGGGAATACACTATAACTTGTCTTATTTTTCTTTATCTCTGCCTCAATTAATATTTTTTCACATGCAAATATGGTTTATAAACCATTTGGGAATCCTCATTGCTGAAATGCGAATCGCCTTCACCGATGTTAACACACACACCAATTTATTGTGTTAAATACAAAGAAATAGGTGACTGTGATCGTCTAATTGCAATATGCCATAACCTACCCCAAACTTTCATCGAAGCCAACAAACAATTTACCATCAATCTACTCGATGACAATTCTCCCACCTTTCTTTACCCACCATCGCCCCTGCCTTTAAATATGAATATCCATTTTTCACTTGAAAATATGAATTGTAAAGAAAATCATTTGAGAATCCTCACAGTAGCTGAAATGTGACTCTCTTTCAACGATCATACACACACATACCAATTGTGTTAAAATCCAGAAAACATAACATACCCCTTCCATCAAAGCAAACAAAAAATATACCATAAATCTACACGAAACCTGCTTTGCCAACCACCACCACTCATAACAACAAACTCATAGATGACAGAGAGAAAGGGAAGATGACAACTTACACAGCTAAAATACCATCAATCTACGGTCTTCCTAAGATCCACAAGCCAGAGGTTCCCCTCCGACCGATCACATCTTGTATGAACTTGGCTTGCTACCAGCTTAGTCAATATGTTGGAAAGCTGCTACAGTCTGCGACACAAAATTCAACATACTCTGTGAAAAATTCTTTAGAGTTTGTAGCAAAGGCCAAAAATTTCGAAACTCGCGAGCATGAAGTTTTAGTGTCATATGATGTAGTATCCCTTTTTACCAACGTACCCATCCAACTAGCGGTCAGCACAATAAAAATGAAGTGGGATATTATAAAGAACAGCACGTCTCTCAGCCAAAATAAATTCCTGGAAATTTTAAACTTTTGCCTTAAAGAAAGCAACTACCTGCAACATAAGGACAAGGTTTATAGACAGATCGACGGTTTACCAATGGGCAATCCACTTTCTCCAACCATAGCCGATCTAGTTTTGGACCATCTGTTAGATGAATGTTTCAAACTGACTACGAAACCACGGCTTATTGTTAAGTACGTGGACGACCTCTTCGCGGTCATTGATTACCGTAACATCGACACTCTGCTGCTATGCCTCAATGCATTCAACCCCAGAATTCAATTCACTGTGGAAAAAGAAACAAACATGTCGTTAGCGTTTTTGGATGTCAAAGTTCATCGCGAAAACGAACATCTCTCCTTCAATTGGTACCGGAAAAAAACAGCATCGGGAAGATTAGTCAACTTTCGGTCAAATCAACCGAAACATGTCATAATTAACACTGCTGGCAACCTAATCAGAAAGGTCTTTGCACTGAGTGACGAAAAGTTCCACAACGCAAACGAAAAAATTGTCACACGCATTTTGAAGGACAACAGTTTTCCCGGAGAGGTTATTCGGAGCCTGTTCCTCCGACACCGCCGCAGAACAGTTCCACAAGAAGAGAACGTGAGAGAATCTGGGACATACAGAGGAGTAGTCTATGTCCCAAGAATTGCTGAGAGTCTAAAAAAGATCATCGCCCCCACTAAGGGTATCAATTTGGCGTACAAGTCCAATCAGACTCTTGCGACACTGTTCTCCAAGCTTACAGTAAGAACGGAAAAAGGAAAACGAACCGACGAAGTATACAAAATTAATTGCAAAGGAAAAGATTATGAACCTTGTAATCTATGCTACGTTGGGACGACACAGCAATTCCTCAAACAGCGTATATCAAATCACAAATCCGACATTAAATCAGGCAACCCCAACAAAACAGCGTTAGCCAGCCATACCATTGACACAAACCATAGACCGGACTTCGACAACACACAAATTTTACAAACAGAAAAACACAAATCAAAACGCCTCACCCTGGAAACCCTGCATATCTTAAACAACAAAAACAACATGAACAGGAAACAGGACACACAGAACATCTCCGCTGTCTACTGCTCCCTCATACCAAAACAATAACGGACACACAGCCAAGGACAAAACTTCAACAAGTCGAAGTGATAATATAGCTGACGGTTTTATTTTATTTTATTTTATTTAATTTCTTTTTTAAACTTTATTTTGTAAGTTTTATCTATAACCAATAGTTGTTTGGTTGACTTAATGTTTACTTTTATTTATTTATTTGTTGTGTATGTAATAAAGATTCCCCTGAGGAAGGTGGCAACCCCCGCCGAAACGTTGGGAAAGTAAATGAATTAATCTTTCATTTTACAAAAAAACTAAATGACCAAACAGCCGAAGAACACAATAAAGCATTAAAATTTAATTTGGTCAACAAATCACACATCGGAATCATAACTAAAAACAAATAAAAATAAATATGAGTACATATAAATATTTATATATGAAAATCAGAAAAACACACCCATTCATTTATTAAAATATAACTTTATTTATAGATATTTATTTACATGATGCTTATCCTTAAAGTTTGGCAGCCTTAAATCCTTGTTGTTTTTTTTTATTGTAAATTTAATCAGTCCGATTAAAATAAATTTAACGATGTCTTCGTTGTGTCCATAATTGCTACACGTCATGGTGTCTGTCACTTCCAACTGGTTTATCATCTGAGACATGAGGTTTTCAACCAAGTTTGCTTGTTTGCGGTCCTCCGGAAAAACTGTTTCGAATATCTCCTTTATTCTTTTCGCAGTATTTTCGAAGCTTATAGTAGGCACCTTCCCAAACTCTGACACAGTTGTGTGGTCTCATAAGCCTTGAGACGTATTAACAAGGCTTGTTCTCGATAAGAATTTGTCTCATCGTTCATAAATTGCGTGCAGGCTTCGCAATTAATCTTGTTCCGTAACTTAAACGCTGCAAATCCTGCGTAGAACGTCAAAGCTCCTTCCTGTAGCTTCTCTGAACATCCTTTCGTTAGTACTGTTTCTATAGTGTTGTTCCTTGCGTAGTCTTCATCTGCGTCATCGTACTCGATATTGTTTAAAATATCGGTCTCCATGATGATGAAACTACCTGTTCGTAATCAGGTGAGACGGAGGTACATACCAATTGTATTAAATACCAGCAAACATCATACGGCCTCCTCGCAATATGCCATAACCTACCCCAAATTTCCATTAGAGCCAACAATTAATATACCATCTTTGTATATACATACATAAGTGAATATGAAGACTTTCCTTTTTAGCTTAAAGATGGATAAGTTGTTTTAATTTTCCTTAAACGGTAAACTCTCTTAAGCGGACAAAAATGTGCACCATTAATGTCCCTCAAGGAAGATTTCACTGTATGTATATACATACATATGAAACTTAAATTTTTTCTGGCTGAGGTATTAACGAGGGTAGAATAAAAAATGTGGGTTTCTATAACATGCGATACGTCTAACCATGCGTTTGATGGAGTTCAATATTTTAATGCATTTGGGTACCTACCTATAATATTTCATAATTGTACCTACCTACTTCAAAAGATAAATTTAAACTATACTTCATTTCTTTAGTACCTACTGGGACATCCTGAAACCGAAATTTGCATTAAGTATATCGGCCGCTAGTGGTCGGTATGACGGTATCAAAAGAAGTAGGTATCAAAAAGAATACCTAAATCAATGATATTTAGCTGCCCAAACTGAGGCACTCAGGTGCTTGTGCAAAACCAAATGAAAAAATTCTGTTTATATTCGGAGATTCGATTGTGTAACATAATGCAAACGAAATATGAACCTAATATGATTTTGAATACCGATTATGAATGAATGCCCTTTTTATTTGATGAACCAATAAATAAACCAATTTGAGTTGTTCATGAATAACCACGGCAGCTATTATTACAAGCAGGGCACGCGCTCGTACACACACTCTAACTTGTCTTATCTTATCTCTGCCTCAATTAATTTTTTTCACATGCAAATATGATATGCCTCACTGCTGAAATGCGAATCTCCTTCGCCGATCTTAACATATACACACCAATTGTATAAAATGCAACAAAATAAGTTCCAGGTGACGGTTTTGTTCTAATTGCAATATGCCATAACCTACCCCAAAAACTTTGATCAGAGCAAACAAATAATATACCATCAATCTACCCAACTACAATTATCCCACCTCTCTTCATCCACCATCCCCCATTAAATATGAATATCTGCTTTTCACTTGCAAATACTCGTATGAATTATAAAAAAAAAAAAATTTGAGAATCTTCACTGCTGAAATGCGACTCTCCTTCAACGATCAGAAAACATAACATACCCCTTCCATCAAAGCAAACAAAAAATATACCATAAAACTACACGAAACCTGCTTTGCCAACCACCACCATCATCCTCCTACTCATATTCCCAGCACGAGAATGGTGTAGAACTAGACTATCATGATTTGTTGCGGGCGAATGCGCACTGGTGGCGTATCGTCGTTTACGCACGGTTGCACTACTATAAGGTTTATATACAATGCTACTATGTATTTAGTTATCTGCCACTGACTCACTTACTTTGAACTCTTAAATTTAATTTATTCCTAGCTTCACATTGATAAAGATGGCAGCGCCCATACAAAAGTACTCTTATATCGTTTTCCATTGGGTTTTTCAGATTTTTCTTTGAGATCCTAGATTTGTCATGCCCAATCAAACATAAAGCAGATTGTGTAATACGATTTTATTTTTTTAATGTTCTAAGTTTAAACTTACTCTATACAGCGCTCAGAAGGAAGTGCCATCATCTGTCATATCAGCCAGCCACATTAATTTTTTGTATTGCGTGAAGTTAGTCGCATTCTTTGGTGGTTTCATTCAGGGCGGATACCGAAAGTGAGAGATTTATGAATGATTGGATAGATGGCGGTATTAAATACTTTACAGTTCGGCCATCCTGACAAGATGATCGCCCTCGATCATTACCTTATACTAAATTTATCGATTACGTTAAATATCTTAAATAGTTATTATATTGCTTTCCTAGTTATTCTGATACGATTCTAAGCAATCTCATCACCTAATTCTTTCCACTTGCGGATGTGACAAGCCTCTAATATCCCATCGTAGGGTAGTTGGGTAATCTGACAGTTTTCAATGTCTCGGATGACGTATCTGTCGTTGGGAAGCTTCTTGTGGATTACGTAAGGTCCCTTAAACTTTGGGACAAACTTCTTATTACCGAAAGAGACGTCGACATTTTTAATCACCACATAATCGCCCGGCTCAAAAGTTTTAGCTGGCTTATGATTGTTCTCAAAGTGAAGCTGGCTGTATCGCTGAGAGTTTGCTATAGTTTCCGCAGCCTTCGATCTTATGGCAGCCAAATCGCGCTCACCAATAGCCTGTTCTTCCAAATACTCAGTTAGCCTATCTACAATGGTACCTCGTTGTGAAACGCCGAATAAGAGTGTTGATGGACTCGTCCGCGTGGTGCTGTGAACTGTATTGTTTATGGCAAACTCGACTTCAGAGAGTTTGTTAGACCAATCAGAATGCTCTATTGGCTCGCTCAACTTGCTCAACATGGGGCTCAGGACACGGTTGACGCGTTCTACTTGGCCATTCGCTTGTGGAGAGCCTACAGCCACCTTGACGTGAACAATGTTTTTCTGAAGCATAAATTCACTGAATTCGAGTGATGTAAAGCAAGTACCCCTATCGGAGATGATTCTTCTCGGTCTGCTGTAGCACAAAAAGTATTTTTTGAGTGAGCAGATAACTTCCTTCGAGCTAGTGGAGTTGACAGGGAAAAGCTTGACGATTTTAGTGAAGGCGTCGATTACAACCAGCAGGTGCTTGCGTTTGGACTTAATTGAAGGCAGTGGTCCTAAGTGATCGACATGAAGGGTGTCAAATGGTACCGCCTGCTTTGGAATACAGTAGATCGCCTTCTCATTAGTTCTAGCCGGGGCTGAATACATAATGCACTTGAGACAGTTCCTTACAAACCTTTCAATCTTTTCTCGCATGTTAGGAAACCAATAGTGTGACCTGATATAGTCGTAGCATTTGGTTGTACCCAGGTGACCAACTTTTTCGTGCGCGAGTCTGATTACATTTGATTCCATTTCACTAGGGACATATAAACAAATAGCGTTGTATCTACCCTTTCGGTATACTAGGCCGTTTCGTAACTCAAATGGTTTCTTATCTCCATTCTCCAGTTTTTCGCGCAGACATAGAATATTGGGATCTCTACTCTGAGTAGCTTCTAGCTGAAATTCGATATCTTCCTCGTTAATAGCGCAGATAGCTTCGCTACGGCTAAGTGCGTCGACATGGGTCATACTAGACCCTCCACGATGCTGGATAGAGTAATCGAAATTTTGTAGCTCCAGTGCCCAGCGCGCTATTCGTGGGTTAAGATTTCTCTTGCTGAGGGTCAGAGTAAGGGAATTACAATCGGTAATTATCTTAAAAGTAATACCTTCTAGGTAAACTCGGAATCGCCTCAGTGCATAAATAATGGCAAGAGTCTCCAATTCGAAGCTGTGATATCTTGCTTCAGCAGCGGTAGTTCGCTTTGAGAAGTAGAACACTGGGTGAAATTTTCCATCTGTCTGTCGCTGTAGTAAGGTTGCACCAAACCCCGTAATGCTGGCATCGCAATGGAGTTCGGTTTCCTTTTGAGGGTCGTAAATGGCCAATACAGGGGGGTTAGTAAGTAGCTGTTTTAGTTTATCATATGCCTGAGAACACTGCTCATCAAACTTAAACTGGACGTTCTTTTTAAGCAAATTGTACAAGGGTCCAGCGATACGAGAGAACTGGGGAATGAATTTTCTGAAATATGCGCAAAGCCCTACAAAAGAATGCAGCTGCTTCACTGTCTTCGGTAAGGGGTACCGCAATATCGACTCCTTGTGTGATTCGTTAGGTTGAATCCCCCTGTCGCTGACACTATAACCTAAATAGTCTAATTGTGTATGACCGATTTTGCATTTGCTGAGCTTTAGCTCAAGACCGTTTTCTGCAAGGCAGTGGAAAACGTCCTTCAGTATCCCTATATGGTCCTCTATGGTTTGAGGAGCTATAAGGATGTCATCCATATAAATTATTATGGTTCCATTCTCGATAAAATCTTTAAATATGAATGAAATAAAGCGTTGGAACACGGATGGGCTATTTTTCAATCCAAAAGGCATTCTGACATACTCGAATTGCCCACTAGGAGTTACAAACGATGTGTATTTCACTGAGTCTTCAGCTACTTTCACCTGGTGAAATCCACTTTTTAAATCTAACAAACTGAAATATTTTTTCTCTCTCAAGTAGTCTAAGCAGTCTTCAATTAATGGCAGTGGATAGTTGTCTCTCAGGGTGATTTTGTTAAGACTTCTGTAGTCGATGCACATTCGAGTCTCGCCAGACTTTTTCTTCACTAGAACGATCGGGGAGGCATAAGGGGAATCGCTATGTCTGATAATTCCTTCATTAAGCAGAGTGTTGGTTATTTCCTGAACCATTTTCTTGTCTTTATAAGACAGCCTCCTAGGGTGACTAAACACCGGAATATTCGAGGTCAGCCGGATATTCATCTCGAACTGAGAGTTGACGTTTATCTGGTTTGGAAATTCAGTAAGGTAATCTGCCATGATTTCCATAATGGATTCCCTGACGCCCTGACTTAGCAAAGGATAAATGTCGGGCTCCCATAATACAGACTGGCCACACTCAGCGACGTCGGTATCAATGCAACAGGGATTCAGGTCCAGGTCTATTTCACTTTCGATACTAATATTATTTAAGGCACTGTCCTCGCAACAATTACTTAGGGAGGATTCTGTTTGAGCTACGTTCCGACTGGAATAGCGCCGGCCACTTGAAAAATTAGCCTCGGAAGGAGCTTCGGTATCCGAAGTTTTGATATCACCAGAGCCATAGTTAGCGATAAAGCCATCGTCACTCAAAGAACAATCATTACCTATCTCGTTGTTATTTGAAACGCTAACAATTCACTGTAGGTTTATTTGGTTTACTTAAATTCGTATCAGAAAAATAATTATAATAATGAGAAATATTTCGAGTCTTGTTGTTATGAAAAGATGAACATTTTCTGTTATAATCTAATGCTGCTGTGGTGTCCATAACAAGATTAATGTTGAATTTCTCTAAAAAATCGCCGAGTAAGAGTGGTTTCGGAAGGATGTTTCGTTCAACTATAAACAAGGATAATTTTTTAGATTTATTGAACAATAATATAGTGCATTCAACTTTACCATATGTACTGAACTTAGTACCCGCAATACCGGAAAATGTTGACTCGGGTAAACTAGGTTGGTTGACAACAAACGGAACAATTTCTTTGGAGACGAAACTAGCCGGACTACCACTATCAATTAATGAGTTATAATTAAAAAAACGTATTCGACTCGAAATATTTAGGAAAGCAATACTTACATTTTGGAAAGGCTTAAGTTTAGTGTTAGACTCTACATCTACTTCAGCTTCGGTGTCCTTATCAGTGGTGTTGTTGACAACGTTTACTTTCCTTAGGGACTTGCATTCTTTTGAGATGTGTGTGGTGCTTCCACATCGGAAGCATGAGCCAGGTGCACGCCGTTTTTGTGTACATTCTGCAGATAGATGCCCATATTGGGAACAATTGAAACACCGTCTTTCACCGAGAGTTTGTGCGTTGGGGTTGGTAGGTTTTTTCGCAGATTCTTGTAGATCTATTGAACGCTTTTTGTCGTATTTGACCAAAAGATTTTTTAGCTGTTGCAATGAATTTGCGGTATATAGCATCGAGGTGTAAGCCGTTCGGTCGCGCAGTCCTTCAATAATAAAGCCAATAACTTCACTCTCCTGTATTTCGCACTGCGATGCGATTTCTTGCATCGACAGCATGTAGAAAATTATGCTTTCTCCCTTTTTCCTGTAGCGTGCCTGCAGTTGGCGATAAATGTCTGTGACCGATATGTTTCGTTCAAATTCTTTCAGCAGGCCCTTCTTTAGTTCCTCATATGTTGATGCATTGGTTGTGCGGAGGTAAACTGCGGCCGTCCCCTTTAGCAGACGTCGCATGGACATGAATTTAAAGTGTTCAGTAGCTGGAGTGGTCTGGAAGACACTTTCCAGATCCTTTAACCACTTCTCGACGGTATATGCGTCATCGCCCGTAAATGGTTGGACTAGTCCCTCGACGTCGGCCATGCTTAACTTATGTATTTGGCTGCTGATGCTTTGAAGTTCGAGAGTTTGGAGTTCTTGGCGGAGAGCGAGGATTTTCTTCTTTTTCTCGAGCTGGGCAATGATGTCGTCGTCTGAGTGTGTGCACTTATCATCCTGCGGAGGGTTTGATGAAGGTGGATCGGAAAGCGGAGGTGGAGGATTACATTTCGTGGCGTCTGCGCGTGTGCTACTGGCTGGTGAGTTTCGTAGAGGCAGAGACCGATGTGGAACATTTCCTTGGGGCGGAAGGTTATCCTGAAGCGGAAGATCTTCTAGATACGGAATGTTGTCCTGAAGCGGAGCATTTTTTTGAGACGGAAGACTATTTTTTAACGGAAGATTTGCTGTATGCGGAAGGCTGTCCTGAAGCGGAATATTTTCTTGAGACGGAGTGCTGTCCTGAAGCGGAAGAGTTGCCTGAAGTCTAGAGATATTGTCTGAAGGCGCAAGTTCGTCGAATGGTACATCCTCGTTATTCTCTGCTAGATTGAGTAGGTTGCGAAGCTGTTGTGGTGTAGCTGTTAGAGGAAATTCCACACCTAGCGTGCTTAACCTCTTTGCCAGTTCGGCGCGCGTTTGTACCATTTTCATTATAAATTCCACGTAAAATAAAATTCAAATAATATATTTTCCGTTTTACTGACTTAATATTCGCGGTTTTCTTGTTCTGAATTTAGCGCGTGGTTACCCCACATCTGAGATGTAATACGATTTTATTTTTTTAATGTTCTAAGTTTAAACTTACTCTATACAGCGCTCAGAAGGAAGTGCCATCATCTGTCATATCAGCCAGCCACATTCATTTTTTTTATTGCGTGAAGTTAGTCGCATTCTTTGGTGGTTTCATTCAGGGCGGATACCGAAATGAGAGATTTATGAATGATTGGATAGATGGCGGTATTAAATACTTTACAATTGTTTTTTTTTTTTTTAAATTGTGTGTGTTATACATACTTGATAGCTATTTTGTTCTTAAATTGCAAGCCAAACAAATATTTTATTTCATTTTTTCCTTCGCAGAAACAGGAACATACACATTTTATTGTTCAATAGATCTATTTTCTATATTCTCTACAGGGGCAAGCAAACAAATATAATATTCTTGTTATGAACTTTTATTTACCATGGTCGCAAGTAAAAGCGCTTTATTTTATTGTTAAATTATTTTCGTTTTTACAGTTTCTGTAAACGCAAATAGTTTGTTGTTACAACATCCTCTTACACAGCAGCAAGCAAAGCCAAAATAGTTTATTGTTTTCTTTTCTTATTCAGAGAAACACAAACACATATTATTATTATTAGGTAATTTAATTTTTCACAGAATCAGGTAAAAATAGCAATATTTTATGTTTATTCTGCACAGAATCAAAAAAAAAATGACAAAATGAAAATAACAACAATCTTCAGCGACGATTGTGAAATGTTGTAGATGTAGTGTTAGTGGCAAGTAGGTGTTAATCTTTCTCCGAAATCAAGATTACCAAAAAGTTGTAACGTGCACGGTAACACTGTCGCGCGTTCGAGAGAAAAGGTAATGTGGCAGCACCTTAAACCACCTACCTGGGCCGGTGACAGCTCACCGCCGCTGTTAGGATAGAATTCGCGCCGAGGCCGAGGTTAAATGCGAAAAGAGAGAGAAGAGACCAAGAGTTGAAGAGAAACCCCCACAACCCCAAAGACCGTTAGATCTTCTTGATAGACTTCGGACCCATTCCATCCCGAGCCGTCCGTAACTAACAGTGAGGGACATTCGCAAGCGCAGGTGATCCCGCCTCTTGTCTCTTGTCTTGGGCCGCCACCCGGACCTGCGTCCGGAGAATCCTCGAAGCCTCCAAGCTCCCGACTACTGCCTGCCTCTCCGCCGCGCGCTACTTGCGTCTAGTACCGTACCCTTCCCTGATCCGCCGCTGTCCGAATGAAATACGATTATAGCAGCAACCTCCCCCACTCGTTGGCTCGTTGCCAGGCATGACCTCCACCACGCGCTAGCTCGCCGGCGGGTGTGAGAACTTGCAACGAGACCCAGACTGGGGTCACATTAAGTTTTACATGCCTGATCCTCTGAACTTGTAGATGTAGTAAGTTCGTATAACTCCACCTCTTATCTCCGATGGCCCGATGATATGCCACCGTCAACCGTACTAAGAGGCGGGAGCGGTGTGGTAACCGCTCGAAAATGACTGGCCCGATTGGAGCTATCCCGTGCAGAGATGGTATACGAGTACTTGTGACGCAGCCGTAGGGAAATTCGACCATTGGGGAGGGATGAGATGTAGGATCTCCCCATGTGCTGGCCCACCCCGCCATGCCTCAGCATGGGCACCATGGCCGCCGCGCCGCACTATTGGCGACGGCCCCTAAGTTGAACAGGGAGTAAAGTCCTTTTTCCTTGTGAGGACACCTACTCCCGTGATCTACCCGTACCCACCTTCCCTCAGAGAATCTCCGACCCTCACCTTACCATGGTAACTCACTCTGCCATGCTGATCTCTAAACCAGAGAAGTAATTCTACCAATCCATAAAAATCTTCGTTCCATTACGGTTACTCTTTATTCAAATGAACTTAAAAATACTATTTATAATCTAATCCTAGGAAATTCATCCGTTCTTAAAGTATATTCGGCTTATGACCTAAACTTAATCTAGATTTATGGAACGAAATGTTCCGAACGATATCGAAAGTCGATACGCATCTTTAAAACAAAAAAAAAAATAATCGTAACACTAACATGTATGGGTAGTGAACCAAGAATCCACAACAAAAAAAACTCGAATACACGCTGAACACGAAAGCAGAATAAAGTTAGCAAGAATCCTGAAAAGTCTAGGGATCCGAATCAAACAAAAAACTTAAACTTGTATCCTTATACTCTGAGTAATACTAGCAGAGCTGATCCGGATACTATCGATCCCGAGAGGCGGGTACTCGATGACTATCCTCGTAACCTTACCCTAAAAGACGACCGAAGTGAACACCAGTGGACAAATTCATTTAACGCGGGCACGGTTATACGACGGAATGTTTATAAAAGAATGCTCAAAATATAGCCACAATTCCGGCTCTTACAGGCATTGGTATAAATTCAATATAGTAAAGGTAAATGTGTGAATGAAAAAAGTAAACGAAAACTTACTGCGGATACTCCCAGCCGATGTGCGCACATAGACGTGTGATCCTGTTCCTGTTAAAGTTAACTTTATAATGATCATATACTGTATGCCCTAATTACTTTCAGATACTCTAATCAAGTTGTTATCAATTATCGCGAAGGTCACAAGTACAAATATGTACTCGCATATATACGGCCGCGGTCTGATGTTAATACTAATACTGTTTCAGAATCCTTCTGCAACTATTAATCCCTTGCGGGACTACGACGGAGTTTCACGCAAGGTGCTGTAGGTATGTACAGATACTATACCGGGTTAATCCTCCGGTTTAGTATCTTCGCTTTCTATGTACTTTAGATAACACCACTAAAAAAAAATCTAAAACCATGACATACCCTAGAGTACGCATCTGCTTTCGCTAAGCCGATCGATACGACTAATCGTACCCACTTCTTTCTCAAATTACGTTACTTTAGTGGGTTATCTAGGCATTCATACAAGAATAGAAAAAAATTAATGGGAATTATCCCTGGATCCGAACTACCGATACACTTTATGCCTCCGGTGGCTGACTAAATTAATTTTAATATGAAATTAATCCGTATTCCAACTCCGATAGATCCGTTAAAAAAGGAAAATTTAAGTAACAGAATTTAAGGTCTTGCCCCCGATGTTGTTGCGCTGATTGTTCCTTCTTCTTCGTTGTGCAAGTCACGTGGACTGCGATGCGCTGCTTGGATAACGAGGGTCTTAGACCGCCCACCCCCTCTCGCTTGGGTATCGGGCTGTGTTGCTGCCCCAGGGGCTGATACAGAGTATTTTAAACTCGGGACTGGTGGTACGAGGTACTCGTGCCTTCTTCTCCTCTTGGAGGAGGTGCGTGGCTAGCTGCTCCGCTTGACAATGAGTCGAGGGGAGGGCGGAATCCTCAATTTCCAATTACCGCGTGGCATGCGGTGTAAAAGCTAAATGTAGAGAAAATTAGCGGCTTCCTTTCACTTTCGTGGGACTTACCTCTGCAATGCACGTGTGGGAGTTTGCGTAACCCACTGTTCTTGATGGGCGTCGAACCTGAGGATTTCTCCGGCTCTGTCTTTGTCCAGGGAATGTGCTAGCCCAACTCGCTGGACGCGTGGCGCAACCCTGGCAGCTTACTTCCTTTTTTTTCTTCTTTCTTTCTTTTTCCTGTATTTTAATCTTTTATTTGCCGTACCTATTATTATTTTCGTGTATTTCTTCCTTTTTTTTTGTTTTTTCCTTCTTCTTTGGTTTATTCGTGTTTTATTTTATTTAAAATAAATTCCGCCACGCCGAAACAGATCGAGACTTAATGGATGGTTGGACGAATAATGCCGCCGAATTGCATTTCGTAAAGATGGCTGACCGTGACATCTGTACGTGGCCGGATGGTTTCGTCCACTTTGTCATAGGCGATAAAATTTTGGGCACAGCGGAGTGTTTCGCCTAAAGGTGGTGACACATTTGCGCTAACGTTCTGCTGTTGCTGTGTTTGCGGGGATGGTTGAGGACATTACTTTTCATAATTGATGACTTCTTCGCATGGGTTCGTTACAAAGTGCTCTAGATCTGAAAAAAATTGCTTTTTTGCGCTCAACAGAAAATTAAATCTTGCCCTCAGAGAAAAAAGTGCTCCAGATCTGACAAAAATGGCCCAATGAACATCAACAAATAAAGTCGATTATCATTTTCGTTTCGACACAAAAATCACCCACAGTGCACTCTGAGAGCACTCTGTTTTTACATAAGATCCGTTCGCGTACTTTATGTGTAGAAAAATGAAAACTGCCAAATCTCCAAAATCGAGAGAGAATGAAATCGAGAAAAATTAAAAAACGTCTAAGTTTGGCTTGAAATGAAGCAACCGCTGTTTTTTTTGCTGGCAAACTCATAGGATTTCATCATTTGACAGTTTTCATTTTCTTACCAGCCGAAATTCTGTGTGAAGAAAAATGAACGAAAGTACATTTTTCTTTCATTCATCTTTTTACCATTTTCTTAGTACGCGAACGCGTTTGTGTAGTTTTGGACGAAAGTTTATATAAATTTACGCTTGCATATTAGTTCGCGAACGGACCTATAGCTAGGTTAAACCACAGATTATTATATTATACACATAATGTTCCCTTAGTTTCAAGTAAATTTCGAGGATCTGGGATAAATTCTCTCATGCCCAATTTCACAGTGGCAGCTTAATCTTGGCCTTAGCTAAGTGTAGGATTAAAGATAAACTTCATTTAAGTAGTTTTCGTTTTCACAGTCGATACCTGAACTTGGTTTAATTAAGCCACTAATTGAGTGTCATTGTGAACCATTTATGGTAATAAGTCATTGTGATTGAGCACGAAATTTCAAACCAAATTATTGTTACCTATTTATTCTAAACGTAAAAAGCGATTTGTGTGACAAATAATAATAAATAATAATGGAAATTAAGGAAAAAAAAGAAGTGCTAATTTTAGTGTTGCGGAGGTGGAAATTCTTTTACAAATCGTTGTAAGACACCGAGATGTCATTGAAAATAAATCCACGGACAGAGTTTTCGCAAATGAAAAAGCCGCTGCCTGGCTTCAAATTGAAAAAGAATTCAACTGTGCTTCCGGAAACACATGCAGAGCAGCCAGTGTTTTAAAGAAAAAATACGAAAATTTAAAAAAAACAACGAAGCAGAAATATGCCGATCAAAAAAAAAAATTTTATGCAACAGGAGGAGGCCCGCCACAGGAATCTAATATAAACAACATGGACGAGACTCTGCACGAGATTCTAGGAACTCAAGTGGACGGGCTACCCTCAATATATGACTCTGACTACTTGAAACCAACGCAAACAGGTTTGTATAAAATCCAACTGTTGATCTAAAAGTCATCTTTTTTTTATACATTATTGCAGACATGGAAAATACCCTTAAAAAAGCAACTTCCAGCACCTACTCGAAGGAAGATAAAGAAAATGTACCTAACAGAAAAAGGAATATTCCTTCAGGTAAAGATGAGATTGTAACAATGTAAATCAATATTAATTTATGTCATCTATTCTTATATTTGCACTTCGCAGAATCTGACAATAATTATCAGCAACCGACAAAAAAAAGGATTTTATAAAGACCAACAGCGGGTGAGAAGTGGAAAGAGTTAGCGGAGATAAAAATTAAAATAGCCGAAGAGAAACTTCATCATAACCGCGAAGTTCATAAGCTCGAAATTGACCACATGGCAAGAAAGCATGAACTAAAAATAAAGGTGCTAGAGTCACAGCTACTCCCATTGCCAGATCCTGAAAAGTGATTAAACTAAAAAATAAAAAAAAACTATAAAAATACAATTGAACTTATGTTTTCTTTATTTTTAATTGCTTCATTGGTTTTCATTTAACATATTCGAAAAATAAGCATTAATTAAAACGTTTCTAACCGCTGTGTTTCCTTCTCCAACAGCCAGTGGAACTTCGACATTGTTTATGTACTCAATGCGCTCCAACAAATGGTCATCCAATGGTGGCGGCTCTGCATCCCGATTCATGCAGCAAATGTTGTGAAGCACTGCTGTTGCTACAATAACACTCTGCACCGTTTAATTTTTTAGTCTCAGACCAGTTGCAAGGACTGGAAATCGTCTCTTCCATACCCCGTAGGACCGTTCAACACAATTACGTGTTTGAATCAGCGATTGGTTGTAGCGATTCTCTTCTGGTCGGTTGCAATTCCTTAAAGGTGTCATTAGATACCTCCTGCAATGATATCCACCGTCAGCAATAATAATGTTGTTTCCAAATTCACCGCTTTCGAAACGTGCTCTTATTCTAGAGTTGTTAAAAATTGTTGAATCATTTGATGATCCCGGCCACCTCGCAACTATATGCACGATTTTTAAGTCTGCATCGCACAGGGTTTGAACATTGTAGGAAAAAAATCCTTTTCGATTCCTGAATATTTCTCCGTTTAGCCTGCCTTTTAATAGTAAACAGATAAAATAAAAAAACCCAGAATATTAAATATACAAACCTGGTGACTGTATGCGAATGTGTGTACAATCTAAACTGCGAGTGTGCGTGGAAACGAAGCAATTCTATAAAAGTCCGCATTCTTTTTCTTCATTTCTTCAACTGTTGAAGGAAATTGAACGTAGCAACTTCGCAATAGAGCTATGTAGTGTGACACCTTTTTTATTACTCTGCATGCTGATGATACGGAAACACCACTAAAGTCTCCAGCGGCTATCAGCATCCCTCCACTTGCATAGAATCGTAATGCCAGCAGTAGCATACATTCTGGATTCAAAGAACTATTCCTAAACAAAAAAAATACATATTTGTCAAAACGATAAATTCATATTCTTTTTAATATTTACCAAGTCGTTGCATGTTCAATGTTATGGCGTATTTCCTCTAATACACGAAGGGCTGACACTTTGGACATTCGGAATCTTCTGTAGAAGTCGACATCGTCCCAGATGTTAAAATGATTTGATCGCATTCGAAAAAATCGTTCTCTTGGGATACGCACAACAACTAAGTAGTAGTTTTCCTCGTCACTTATATTTTCTTGATCCGAGTCTATTATTTCCATACTTAACTTTAATTAAACTTATGAAAAATAGGCAAACACTTCTAGATATTTGTTTTCAACTGAGCAAGAAGATTAATGTGACATTACTCTGTGGCATCCCTTCAAGCAAGAGACTCCGTTTTACGTCCGCAAACGGAGTCAATGACATATGGGCTACTCCGCATACGGCTCCGCATACGGGTCCGAAAAACGACGTTTTTCGGATCCAATTAGTATGGAAATTGTAACAGCCGCGGACTCACATGTGTATGTATTGTGACAGATTGAGCTCGCTGTGCCCAGCAAAAAACGAATCCAAAACTGATCCAAAAAAAATATACAAATCGAGGCTAGATAAGAAGAGAATCGAGAATCGAGTATCGTTAAAATAAAAATCAGAAATGTTTGTTCACGTTTATTTTATTTTCAAGAACAATATATGTTTTTATTTGGTATACGTGCTATCATTTCTCCAACAAATTCTCCTGCAAAAGAAAAGAAGCAAATAAATGTGTACGTTATCTATACCAATGGATGTTACTTACTTTCAGCATGAATTTGTGCCGGTAGCAAGAAAATCATAAAAATTCGTCACACGGTTGGTAGTTTCATCTTCATCGGTTGGCAATTTTGTTATTTCGATAAATCTAAATTCAAACAAAGTTTAATTAAGCAAATAATTGTGTGCAATAGTAAATTCAATTTTAGTTTACCTTTCAAAGAAAATTATATCTGCAGCTGCAGCCACCCTTCAAGCAAGAGACTCCGTTTTACGTCCGCAAACGGAGTCAATGACATATGGAGTACTCCGCATACGGCTCCGCATACGGGTCCGAAAAACGGCGTTTTTCGGATCCAATTAGTATGGAAATTGTAATAGCCGCGGACTCACATGTGTATGTATTGTGACAGATTGAGTCCGCTGTGCTCAGCAAAAAACGAATCCAAAACTGATCCAAAAAAAATTTACAAATCGAGGCTAGATAAGAAGAGAAACGAGAATCGAGTATCGCTAAAATAAAAATCAGAAATGTTTGTTTATGTTTATTTTATTTCTTAAAAACAATACATTTTTCCATTTGGAATACCTGCTACCATTTCTCCTTCTCCTGCAAAATAAATGAATCAAATAAATGTGTATGTTATCTATACATATGTATGTTACTTACTTTCGCATGAATTTGTGCCGGTAGCATTAAAATCATCGAAATTTGGACCACGATTGGCCTTTATCGGTTGCTTTTTTTTTTTGATTTTAATAAATCTAAATTCAAACAAAGTTTAATTAAGCAAATAATTGTGTGCAATAATAAATTCAATTTTAGTTCACCTTTTAAAGAAAATTATATCTGCAGCTGCAGCCAGAGACAGTGCCAGTGACAGATGAACGAATTGCCATTACAAATAACTACTATCGACTCTCGCTCTTCTTCTTATTGGCAATGTAGTTACAGTCTATTTACAAATGTGTGCGTGGAACGCCTCATATATCACGGATCCAAAAATGACGGGAAAAGTTGGGTCAGTGTTTTTGCTTGAACCCTTCAAGCAAGAGACTCCGTTTTACGTCCGCAAACGGAGTCAATGACATATGTACGACTCCGCATACGGCTCCGCATACGGGTCCGAAAAACGCCGTTTTTCGGATCCAATTAGTATGGAAATTGTAATAGCCGCGGACTCACATGTGTATGTATTGTGACAGATTGAGCTCGCTGTGCTCAGCAAAAAACGAATCCAAAACTGATCCAAAAAAAAGATACAAATCGAGACTAGATAAGAAGAGAATCGAGAATCGAGTATCGCTAAAATGAAAATAAGAAATGTTTGTTCACGTTTATTTTATTTCTAAGAATAATACATGTTTTTATTTGGTATACCTGCTACCATTTCTCCAACAAATTCTCCTGCAAAAGAAGAGAAGCAACTATATGTGTATGTTTGTCTATATCAATGGATGGTACTTACTTTCAGCATGAATTTGTGCCGGTAGCAAGAAAATCATAAAAATTCGTCAAACGGTTGGTAGTTTCATCTTCATCAATTGGCAATTTTGTTATTTCAATAGATCTAAATTAAAAAAGCTCAAATAAGCAATTAATTATCTGGAATAATAAATTCAATTTTAGTTTACCTTTCAAAGAAAATGATATCTGCTAAAGACAGTGTCAGTGACAGATGAACAAATCCGCCATTACAATTAACTACACTCGACTCTCGCTCTTCTTTCTATTGGCAATGTAGCTACAGTGAATTTACAATTGTATGCGTGGAACTCCTCATATATCGCGGATCCAAAAATGACGGGAAAAGTTGGGTCAGTGTTTTTGCTTGAAGGGAAGGGCAGAGACAGTGTCAGTGACAGATGAACGAATCGCCATTACAAATAACTACTCTCGACTCTCGCTCTTCTTCTTATTGGCAATGTAGTTACAGTCAATTTGCAAATGTGTGCGTGGAACGCCTCATATATCGCGGATCCAAAAATGACGGGAAAAGTTGGGTCAGTGTTTTTGCTTGAAGGGATTTCCTCTTTAGGAAAATTCATTTGACATTTCGTTTGAACAGCATTGCCAAACATAATATATGGTTGCATATTTAGGTTTTCTCAAAGTATTTTGGGATGAATATTATCTTATTGCACCAATGGCAATTATGTATTCGCTGGATCGATACTTAAGCCACGGAAGTTGGTGGCTTAACTTAAACCAATATTTAAGTGAAGTTTATCGTTAAACCTGCACTGTGGAAACCAAATTTGTGCTAATCCTGAGTTTATCCTTGGATCGACACTTAAGCTGCCACTGTGAAATTGGGCATCAGAGATTGAAGACGTTATGAAAAAGTATGGGAATGCTTTTGTAGTAAGATGTAGTAACCACACTTTTTGGCAGCAAAAACATCAAATGAAGAAACAAAAACATAGGGGCGGGCTACAGTCCGCTTGGGCGAACTGTTGGATACCCTATTCTTATTCCTATATCTCATAAGTGGGCGTGACAAAAATTTAAAGGATTTTATCGAAAAAACTAAGCTTTTGTACATAAAAACGCTCCCTAGCTCAAACTTTGGTTTTTCAATAAAATTGTTTTATTTAATTGTGGGCGTGTCAGTGGGCGGATTTAAAAAAAAATTAAGTATGAGCATAAAGGGCACCTAGAGAGTATATACTATAAATTTCAGCTCCCTAGCTCAAACTTTGGACTTTCAAAAATAAAAAAAAAATAATTGTGGGCGTGTCAGTAGGCGAATTTTGAAAATATTTACACATGAGCATAAAGGGCCCCTAGAGAGTATATATTAAAAATTTCAGCTCCCTAGCTCAAATTTTGGTTTTTCAAAAAAAATATTTTATTTAATTGTGGGCGTGTCAGTGGGCGGATTTTGAAAATTTTATGTCCCAAGCAGTTTTATGGGCCAAAGATCATATATAAAAAATTTCAGCTTTCTAGCTCAAAATTCAAATTTTCCCAAAATTTGTTTTATTTAATTGTGGGCGTGTCAGTGGGCGGATTTTGAAAATTTTATGTCCCAATCAGTTTTATGGGCCATAGATCATATATAACAAATTTCAGCTCTCTAGCTCAAAATTCGATTTTTTCCAAAATTTTGTTTTTTTGAGTTTGTGGGCGTGTCTGTGGGCGGATTTCAAAAATTCTTAAACTTGAATATTTCGGGACCCTAGAGAGTATATGGTTAAAATTTAAGCTCTCTAGGTCCAGTTTAAAGGCCTATTTTTTGCCGACGGACGGACGGACGGACGGACGGACGGACGGACATGGCTAGATCGACATTACTATCGATGCTGATCATAAATATAGTAACTTTTAGGGGTCTACGGGCAATATTAAGGTATGTTACAAACTATGCGTCAAAATTAATATACCCTTGGAATAGGGTATAATAAGTAGTGAAATCCAGATTAAAATAAATATTTGATGGAAATTGAATAAGGAAAAAATATCTATTATTAAAATGTTCGTTTATTGTAATCATACATAATGCTCAATTATAGACGGCGTTGTTTCCACTCTTGTGAAACATCTGATATTCAGTGGAATTATAATGTGTTCTGAAGGGGCCCTTACATGGTCAATCGGTCGACATCATGCATCGTGTATGTGTGGATTGACGCTACCCCTTACACAGTTCAATCGATTGACGTCAAATTTTTATGTTTTGTGAGTTTTCGTGGTGTACGGATGTGCGATGAGTGAAACGGACGATTGTATTGCATATATTTCTCTTGCAATAAATTCTTAAATTGTACTGGCGAGATGCACTCGGAGATTCGCTGTCTTTAACGAAACTAATTTCATTAAAATACCAAAGAGTTGGTTCACTGAAATTATCAACACCGGATCCGATTTTGTTTAATTCATTTAAACGTTTTAGCTCGGTGCCATCCGCTTTTTGTGCATCAGGATTTTTTTTTTTTTTTATTAAAAAAGGAAATCCAAATCCCAGAGCACTCACACTCGGTAACGTTCCATTGTACTACCAGGCAGAAATCCTCCTTTTGGTGTAGAGGCATGTGATTGGGTGGCGTATGTTGTTGTTCCCCATGGGGATTGAACCTGCACCGCACGGGTCACAAGCCAACACACTAACCTCTACACCGTCGCCACCCATGTGCATCAGGATACTTTTCTTTATACTTTTGCAGTAAAACTTAATATTGTTGCATTTTTTTTATTTCGGAAGACCAAAAAGAATACCCTGAGTGGACCAATGGAAAACGACATAAGAATTCCTTTTTCGAATTTCTCTTCTATTGCATTTGTGCCCCGCCCTTCGAACACACTAATATAGAAGTAGCTTATGGTATACGTGCCCTGTTCTCCATTGGCGCAAAAAACCTCCGAAAGTTGTACGAGTATAAACAATATTTACGATAAGATAACATACAATTATGTTACTCCATAGATAAATACGTTACGGCCTTATAGACTTTAGACCGCAAAGAAATCCTCCTCAACTCAAAGCATAATTACAATCTTTCAGAATGTTATCAAAAATGTATTTATTTGTTAAGTTTTATAATCGAATTTCTGGCAGAAAGATCACAGCAAATTGACATTTTAAGGGGTCCGTGAATACGTCTCACTCCCTTTAATACATTCCAATTCCGTTTGTCTTAACATAAACCTTTGGTTTCGAAAATATTCGAATATCATTCTCCAGGTCGACCAGTTCACGTTCTATTTCAACTTTTCTGTTACGAATCCGAAGAGTTTCTGTTGTCATTGGCATGTGATTTAATTCGCCGATAAGAGCTTGGAATTCTGGAAAAAAAATTATGGTTACTGCTGTTTGGATAGCCGTCACAATTATTAGTACTTCTTTGGGCGGTATTGAGAGCGTCCTGACGTTCTTCTTCAGAGAGTGGTTCATATCCAATAGGACAATTCGTGTCCCGATCAAGCTCTTTTTGTTTTTGGACCTCCTTTTCACGTTTTTCGCGCTCCAAGTATTTTGGCAGGCGGATGTCTTGGCGGTCTATAAAAAAATAACTGTTTTATACCTAAAACACAGGGTAAATTCGGAAACGCGTCACTGCACAGTTGATGCTCAATCAGGCCTGCCACACGCAATGATTTTGCATCACTGGAAAGGCATTACGTTCATTTATTTAAAGTTGCGTTATCTGATGCCAACAAAAAAAGCATCGAGAAAATGAACTGGCTTCGGCAAAGTAGGTGTGTTTCCCGTCCGTCAATTATAGAGCTGACTATGCACCACAAGACTTCACCTTGTTTGAGCTGTGACACGTAACGTCGCGTCGCAACGGTTTATCTCCGGGTTGAGTGGGTACGTACACTCTACAGTCTACATACCTCCAAGTTCATGTACCCTCCGAGTAGTTCGCTTGGTACTAAGCTGTGTACTGCTGGCGGTTGCTGGCAGTCGGTCGGTGTCTATAGCTAAGTTATGGAAATTCATATTGAAATTTAAATTGTCCCCCGTGTCATATTGATTGTCATTCGATGGATGAGGTCGATGGTTATCTGTTGCAGTCTCTGTCTCCCTCTGAACGTCCGTAGATGAGCACCTACAAAAAATGTAGGTAATAAATTTACATGAAATAAAAACAATACCACCATTCACACCTCTTCAACGCCTGATAAAGGAACTCTTCGTCTTGAATATCCTCCGTTTGTACCTCTCTGTTGCACGTCTCGATTTTCCTCTCACACTCTACAATTTCAATTGTTTTTCCACAGTCACAAGAGCACCCAGTGCTCGGTCTTGGTCGTGATAGAAATGTTCGAGTTTCCAAAGACTTGTGTCGCTGTCGATTTCTTAATTCTGCTAATTTTTGTTCCTCGGCCATGTGCAAATGCTGCCGGCTGGAATTCCTTTGTAATTCCTTCAGGTGAAGCTTATTTTCACGAAGAAAATCACGTTTGTGTTGAATTTCTAGGGAAAATGTATTATTTACAAGGAACAACACTATTAACGGGACATTTCGGTTTCTTTGGCAACTAGTGGTGGCACTTACTTGGTTGCGGAAAAACACCTTTTAATGTTGGTAGCATGATTGCTTTATTCAAAATAGCACGTAAGATTGCAAAAAACGATTAATTTAGAATGTTTTGCAACAGAAAACGGAAGAAATAAACAGGCCAAATATATATTTTTAAAGTAGCTATTAAAACTTTCAAACATTGGTCAAATTTTGTTGTTGACATCTAAACAAATCGCTGGCTTTTGGGAGTGTTCCGAATTCCGGTTGACATTTAAAATTGTGAATGTAAAGAACTACTAATGTGGTCAAGTCAGAATAGAATGTAATGTATTTTTTAAATAAAGTTTTTAGAAAAGTGCATTTATGTTCTAAAAAAGTTTTATTTTGCGATGGAAGGTGGAAACCTTGCAGCGGCACCAATGGTTCGACGTCCACTGGTGGTGCCGGATTCTTACCGGCTAAAAGCACCTCCCATCCTGAACAGAACGATTATATATATCTCCGCTGAACCGCCGTTAGGCATTACTTCACGAGGACCGTTATAGAGCCTTAGCTTAATCTAACTATGATTAGCATCATCCGCTTTACGTTGGCGCTCTAAGTGCCTAGGATCGCTTTGTATGCGCAACGCCACGTTACTTACAGTGGTCCAGTTTTCAACATTCTGAAGCACGTGATTTACGGCATTATCGGGAGTGGGTCACTGTTGAATAAACATTGCTGAACGCATCCAATGGAACGCATCCATTCTCATTTTCTATTTCAACTTTAAAACACATGCATCTATCTCTCATGTATCTGACTCTTTTCTTGAATGAAAATCTTTTGTTAAAACGAACTTGTCACGTGCGTAAATTTCACGCTTAATAAAAATTACTTTTGTTGTAAACTTTTTCAATTATTTCAACACGTTATCAGCACGAATTAATTGTTGCAAACACTGCTGAAAAGGCTTTACTTCACCACGATGGACAAAAGTATAACTTTGCAGAAATTTAATGGAAAAGATTATTCGCTTTGGAAGTTCCAGGTACTAATTTATCTACGCGCACATGATTTGGAAGGCGTTCTAGATGAATCCAAAAAGCCAACAGAAGAGTTGGCCCTTGCTGCTTGGATTCAGAAAGACAAGAAGGCACAACTAATAATCACTTCGTCGATGGACTTTAACCAGCTGAAGTTTTTAGTGACAAGTGATTCTGCTGCCAAAATGTGGACAAAACTTTCTTCCATCTATGAGCAGAGATCTGGAGTCTCACTCAGTGCACTGCAACAAAAGTTTTATGAATACCGAAAGCCGGAAGACGACAACATGGCCAGCCACATATCAGCCATTGAACAAATGGCCAAACAGCTCGAGGAACTGGGTGCTCCGATGGCAGAATCAGCAATAATTACAAAAATCATCTGCAGTCTTCCATCACAATTCAAGCATTTTCGATCAGCATGGGATTCCGTGGCCCAATCGGAACAAACACTTCAAAATTTAACCCAGCGCTTGATGAAAGAGGAGATGCTTCTGATGGATAAACCAGCTGATTCTCCTACAGACCAGGCATTGTTTCATCACAGCAAGAAAAAGATGTCCGTTGCAGATAAAAAAAAGAATTCAACATGCGGTTTTTGCAAGAAGCGAGGGCATTGGTGGAAAGAATGCCGCACCCGACTGGCACAACAAAAAGACAACAAAGAAGCTACATCGTCGGCGTTAATGGCTCACTTCCCAGACAGAAAGAGTGAGTCCTGGTACACGGACTCTGGAGCATCGAGCCACATGTGTTTTCAAAGAAGTGCGTTCAGTAGTTTCCGACCTGTTGGTGAACGTCAATATCCAGTTTGCTTAGGAAATATGGAAACGGTGTATGCGCAAGGAATCGGCGATGTGAAAATCAAATCAGATGTTTCTGGTAAGGTGCAGTTCCACACACTTGAGGATGTACTTTTCGTTCCCAGCATTGGATTCAATTTATTCAGCGTCAGCTCAGCTGACACGCATGGTGCCACTACAAGTTTCAAGAATGGTCGTGCGGAAGTTAAAAGAAACGGACAGACTCTTCTAGTTGGACAACGGTGTGAAGCTTCTCGGCTGTATAAACTTTGTCTGAGCATTGTTCAACCAGATTTTGCAAATGTTTCGCTCAGTAGCAGCATTGAAACATGGCACAAGCGCCTTGGACACCTGAGCGTCGACACAATCAAGCAATCAGATCTAAACAAACAACTCTCCATGCGTGAATCTGAAAAATTCTTCTGCAAGGGATGCGCTTTGGGAAAATCGCATCGACAGAGTTTCGTGAAGGATGAAAAATCAAGAAAGAAGGAACCAGGCGAGTTAGTCCATGCCGATCTCTGTGGACCAATGCAGATTCCTTCCCTAGGAGGTTCCAAGTATTTGATTTTTCAAACTACACACAAGTCTATTTCTTGCAAGATAAATCTGATACTGCATCCAAGTTCGACGAGTTCCTGACCAAAGCACGCGCTAGCTCGATCACTGTGAAAGCGGTTAGAACAGACAATGGTTCAGAGTTTTTGTGCACGGCGTTCAAAGATATTTTGGCAAAGCATTGTGTTCATCATGAGACTTCAACACCATATACTCCGGAACAGAATGGTTTCATTGAACGGCAAAACCGTACAGTAAAGGAGACCGCTCTCTCGATGATTTATGATTGTGGTGCTCCACAGTTGCTTTGGGCAGAAGCTGTCAATACGGCGGTACAGGTTCGAAATATTTGCCCCGTTCGATCAAACAACTGGAAATCGCCTTTTGAGTTATGGAAGAATGCACCTCCCAGTTACAAAACTCTTTACACTTTTGGATGCAGTGCGTTCTATCATATTCCAAAACAACATCGTAAAGGATTGGATGCAAAGAGTAAGCATGCTGCTTTCGTAGGTTACAGTCACGAAACCAAAGGCTACAGACTGTATAATGGATCGAAAATTGTAATAGCCCGAGACGTACGGTTCAACGAAGACGAATCATTTTTTGCATCTGCAAATACCAACTTAAATGAATCATCAAATTTGTGCGTACTGCCGTTCAGCATTTTTGAATTTCAATCTGTGCAAAGCCCTCAAGAGAACCAACTTATCGAAGACCAAGCGAAACAGTGTGATACTCCACTTACATTTCCGATGGATGATCCTCTAGAAGTTACCCCTACAGATGTTGCCACTACAAGCGAAGACAAAGACTGCACTTCAGAAGAACGTTATCCACTGAGGAATAGAATCACAACCAATATGTGTGGTATAGCTGCAGCAGAAGGAAGCCCAACTTATGATGAAGCCATATCAGGTAGCGAAAAATCTCAATGGCTAAGCGCTATGACTGTAGAGTTAGAGTCACTCCGAGAATCTGACACATACGAAGTACTTGAACGTGAGACCTGGATGAAGCCAATCCAAAGTAAATGGATTCTCAGACGGAAGATTGATGCTGATGGTTTGCCAAGTCGTTACAAGGCTAGACTTGTTGTACAAGGATGCTCACAGAAACCAGGAATCGACTACAAGGAAACATTCGCACCAGTGGTAAGATTTGATTCTTTACGAGTTTTATTCTCAATTGCAGCTCATAAGCAACTTCACATGCGCCAATTTGATATACAAACTGCTTTCTTGTATGGTGAATTACAAGAACAAATTTACGTGAATCCACCGCCAGATATAGAACACCACAATCAAATCTGGAAGTTGAAAAAGAGTTTGTATGGGCTTAAACAGGCTCCGCGAGTTTGGAACGCAAAATTCAATGAAACTCTCAACAAGTTTAATCTTCAACAATGCCAAGCGGACTCATGTGTCTATTTGATGAATAGTAACGACATTTTGATCCTTGCGCTCTACGTTGATGACGGTCTTGTATTCTCATCGAGCAAAGTCATTTTGGATAGTCTGATGCAACATCTAAAAATTGATTACAAAGTTAAAGAATTTGAAGCCTCATATTTTCTCGGACTACATATCGTCTCTACGGAATCAAAACTCATCATTAACCAGAGACAATACTGCGAACGAGTCTTAAAAAATTTCGACATGGACTCTTCATCACCAGTAAGTACACCAGCCGATCCGAACGTCAAGTTTGAAGCCACAAAAGAAGACCACATATCAATATTTCCATTTCGAGAGGCCATTGGAAGTCTAATGTACCTCGCTGTCGCCACTAGACCAGATATTGCCTATGCCGTTAATGTTCTCAGCCAATATCTAGACAAGCCATCTGCTGCACACGTAACAGGCGTCAAAAGAATCTTCAAATATCTCAAAGGGACTATGGGTTATGGAATCGAATACTCCAAAGTTGCAGACTTTACCGAGTTAACTGGATATTGTGATTCTGACTTCGCCGGTGATGTGGACACTCGCCGATCTCGGACTGGACATCTGTTCATGTTGAATGGGTCATGTATAACCTGGAGCAGTGAAAAGCAGAAAACCGTCTCATTATCATCCACTGAGGCTGAATACATATCAGCTTGTTCTGCAGCGAAGGAAGCGATGTGGTTGCGAACTTTTCTGAGGGAGCTTGGTATTCTCAAGCAAAATAGCGGTGCAACAACAATATTTTGCGACAACATGAGTAGCATCAAATTAGTTCAGAATCCCGAGTTCCACAAAAGAACTAAACACATTTCCATCAAGCATCACTTCATACGCCAGCTGCAAAACGAAAATCACATAGACATCAAATACATATCTACAAAGGAGCAGAAAGCAGACGTTCTCACGAAAGCATTGCCTGCTCCAACTTTTTCTAAACTTCGATCTTCTATTGGAATTAAACAACATTAGATGTGTTCACAATGAGGGAAGGTGTTGAATAAACATTGCTGAACGCATCCAATGGAACGCATCCATTCTCATTTTCTATTTCAACTTTAAAACACATGCATCTATCTCTCATGTATCTGACTCTTTTCTTGAATGAAAATCTTTTGTTAAAACGAACTTGTCACGTGCGTAAATTTCACGCTTAATAAAAATTACTTTTGTTGTAAACTTTTTCAATTATTTCAACAGTCACTCCCCAAATTGGTCCCGTAGGGTGATCCTCTTTATTTCGTATCGTGGGCAATGTAAGATCGCATGTTCCGCGTTTTCCGAAACTGTTTTATATGCGGACAATTTGGGATGGTTTCATGTCCGTGTTTAAAGAGATATTCTCTGTAACAGCCATGACCCGTCAAGAACTGAGTCAGATAAAAGTTTGTTTCGCCATGACTTCGTTTAATTCATGCATTGATCACACGATGCATTGATGCATTGATGCATTGATGAGACGATATGTCCATCTTCCCTTTAAGGATTCCTTCCAGCGTTGTTACCAGATTGCGATACTGCGATTTCTTTCGAGTTTCCTAATTTCGCCATCTACCGGTATACGACTAGTATAGTATCGTTCGAAACAGTTTGAAATGCACAGGCGACTTTTATGCTGCTTCGATTCTCCGATGTTACTCATCAACTTTGAAAGTGCACTAACAGATTTTCGAAGCTTAGACGAGTATCAATAACTACTCCAAGGTATTTAATGAACGGTTGTACTTTCCTACTCTAAACGTTATCGTTTCTCGAACTTTCCTACTCGTAATAAGCACTGCTTCTGTCTTATGTTCTGTGAGTTGCAAGCCCGCGCTAGCTAGCCATCAACGTACATCAACGTGTCTCATTGCAGTGCAGTTCGATATCTTCTATAGTTTTCGCCACAACAACCACGGCGATGTCGTCTGCGAAGCCGATAATTGACGATTCTCTTGGAATCTTTAGGTGAAGAATTTCATCATATGTAACCTTCCACAGCAAGCGACCTAGGACCGAGCCTTGTGGTACACCGCCAGTTACTTCGTACTCTTTTACTTCCTCATCAGAGTCATAGAGGAGGACTCTATTCGCAAAGTAGTTCTTTATAATTTTACGGAGATAGTCCAGTATTTCAATCCGGCTAAGACAGCTCGTAATACGTTGCCAATTCGCCGAATTAAACGCGTTTTTTACGTCCAGGGTTATAGCGGCGCAATACTTTTTGTTGCTCCTTAAGACATGCGTCTCTTTAGCGCTTTACTTGGAATACCATCCAGTCTCGGAGCCTTTAGATCGCGTACCTTTTTACATGCTTCGAATAATACTTCTCATGTTATGATGGGAATACGCTGGTTCTCGTGGACACTTAGATTACTTTGACCACATATCTCACAGTTTTAGTTAGCTCTCGATTTTTGGTGGCACTTGGTTTTCGGGGTGCTAGTGATAAAAGATGATGGATTGCGACTAGCTCGCGGGCATAGGGTAACTTACCTGTGTGTTCGACGGTGAACGATTTTGAAGTTTCCATATATGTGCTCAGCTCAAGGTCCTACCTTGTTTGCAAATAAATGATGTGACTTGTATGTAGAGTGGCTCAATTGGATAAGGATAACGGTCCATTGTACTACCAGGCAGAAATCTTGTTTTTGGTGTAGAGGTTTGAGAAAACAATGTGTCATTCGTTTCTCTCCATTAATACGTGGCGTATGTTGTTCTTCCCCATGGGGATCACAAGAAAACACATTAACCTCTATACTGTCGTCACCCCTCGTAGGGATAAGGATTTTTTTTTTTTTTTTTTTTTTTTTTTTTTTTTTATAATTTGCTTACGCTAAAGGGATTTTTTTTCTGTTGTTACAGTACCCTTATAATGCTAAGAACACAGTGTAAGCTAGTTGGTATTAGAAAGAATAGAGAGATAGGAAAGAAGTGTTTGGGTGATGCAGTTGTAGGATTTTTCTCCACGGGTGGTGTCTAAGTTACTTAGGGAGATTACGATTTCATGTATTCGGTATAAAGTAATGGACTTGGCCGGGATTCGAACGCACGACCTTCCATTCCGTAAGCGAATACACTACTACTGCACCATTGCCACCCGCTATTAAGGATTAATGTCCATCCGATTCGAATGGCACTATTCGCTGAACTCCCGGAACTTGACATGAACTGCGTGGTCACAGACCGTAATCATACAACTGTATGCTTTAATGCAATTCATGTCCAAAAGAATAGCTAGTTAAAGATGGAGTCACAAAGTGGGGATCTTGTGCCCCAAAGCCATGCGTCCCAACTTGAACCTAAAGGGAACATCGTTGTTGTTTGCAATTTCGGTGCCACCAAACCGACAAACATAATAACTACCGGCTCCCCAATACGTTTCGCGAAAAAAAAAAAAAAATACATAATCGCGTGTGTGTGAAAAAAGAAAAAAAAATCCACATAGAGCCAGTGCCGGTGGCCGGTGGCAGTGATAACGAAAAAAGCGAAAAAAGCAACAGCGTAGGGTTTTCCTTCCGTCCCCTATCCCACTTCATCACTGTTGCTCTTTCTTGACTATTGCATGTGTCGATCGATTATCGTTTGTGCACTTGCAATGTTTGGGTAAAGGCAGCATCGGGCGAATAGCGGGTCGTGAGTTGTTGATTCTGTTGGTGGACCAAACAAATTACCGTACGGGCATAACACCTGCGGTAGATTGTTTTGGAAATCTAACGTATATTTTCAATTCACGGCCTATGCTTAGTTAGCGTCGGAGTTGTGTTTTTTTTTATGTTTGTTTTTTATAATGTGTAGGAATTTCGTTGTGGATGTCAGCAACATTCGTGGGTTGAGAAAGAATTTTTTTTCATTATACGCCCATGTTTTTCACAACAAACCAGCTGTTTTGGCATTTAGTGAAACCCAGGTTAGCGTTGGCTCTGATTTAACAGAGTTTAGTCTACCTGGGTACAACTTAGTGCCTTTATTCTTTCCCCATCGCGGTATCGCCGTTTATATACGTAGTGACGTAGCCTACCAACTTCAGCCTCAATATGGCCAATGTGCCAACCCAGAATTTAATTTCATTTGGCTAAAACTCCATGTCTGTAGGCAATTAATACACTACTGTTTTATTTACAGAAGCCCCAACTTGGACAGACATTCAACTTATAATGAGTTTGATGCCCTGTCTGATTCTATTACAAGAATTGTGACCCTTCATCCTCGTTCTGAAATCGTTATTGCGGGCGATTTCAATATACACAATTCAAGCTGGCTTCGACATTCTGGTCAGACAACACCCGAAGGAAGGTACGTCGAGATCTTTGCTGAGGTAAATAACCTGACTCAGCTTGTAAATGAGCCGACACGAATACCGGACATTAGCAGCCAAACTGCCAACACATTGGACTTGTTTCTTACCTCTCACTCTGATAAATACGCTTTGAACGTATTATCGCCTCTAGAGTCGTCAGACCATTGCATCATATCAGCAAATTTCTCGTACTCCAACCACATAGGTAAAGAACAAACTCCTAAAAGAACCGTATGGCAGTACGAGAAAGCCAATTGGGAAAAATTAAACGGTTTCTTTAAGAGTTTTAACTGGTCACTGTGCTTCCTCGACAGCGACGTGGATGCTGTTTCTGATATGGTCACAAACATAATTCACCTGGGTATGAAGACTTTTATCCCTAACAGGATTAAAAGTATCAAACCCAAGGTTAACGCGTGGTGTGACTCGAGCTGCAAAGAGGCTATCAGGTTAAAAGAGGTAAGTTTTCGGCTATTCAAAGCCAACCCATCTGAGGAAAGCCGCAAAAAGTTTAAACGAGCCAGAAATGACTGCAATGCCCACATTAATCGTGTCAAATTCTCCTATGACCAAAAGTTGAGGCAAAAAATACTACAAAGGCCCACTGGTAGTAAAAACTTTTGGTCATTTGTTAAAAACATCAAGAATTCGGCCTCGTCATCTATCCCGACTCTCATTTACAACGTCATTCCAGCTGTCAGCTCTACAGATAAGGCCAATCTGCTTGCTGCTCACTTTGCAGTCAGCTCAACGCTCCCAGATTATGCTTTGTCTCCCCCTGTACTCGAGCGCGTAGAATTCTCTATGGGACCAATCCACTTTCGCACTCGTACAGTGGGTAGAGTACTTCAAGATCTTGACGTTCACAAATCCGCTGGTCCAGATGGTATTTCCCCTATCGTTCTGAAGAGGTGTTCTTCTTCGCTGGCAAAACCATTGCGTAAGCTTTTCCATCTGTCCTATTCTTCAGGATTCTTCCCGGGAAGATGGAAAACAGCATTTGTCCAGCCTGTACCAAAAAAAGGCGAATCTTCTTCTCCCTCCTCCTACCGACCAATTGCACTTACGTCCCTTCTTTCTAAGGTCATGGAAACGCTGATAAACCGTCAGCTAATGAAATATCTTGAATCGCGAAAACTTCTTAATGACCGGCAGTATGGTTTTCGCAGCAACAGGTCCACTGGTGATTTGATGACATATCTAACCGAAAAGTGGAACCAATCTCTTCACCAAGGTGGTGAAAGTAAGATCGTTGCGCTTGATATTTCAAAAGCATTTGACAGAGTTTAGGACCAAGCTCTCTTGTCGAAAATGCGTGCATTTGGAATCGATGATACTCTTCTTCAATGGATTAGAAATTACCTTTCGGACCGTTCAATTCAAGTTGTTTTGGACGGCTTCAAGTCTGCAACTCACCAAATAAATGCTGGTGTCCCCCAAGGCTCTGTTCTGTCCCCGACTCTCTTTCTCATTTTTATAAATGATCTACTGTCTGTTACTTCTAATCCAATCCATTCCTTTGCTGATGACAGTACCCTCAGCTTCTCATATTCGTTTCTTGGGTCACGCCCCTCATCTTCGGGTGTGGAACTGGAACGGCAACGTATGTTAAGCTCATTAAATTCCGATCTTAACAGCATAACTCAGTGGGGTAAAACCAATAGAGTGGAATTTAATGCTTCCAAAACTCAATGCTGTCTCCTGTCATTACAGCAAAACCCACACACACTGCCATTATCTATGAATGGCACTTACATCGCTGAAACCGAAAGACTTTCCATTCTCGGTATGTGTGTTAATGACAACCTTCGTTGGAATGACCACATATTCGATGTCGCCAAGAACGCTGCGAAATGTCTAGGCTTCCTTAAGCGTTGTAAGAAATATTTCACCCCTTCTGATCTGGCTACAATTTATAAGGCGTTTATTCGCCCGAAACTCGAGTACAACGCTCATAACTGGTCCGGTGCACCAATAACTTATTTGGAGCTACTTGACAGGATCCAAAAACGCGCGATAAAACTCATTGGCGCGAGATCGATTGACTCTCTTAGTCATCGTTGTAATGTCTCCTGCCTGTCGTTATTTTATCGTTATTTCCACCATAAGTGCTCAAACGAAATAGCCAGTTGCATTCCTCTCCTTGAACATTTCAACCGCAATACCCGCCATGCAGGGAATGCTCATCAGTTCACCCTCAAGCCTGTGTTCGGACGTACAGTGAAGTTCAAAGAATCTTTCCTCAGCCGTACAACACGAATGTGGAATGCTCTTCCCCGCTCCATTTTTCCTACACATTATAACCTACAGACATTCAAAACCAACGTGCATCGGCATCTCTCCTTTTCCTCTCACCCTAATTTCCTTAACGCCCGCGCTGTGTAGCTAATACATTATAAGGGTCCCAACAAATCCCTTTAGTGCGCGCTTATTATAAAAAAAAAAAAAACTGGGGCGATTCTGAAACTAAGTAAATATCAGCTAAGAATGACGATCGTCATCCTATTCGAAAGACATTATGCACATGCACATACTTTGTGAGTGTGAGGGTATCGCTCGACATAGAAGAAAACGCCTAAGCAACTATTTCTTTGATACGTTTAGGATGACGACTTATAATTAGATGGTTTCCCCAGGGATCGCGATTATTGTGCCTAGTGTAGTATGACAGTAGTGTCATAGCGCTGACTAACCTGACCTTACCTAACCTATATCCTATATTAATTTTGATACATGGTTTGTAACATAACTTAATATTGCCCGTAAACACCAAAAATGTACTATATTCGTGATCAGCATCGATACTAATGTCAATCTAGCCATGTCCGTTGTCCGTTAGTCCGTCCATCGGCAAACGTAAGGCATTCAAACTCGAGTTAGAAAGCTGAAATTCGGAGCATATACTCTCTAGAATTTTTGAAATCCGCGTACTAACACGCATACAATCTCATAAAACTAGAGCTAGAAATTTGAAATTTAGAATATATTATCTCTAGGGGCCGGAATTCTCATGTTTTAAGATTTTTTATGTCCTCCCAATGATTTCAGAAACAGCTTTATCGAAGTCAAAGTGTGAGCTAGGAATGTTCATGTGTAAAGATTCTTAGAACCTGCCACATATTAAAAAAAAAACATTTTATTGAAAAATCTAAGTTTTTTGGAGTGTTTTATATTATAGCGTTTGAAAGTAAGAAATGGGACCCGAAAATTGTGTGTGTTTGCAAGGACAAGGCTATTTGTACTCACAAACATTTAACAAAATTTATTTTTTTTTAGAAAAATTAATTCATACCAAAAGTTTTTAACCGGTATTCATTTTGTTTCAGCACCTGGTCGATTGGAGCAAAGCAATGGTGCCGCAGATTTCAAAAATCGCACCGTACTACGATGAATGGGTGCATAAGCCAGTCGATCGTTCGCTACGTCTATTTGTCCCTTGGTACTTGGAAATGTTCACAAAGACTCCTTGGTGGGCAATACCCACCTTTTGGGTGCCAATCATCGTTTATTTAATAAATGATACATTTTCCGAATTAGAAACGGTAAAACGATCTATAGCCAATAGGAATAAGTTACGTTAACCTTTGATTTGTTCTTCCAATGTCAGCTATTAGGTTTTGCAATGCATTTCGCAGCTGGAATCGTGCTATGGACTTTCCTCGAGTACAGCATTCACCGTTGGCTTTTCCACATGAAAACAAATGCCAAACCAAGTGGATTCGTATGTACTTTTCATTTCATGATACACGGAATGCATCACAAAGTTCCCTTCGATCCGTATCGGCTGGTTTTTCCTCCCCTTCCCGGAACAGTTTTCGGTTCTGTTATCTACTTCCCAATCAGCTTTGTGGTTCCCAATCCAAGACTGATCTTAGCAGGAGCCATTTTCGGATATTTGTGTTACGATCTGATGCATTATTATCTCCACTATGGTAGCCCGACCGTGAAGCATATATACCACATGAAGCGATATCACTATCAGCATCACTTTGGACATCAGGACCTGGGGTATGGTATCACAAGCTGCCTATGGGATTTTGTCTTCAACACTGTGATTCATTTGAGAAAGCTGCGATACAATCTGAAATGGAGGTGAAAACCTTACTTATGAACGTTAATATAATATAATTTTATAATCACATGTCTAGTCATGAGTGTTCACCAGCATCTGTGAACCAAAAACGCAGCTAGATTGTGGATAAGTTTGATAATTTATTGTGTGTCTGTTTCTCTGTCATTTCTTGTAGAAATACATTTGCACTAAGTTAAATGGAAAATGTTTTTGATTTTGGAATGAATGTTTATTTTCGAGTTAAGCTCTACATGACCTAGTATGGAGGGAGTCCAATGCCAGGTGGGGAGAAATAACACTTTTAAGTAAGTAATCAGAAACAACAATTTATGGCATCGTTGACCTCTTGGCAAAGTTCTTAAATCATCAGATAGATAAAATGAACACAGCATAATTTTAATAAATATATCTCTTTATTTAAAACAAAATAAGTACAGAAAATGTATTCTTATCTTCCCAAGGAACTCTATTTTAGCTGATAATTTATAAATGTGGACATTCAACTTACAAACATAAACTCGAAATATTGATACTCAGCATGTGCTGTGTGGTGTGCTTTAGCAACGAGAAAAACAGGATCAAATGGGCTAATTAGGCTAAGTGGACAGTAGGGCAAAAGCATATCGTGTTCTTAAATAGATTTAAAACTTAACAACACTAAGAAAGTTAATACAAAAATGAATGGATGAAATCGTTTGTGTTAAAGTACAGTTAGTTAGCACCTCAATTAGGGGTGTTGATTCCGGTTTCTATCTAATTTAGGCCAATCCAGCCGGCCCTCGATACTATTCATCAGGCAACTGGGGAAACAGACAGCATCATACATCACTCTTTTGCGTTTTCTGCATAACCTGGCGCAGCTGGGGGAATGAACTCTTTGGCTGCGGCGGGTGCAAGCGAGTGCAAAGATTAATGAACGGTTCATACAGCGATGCACGTTCCATTGCATTCACCGTGTAATGCTTTATTCGTTCCCGAGCACACCAGCTATTCGCCCGACTAAGTATCGCATCAATTGGATCTGGCGACGATGTCGGAGATTCTAATCGTTTTGCAGTGCCATTTTTAGAGTGCATATTTGCCAGCACGATGATTGCCACTTCCTTCTTCTCCTTATTTTTATCGATGTCCACTTTAATATCGTCTAGCATATCCAAGCTGGAGGGATCATTTGGATCATAAACCAATACAAAACCATCAGGAAAATTTAGATAGTGACGTGGTAACTGTGCTTTGCCCTAAAACATCAGAGTGAAAGTTACTTTCTACAAATTACTGAGTTATGCACCTGCAATCCAGCTGTATCATAGATTCGAAGAGATTCTCTGGGCCCTCTGGCAGTATCAACGCTGGCTACGTAGATGTCTTCGATTGTAGAATGAATTTCCTAAATGATTTGTGTTATAAATAGTTCAGAACAAAATAAGAATAGTATTTTTTACAGAATCTACTGTGATATTTCCGTATATGAGCTGTTCAATGAGAGCAGTTTTGCCCACTCCTTTCATTCCACACACAAGGACTTTACCAACTTTACCCACTTTTGTTGTCATCATGATTGCAGCAGTTATTTATTGAATATAGTACTTAAATTGTGTTTAATTATTTTTCATAGCACTCTTGTGTGTTTTTTCAATGTAAACAATTTGGATACGGATTGTTTTTCTTTTAGAAAGAAATCTATGACGTTTTTTAATCGAAGCTCTTTACCGACCGCAGTGACACCTTGATTGAGACGGCATCGCTGCCAGCTTTAAAAGTGTTTGAAAAGTTTTTGGTTGGTAGGTTTATCCATATTAAGCATCATCTGCGTCAAATATGCACTTTTAAAATGTTTTGAGGCTCAACAGCTCGTTTTAAATGGAAATTGAAAGTTAGAAATATATATTCCTAGAGTACCCATGCTTGAACCTTTGCATTTGGATATCCGATCAGTGCTTTACAAAAACCAGACTACAGTTTTTTTCCATTTTTATAATAAACGTTTGAATATCAAGTGACTGCCAGCTGATTTGGAATTTTCGAACTTTTTGAGATATTACTACTGTCAACATAAAAGTGGGTAGGGATAAATCATAAGTCTTATGATCGCTCGTAAAACTGCACTAACAATGCTTGGTGGATAGGTTTACGAAGCTCGTAGTACAACAATCAGAGCTTCATAGTGTGCTCTGCCCTGCTGTTCATGAAAGGCATTTGTTGGCATATTTTCAAAGTTAGTTGTGGTAACTCCGTACATGTTAAAGCGAAACTTAATTTTTCAACAAAATAAATAAAACAGATAATCGGAGACAAGAAAGTAATACCTAGATATAACACAACATATACTAAACAATGCACATAAAAATGAAAGCAATACAAAAACTATTTATTTAAAAGATACAACGTATCGTCAACACTTTATTAACAAAACCAAAAACGTTCAAGTCAAATTAAATTGCTATTCAAAAAAATACAGCGCACAACCTTCCTCATCACTTTCTATCCTACGACAACCTACCTATGTCAGAAACAGAACGAAGGTATATTTTGGGGCATTGCCAGAGCAACACGATGTTAACGAAAGTTAATGTATGTGAATGTAAGGCTGCGCTTACAACTCGGCCGTTCCTGCACTCTGATCGTCCTCGATCATATTTGTCTCATCACCCGACGAATCGCTGTCGTTATTTTCAGTATCGGGAAGACCATCTATTTCGAAAGGTGCTCCACACCAAGGCTTCATCTTATCCGAAGCGTAAACTGACGTAAACTTCCGATTGGTGTTCGTGGTACCCGCAATACTCTCAACGAGATATCGGTCGTTGCCAAGAACCTTTGTCACCATAAACGGTCCTCGGTATTTCGGCTTCAACTTCCTCGAAACTCCAGTAGCTCCAGGTTCGTGTTCCAAGACTACCATGTCATCTTCGGAATACTTCCTCGTCTCGGCATGTCGGCTGTCGAACCTTTCCTTCCACTTAGCCCGTTCCTCGTTCAAGTTGTCCAAAGCTGTCTGATGTTTGTCGATGGCTATTGGATCATCAGCATCGTCAATAGTAGTTCCGCTTTCCTTGCTGTTGCGACCATCTAATTGTAAGGCAAGGATCAGATGATTCTTGGTGACGTCCCTTGGTTGGAAATTAAAAACAAGTTCGTTGGGGCTAAAGCCCGTTGTTTTTGTTTTTCTGGGAATTAATAGCCCACTGAATGATTTTAGCGTTGTCGTCCCAATTCCGCTCGTCGTCACCCATCGTTCGACGACTCGCCAGTAACGTGCGATTGACCCGCTCGGCTTGGCCGTTTGCCCTTGGGGTACGCACCGCTGTCCTCACGTGTTGGATTTGGTATCGATCGCAAAACGTCTCGAATGCTTTTGAGGTGAAGGCAGTTCCTCGATCGGTGATTAACCGAATTGGCAATCCAAAATAAGCAGTCAAGTCACTTAACGTCTGCAGCACTGGTGTTGTTTTTGTGTTCCGGACTGGCTCGATGATGACGTATTTGCTGAACGAATCGGCAATGACCAAGATGAATTGGTGTCCATGGTTGCTTCTGATGAACGGTCCAAGGTGGTCCAGATGCAACGTGCGGAAAGGAATCGGAATCACCTCACCTAGATGCATTCGTCCTTCCGTTTTTCCGCCAACACTCTTGTTGTAGCAGCATGAGACACAAGATGATATGTACTCCTTGATGTACCTTCGCATCCTCGGAAACCAAAATAGTTCCCTCACTCTCTCCAGCGTCTTCTCTTCCCCGAAGTGACCCATCTCATCGTGATATGCCCGCACAATTCGCAAGCGGACTGCCTTTGGTACGACGTATTTCGGGCCTTTTTCAGTGTTACGGTACAAACGATGATTTATTAGCGTGTAGTCTCGTTGGTATTGGCTTTCATGCTTAGACTTATTAACTCCTCGCAACACAGCGTGAATGTCCCTCAGCATCGGATCCTGTAGCTGGATCGTCAGCAGCCAATCACCCTCCGCTTCGGTTACGTTGAGGATGAATCCAGCTGGCTCTGTTGGTGTTGTGTTCTCCACCGGCGATCGACTTAGGGCGTCGACATGCGTCATTCGTTTTCGTGCTCGATGATGGAACTCGCAGTTGTATTCGGCTAACTTAAGCCACCATCGTGCAATGCGTGCGTTTAGTTCCGTTTTCGCTCTCGTAGTAGTTATAGCATGACAATCCGTTGCTACTCGAAACGCCTTCCCCAGTAAGTACACTCGAAACCGTTCCAGGGACTCTACCACTACCAGCACCTCCAGCTCAAAACTGTGATACTTCCGTTCGGCTTCCGTACACAAGCGGCTGAAGTAGAATACCGGTCGCCAAGTTTTCCCATCGGTAGACTGCAGAAGGATACCAGCAAGACCAATGTGGCTGGCATCAGTGTGAACTTCGTGCTGCGCGTCGTACTGGTACAACGATAGAACAGGCTCACTCGTCAACTTTGCCTTGAGCTCCTCAAATGCCTGTTGCTGTTCCGCGGTCCACTGAAATGGTTGGTCTTTCCGCAGAAGCGTCGTTAGGGGTGCAGAAATTAATGAGTACTTGGGAACATACTTGCGGAAGAAGCCAGTAAGACCCAAAAATCGTCTCACCTCCGTTACGTTGCGTGGAGCCATAATGTCGTTGATAGCTTCCGTCTTGCGTCGTCCGGGTGAGATTTCGCCCGCTTTAACACGATGTCCCAAAAAGTCAAACTCGGTCGACAAAAACACGCATTTGTCCAACCGTAAAGTCAGTCCATGAGATATCAGAACTCCAAGAAAACGCTGCAAGTTATCCAGTCCCTCGTCGATGCCCATACTCGGGATGACCACGTCGTCTAGGTAACATACGATGTCCATGTTGTTGGCTTCGGACAAAACATGATTCATTGTCTTCTGGAAGACTGCCGGAGCGTTGACAAGCCCAAATGGCATTCGATTGTACTCGAAGTGCCCTTCAGTGGTGATGAAAGCAGTATATTTCTTGGAACTCTCATTCAACTCGATTTGATGATAGCCCATCCTTAAGTCTAGTCTGGTGAAGAACATTTTACCGGACAATCGAGCGAGCAGCTCATCCACATGTGGCATCGGAAACGGCTCCCTGACAGTCACTTTGTTTAGTAGACGGAAGTCAACGCAGAGTCGCTTCTCGCCATTCGCCTTCTCCACCAATACCACCGGCGATGCGTACTCTGAAGACGATGGGCGAACGATGTCGTTTTCCAATAGCTCGTCTATGATCCGCCTCACTTCTTCTCGTTTTGCAAACGGAATTCGATACGGTTTCTGATTCACCGGGACATCCGTCGTTGTTTTAATATCCATCTTAACCGTTGAACACTTCCCCAATTCTTGAACACTTTGGGAGAAGCAATTCGGATGTTCCTCGAGAATTTCCGTTAATCGCTTCTCCTGGGCAGCTGACAGCACTGACCCCGTTGTCAAAGAACTCGCATTCTCAATCCAACAATTGCCTCCTTCAATGATAACTCGCTTGCCACCCTGGCAGAGTAAATCGCGTCCCAAAAGAACGTTATTCGGGATGAACTCATCGTTGACCACCAGGAGCTCTACTTCGTGTTGAATTTCATCGATTTTAATGACAATGCGAATCTTGGAATCGCAAACGTATTCGCCACCAGCAAATCCCCGCAACACAATGCAGCAAGGAATTTTCTGTACACCGCTTTTGACGAAGGACTTCTTAACCAGGGAATATACGCTTCCTGGATCGACGAAAACAATCGTTTCGCTTCCATTAACATGAATTGTTTTCAGAACCGCTTCGTTGTTCTGAGAACAAATTCCTTCCGTTGTGTTAACGCCATCGTTTTCGTTGCAGCTAGCATTCGTTGTCGACGAATCAGTCGGGACCGTTGCTGCAGTAATCTTATGGACGTTCGGCTCTGTTCTCGTTGTCGCTGCTTGTGATTTGGCTTGGTTCTTATAACGACACTCTCCGGCTGAATGACCAGTGCGCTGACACGTTGTACACCGGTCTCGTCGCTGTGGCTCTGGACAGCGTCTTGAAATGTGCCCTTCCCTAGAACAATTAAAACACACAACAATTTTTTTGGCAGCGATCGTATTCGTATTTGGTGATTTAAACTCACCCGATTTCCGAGAGACGTGTGCATTCGTCTCTCGGTTCCTTCTCAGAAATCGTTTGTCATCTTTGTTGCCCAAATACCGTAGCACCGCATTTAGGACCTCGTTGCAAGTCGTAAAAGATATCAGCGACAGGTTCGTTTTTATTACCTCGTCATTAATACCCCGTATCAAATACTTGATGGTACTCGCCTCCGAAAATTCACCTCTGCGACAAATTGAAACCATCTTATAAAAGAAATTTTCGAACGAATCGTTGCTTTCCCATCTCAAAGCAGTGGCTTCCAAATGAATGTCCGTGATGTCAAATTCGCTTGGAAAATCTCCCAAAAATGCCTCCACGAACGCACTCCAAGTTACGAAAATATACGAATAACCTTCGGCCCAAATTTTTGCCGGACCACGTAACTTTGTCAACACACCGAATATAGTCGTTTTGTCACTCCACTGGTAAGTACATTTTAACATCTCGACACGACGTATGTATTGTGATGACGGTAGAGAAGAGGAAGATGTAGGATCGAATTCTGGTATTATGTCGATCGCTTCTCTCACGTTGTTTTCATTGTTGCGGATTGCAGATGGATAGAATGGCATTTGTACCTGCATCTGCTCTCCTTGTACGACGTTGTTAGCAGTTGTTGTTCGCGGCAATGTTATAACTGATGTAGACAGGGGATGGTTATATACGCGTGTCTGATACAAAGATGTGTGCGTGGTTGTCTGCCATGGATTTGCGATGTATTGACTCGTTGTTGCTGGGCAAATATTTTCAACCATCGTCGGCGCGGAACGTTTCTGTGTATACACAGGATTTTGCGAGTATGATATCGCCCCGTTATGTGTGTACACAGAATCATACTCAGACACACAATCGTTCATGAAAACGGCACTTGCTGTCGTTGGAAAACTGTCCGGGGAAGCGATTCTCGAAAACTCCGTTGTAGGAACATATGCCGACAAAAATGGAGTCGAGGCGGTATGTGAAGATATTTTTGCGTCTTTCACACTGGCATTAAGTTGACGTATTTCATCTTCCAGCGCTTGCATGCGTTTCTCCTGCTCGTTCTGCTGCTGCTGATGATGACCTCCTAGCGCCTCTATCAAATCCGCCTTTTTCCCATGCACTGGAAGACCTACTTCCTTGCACCGTCGTTTGAGTTGCTCCACGTTGAGATCCTTGAAATCCATTTCTTTTTTTTTAAAAAAAAAAAATATATATATATGGCGGTTTTATAGGCCACAATCCCACTTCTGAATATTGAAAGCAATAAAAAAACTATTTATTTAAAAGATACAACGTATCGTCAACACTTTATTAACAAAACCAAAAACGTTCAAGTCAAATTAAATTGCTATTCAAAAAAATACAGCGCACAACCTTCCTCTTCACTTTCTATCCTACGACAACCTACCTATGTCAGAAACAGAACGAAGGTATATTTTGGGGCATTGCCAGAGCAACATGATGTTAACGAAAGTTAATGTATGTGAATGTAAGGCTGCGCTTACAAAAATAAAAACAAAATCACTAATTAACACTGAACAAAAGCACAATAAAAATGTAAATATTAAAACAATTTACGGCAAATGTTGTCCAAAAATATTTTTATTATCATGGAAAAAATTTAATTATTGAAGTATTAAATAACTGCAGGCTTGGAAAAGATGACAATTTTCAGATGACAAAAATGACAACAATGACATAACCAAATTTCAATAAATTGCATATGGTCATTAGGTCATTATACTGGCATTCGTGCTTATTGTCCGATTACACTGCTTGCAATTTGGTCATTTTTATCTGTCAAAAAAAGCATGGTCATTTGGTCATTTGAGATATGCCGATTACACTGCATGACCCTATTTTGACAGCGAGAACTGTCAAAAATGGTCATTAAATGCCAACTTGGCATAAAGTCTAATCTTACCTTGTAATAAGCCTGTAGTTGGGGATATAGAGGGAGCTAGGAGTTGAAAAGTGCCAGGATGTAAGGATGTGGACGGGACCTTAGGATAGGATAGTGGATGAGAGAGGGAGAGAGTGCAGGGAGCGAGTAGCGTGGCATGCTTGCATATCACGATTAAGCTCGCCGGACGAGGTGGTCCTTGTCCTCGCTACTCCACAAAACCTATTACAAAAACATTAAACATGCCAAGAATTAAGGTACTTACGTTGGCTTTTGTACCGGAAGCGGACGGACGTCCACCACTCTGTAGGGCGCTGCGGATGTTGTTGCAGCGGAGCTATTGCCCTCCCGACCTTGAAGTTCCACGGCCATACTAAGAACTTCCCAGCTCTGGTAACTTTTGCCTGTGGATTAGTTCATCTTGAAGCCAACCTGACTGGAACCCATCTTACCGCACCCCTGAAACCTCGCCTTCAGCAAGTCATTCGGACTAGAACAAACACATCAAAATCAGGAAAAAAGACGATTTTTTTCATAAAGGCGTGATATTTTAATACTCATTGCATTCTAATGTGGAAATCTAATTTGAACAGCGATACTACCTTATACAAAATACAAAAAAAAGGAAACAAGGATATAAATTTAAATAAATTAACAAAAAAACAAATATGAACTTTGTTTCCCGTCCCACCTAATGACTAATTGGTAAATTTCTTTTCTCTTAACCACTATTTAGGATTAAGCTACACGGGTTTACTACCTATAGAGAGCTCTTTATGGGTATCTGTGTGCAAATTTAGCAGCTATTAACCCGAGCAGAGAACGATGATGGGGGTAGGTAAAACGAGAGTCCTTACACCGCTTGACAAAGCAAGTATCTAAAAAAAAACTTAAAACAATGAAGATATTATACCACGCACCAAAAAAAAACTTTGCTAATAACAAAATTTATTTAAAACTAACACGGATATTGAACGTTAAATAGGAAATCTAACTTTAAAAAAAAACAGTATTCGACTTCATTCGATGGAACGTTTGTTCATCACACATATTATGTATATATATATATATGTATATCTGTTTCTCTCTAATTTATTAATTGTGATTTATTTTATATTTTTTTTGATCTACTTATTTTCTTTATGAGCTACTTATTAGGATCGGTATTCATCGTAGTCATGCGATATTTTACACTACGTATACCAGTAATTTTATAGGGGAGCACCCTGGTTAATTGCGCATGAAAGTAGTGCCGGAGCGAATTTTATATTTGCCGGAACATTAAATAATTCTCCTCGGGTAGCGCTTTTCCGGTTCTGGGTGTAGTCCCTCGGTTTTAGTGGTGTATCTTTAGTTTGAGTCGTTGAATAACTACAAATAGAAACGGCACCGAAGCAAACATCCGCTACGCGGTCCATACGTCGCTGTAATCGCTTGTGCGGGTTTGTGAAATGGATTGGATAAAAATAAAAATGTATAATATCCTAACAAAAATATCCCCCAAGGAATGACGGATGGGTAATTTTTTGTTATTATTTTTATTTCCTTTTTACTTTTGGAATTTTTGTTAGATTTGAAAATGTTGTTTTCATGTTCATTGCGATTATAAAAATCAAATCCATAGCTATCATAATGATTGCAGGCATGAATAATTATAGCTAGATATTATTTTGTTTTTAAAAGTATGTAATGTAGGTGCATAGGTAAGGTATGATATGTATGAGCTGAGACCTTTTCTGATAATTGTGCTTTTATTTTTATATACATAATAAAGGTACAATTTTTAATTTTATTTCGATAGGTAGGTATATAAAAAATAAATAAAATAATAAATACAAAGTTCAAATTCATTGATATAATTCGAAGAAACGCATAAAAATAAAACAACACTATTAACAAATATGTATGCACAGTTCTACTAGGTAACACTGTTATATAATGCACGTTGTTAGATAATTTAATCTAGAATTCAGGCAACTTAACTTTATTGCTCTAGGTCAACTGGTTTAGGAGATATCGAAGAAACCGTGCAGCATCTGGGAGCTAAAATTCAAAAAGTTGAACTTTTTTGTTTGTATCTAGATACAAAATCTATAAATGCACGTTGTTAGATAATTTAATCTAGAATTCAGGCAACTTAACTTTATTGCTCTAGGTCAACTGGTTTAGGAGATATCGAAGAAACCGTGCAGCATCTGGGAGCTAAAATTCAAAAAGTTGAACTTTTTTGTTTGTATCTAGATACAAAATCTATAAATGCACGTTGTTAGATAATTTAATCTAGAATTCAGGCAACTTAACTTTATTGCTCTAGGTCAACTGGTTTAGGAGATATCGAAGAAACCGTGCAGCATCTGGGAGCTAAAATTCAAAAAGTTGAACTTTTTTGTTTGTATCTAGATACAAAATCTATAAATGCACGTTGTTAGATAATTTAATCTAGAATTCAGGCAACTTAACTTTATTGCTCTAGGTCAACTGGTTTAGGAGATATCGAAGAAACCGTGCAGCATCTGGGAGCTAAAATTCAAAAAGTTGAACTTTTTTGTTTGTATCTAGATACAAAATCTATAAATGCACGTTGTTAGATAATTTAATCTAGAAATCAGGAAAATTAATTATATCGCTGTAGGTCAACTGGTTTGGGAGATATCGAAGAAACCGTGCAGCATCTGGGAGCTAAAATTCAAAAAGTTGAACTTTTTTGTTTGTATCTAGATACAAAATCTATAAATGCACGTTGTTAGATAATTTAATCTAGAATTCAGGCAACTTAACTTTATTGCTCTAGGTCAACTGGTTTAGGAGATATCGAAGAAACCGTGCAGCATCTGGGAGCTAAAATTCAAAAAGTTGAACTTTTTTGTTTGTATCTAGATACAAAATCTATAAATGCACGTTGTTAGATAATTTAATCTAGAATTCAGGCAACTTAACTTTATTGCTCTAGGTCAACTGGTTTAGGAGATATCGAAGAAACCGTGCAGCATCTGGGAGCTAAAATTCAAAAAGTTGAACTTTTTTGTTTGTATCTAGATACAAAATCTATAAATGCACGTTGTTAGATAATTTAATCTAGAATTCAGGCAACTTAACTTTATTGCTCTAGGTCAACTGGTTTAGGAGATATCGAAGAAACCGTGCAGCATCTGGGAGCTAAAATTCAAAAAGTTTAACTTTTTTGTTTGTATCTAGATACAAAATCTATAAATGCACGTTGTTAGATAATTTAATCTAGAATTCAGGAAAATTAATTATATCGCTGTAGGTCAACTGGTTTTTGAGATATCGAAGAAACCGTGCAGCATCTGGGAGCTAAAATTCAAAAAGTTGAACTTTTTTGTTTGTATCTAGATACAAAATCTATAAATGCACGTTGTTAGATAATTTAATCTAGAATTCAGGCAACTTAACTTTATTGCTCTAGGTCAACTGGTTTAGGAGATATCGAAGAAACCGTGCAGCATCTGGGAGCTAAAATTCAAAAAGTTGAACTTTTTTGTTTGTATCTAGATACAAAATCTATAAATGCACGTTGTTAGATAATTTAATCTAGAATTCAGGCAACTTAACTTTATTGCTCTAGGTCAATTGGTTTAGGAGATATCGAAGAAACCGTGCAGCATTGTAACATTGCAGGGGTGTAGGTACTTGCCCGAAAGGCAAATGCAAACGAAGATCGGCTGTTATGACCTTCAGCACGAAGCAGCTCTTGGCACGCTTGCGGTTGCACGGCGTTTGCTCGACGGTGGGGTGGGATCTTGCTGCTTGCTACCCTTTGTTATCAAAAAACTGGGTAATATATATATATTGCCGAAAGAGGCGAACAAAGTGTCCTTGCACATCGAAGGAGTAGTTATGTTCACATCCAAATGAAACGCGAAAAGGAATAAATATAAAAGTCAAGAAAACGAAAATGTAAAAGAATGAAAATAAAAAGGAAAATGAAAATGAAATTAAAATCTTATCAACAATATTGAGGGGTTCGCTGTTAGTTTACCCCGAGGAGCCCTCCCCATGCATATGGCCACTGCCAATGCTCAATGACGGATCCCTCCTCAAAATCTGCTGGGATCGTCCCTTACTCATTCCGCGCACACTTCAATAAAGACTCATCTCAACGAATTTGGATTATCTAGTACATGATTCTTTATTTTAATTAATCAATTTTGCTTCGAATCTAACTGATTCATATATAATTCAAATTATTAGTTGTTCCTGAACATTTTAATTTAATTTAAAGAAATTATTAATTGTAGGTTAATGACTATATTAATAACTATAAGGTTGTTTTCGCGAGTGTAGGATAATTCACTAGTATATATGTATATAGAGTAATTAAAGAGTAAATTTAGAATTTAGGTAAAACAATAAAGAAATATGTGATAAGCCAAAGAAATGATGGAGAAAATGATTGTTTTGTTTGTACTCACTTTACTAATCCAGCGATGAAATTTGTGCACAAAGTTCCGCTTCTGTAGATGTTTTTTTTTTCTAATAACTGTTTAGTTCATATGATCACTTCTAAGGCTTTTTATAGATTATTTAGGTAGGTATTTCGGTTGACCAAAAATTATAATTTTGTTTTGAAAGGCAAGAATTTAATTATTTACTTAATCGCGAAATGAAAAAGAATTAAGGTAGAATATGAAATTATAGCAAAAATGATTTAGACTTTAGGTAGGATGTTTTAAACTTTAGCAAAATGAACTTAGAATTTTGGTAGAATGGGTGAAACTTAAGCAAAATGGGTTTAGATTTATTTTTTTGAATAGGTACTTTGTTTGTTTTATTTTTTTATTTTTCTTTTCAGGTATTAAAAGCAGGTTTAGGCGACAGACAAAGCTACCTCGAAATAAAGGAATGGGAAACACAAATCACTGATATCACTTTTTCACTTGTTGCTTGTTCTGGGTTTTAGATTATAGGTGTTCTGGATGCTTGTCGAGATTTTGCTGGCTATATCAATAAATTTGTTGGTGTAAATACACGGTGATACTGATGGTAATGAAATGATGTCTGGTGATTTGAGTTTGACGATTGAACGAATGGAGGTTATGGTTTTTTTTATGCTGGCTTGTTCCACGTGGGATTTAAAGACAAGAGGATTTCCCAAAGCATACCAAAAAGATCCGTACGGATGTCGTGATAACGGCCAACGTGTCTGCCGATCAGGTTGGAATATTCTATTGTATTCCCCTGACGTAGATTTGATGAAGCAGCAGTGGGACGTTATCAACAGCTCATCCGTCGGTTTCCTGTGAAAAACAATCTTATTAGGCTAGGGAAATTATTGAGGGATTGCTATTATGCATACCTTTAAAGCGTTTATAATGCTCTTGGCAAATCCGGCTTAGGTTTCTTGAAATCAATTTTCACCTGCAGCGGCTTATTCAGGCGTAAGGTATTAATCAGTCTAAAGTTTCTAAAAACGAAGAAAATAAATCCAACAAGATCCCAGAATAAAGATGGCGAAATCTTTATTTTACTTACTAGTATTTCTGATGCCTAGTTCTTGGCTTGTTGCAGGGTGAAAATGAAAGAGAACGCTGGCCAGAGTTGCACTAGCATAAATAGCTATTGGTGTACATGACGTTTCGTTCAATCTCCTCATTTAAATATGGCGAACTTGTTCGTTAAGAAAAGTTTTCCGTTCCAAAAAAAAACATGTTTGATTGGAAATTTGATCAACGATCTATGGGTAAGGTAGTGTGAGTCACCTCACTATAAAAGACAATTATATTTTTGAGGAGGTACGCCACAAAGTCTTGGATTTTCTAATCCCTTCACTGGTTTAGAAAAGACACGAAAAAACGTCCCCCAAAAATCGCTTTGTAATTGTTGTAGGTGTTGAATTTCAGCTCGACCCATGACCCTGACTGCAGAAAGGTTTTAAAGGAGTCACTTTCGCAAATCTTTGGAATGGTACACCCCAATTTTCTTGCCCTCTAAATTTTCAATTTCGTACAGAGAATTCCCAATTGGCTTGACGATCCTACACTTCAGGAACTTTGCACATAGTTTTGAGTTTAGATGTTTTGATGCATCACTTAATACAAAGTTTCTTCTATATACTATTTCTCCAGGAACAAATGACCGTTTGGAACTTCGCAAGTTATAAGATCTTTCATTTCTACTGTGAGCTTTTTGGATATTTTCTTTTACTTTACTTCGTATGAGTTCTAGCTTGCTACTCTTTGGTAGGTATTGAAGCTCCCCATCACTAAGTCCTCTAAGCTTTCGAAAAATGTTGTACATGTTTCCATGGGTACTCATCTGCTGACCAAAGAGGCAGTAGTACGGGGTTATACCAGTAGATTGATGTACACAGGTACACAAAGCTTGTTGAATCTCCGAGAGATACTTGTCCCAATCTTTCTGATCATTTCCGATGTAGCTCCTGATAGCTGACAGAATCGACTGATTCACTCTCTCTGACGCGTTTGCCTGAGGAGAGTAAAAAGCATTTCGAATATGTGTACAATTATATTTTTCAAGAAAGCTTTGAAAGTCTTTGGACACAAACTGCTTTCCATTGTCACTATGCACAAATTCAGGGACTCCGAATTGGTGAAAAACATTTTGCTCTAAAAACTCCAACACCGCACTTGTGTTTGCCTTGCGCAATGGCTTCAAAAGAACAAACTTCGAAAAACTGTCTAACACTACCAAAATTAAGGCGTTACCTCTTCTTGTTCGGGGATAAGGACCCATAAAGTCAATGTATACTTTTTGGAACGGCCGATCGATCTCATGTTGTAATCCCATTGGAGCTCGCAAAGGAGTGTTAGGGGATTTATTTTGTTTACATACCGAACACTGGCGGATAAACTTCCGCACCTCATTGGTCAAGCTAGGCCAGTAATAAAGTTCTTTTAGCTTATTGATTGTCTTATCCATTCCAGAGTGTGAACAATTAGGAGGGTTATGACAATTTTCAATTAAACCTTGCCTTAGATTTTCGGGTACCCATATTTTCCAATCAAATTCAACACTGAATTCATTTTCATTTTTAGCGGGAGCTTTCTTATAAACAACACCATTTTCGATTTTAATATCTGGAAAGTTGTTCGGACTTTCAGTAACAGTTGTAACTAGATCAAGGTACGAAGGTGATTTAAACTCAGTAGACTGGAGATCAATGCTACTACCATGAGTCGTTTCAACCGAAAGTTCTTCGTTAAACGCACGGGATAAAACGTCCGGCACTATATTTTGCATACCCTTCCTGTGCTGGATGTCAAAAGTGAAAGGTTGAAGTTTAAGTGACCATCGCGCCAACCTACCACTTAGATCTTTAAGGCTCATAAGCCACTTTAGGCTTGCGTGATCGGTCACGATGGTGAAACTTAAGCCTTCCATGTATGGACGAAATTTTTTTACTGCTTGAACAGCCGCATAGCATTCTTGTTCAGTAACGCTATAGTTCCTTTGGGCAGCGTTTAATTTTTCTGAAAAGAACGCTATGGGTTTTTCGTTATTTTCTTCGTCTAGCTGGTACAGGATACCCCCAATACCGTAGCTTGATGAATCGCACTGGATAGTAAAATGTTTAGTAAAATCCGGGTTCGATAATAGTGGAGCGGAAATCAATGCCGTTTTCAGAGAATCAAATGACATTAGGGCATCAGATGTCATTTCGAATTGCTTATTTTTCTTTAGAGTATCAGGTAGAGGGCTAGCTATGGAAGCAAAGTTACGGATAAAGCGTCTATACCACCCACAGAGTCCTAAGAATCTTCGCACTTGCTTTTGCGAGGTTGGCATTGGAAAATTTTGTATAGCTGAGACTTTGTTGGGGTCCGGTTTAATGTGACCATCACCTACGATGTACCCTAAGTATTTTAATTCTCTGAAGCAAAAGTAAGATTTTTCGACATTAATTGTCAAATTCGCCTTTTGCAAACACTCCGCTACTTTATCCAGAATCTCAATGTGACCGGAAAAATCCTTGGAGATGACAAGCAAATCATCTAGGTACACAAAAACGTGTTCCCTAAGTGCACTGGGGATCACTCTATCCATTAACCGACACATCCTTTGGGCTGCATTACACAACCCAAAAGGCATGACGGTGAACTGATACAGTGGTCGTCCTGGCACAGTGAACGCCGTTTTTTCCCTGGACTCTTTCTCTAAGGGAATCTGCCAAAACGCATCCTTAAGATCCACGCTACTGATGTAACGTGTATCTTGTAGACGGCTCAACAGACCCTCTATATGAGGAAGAGGATACGCATCTTTCTTCGTGAGTGAGTTCACTTTCCGAGAGTCAAGGCAAAGGCGGTTCTTTCCTGGTTTCCTAATTAGAACCATGGGTGAACTCCATGAACTCGAACTCTCTTCAATCACTCCCAGAGAAAGCATGCGATCTAATTCGCTGTAAATCAATTTCTGGATTGCCGGTGACACTGGATAATGTCGCTGTTTAATAGGCTCAGCACAACCCGTATCGATATAATGTTTTTCTAGCGACGTTTTGCCTAAGCCAAGTTTGGCGAAAGATGGCAACTTTGCTACCACGTCTGATAATATTTTGTTTTCAGAGTCGCTTAATTCGACTTTCTGTCTGTCGTCTGAGCAATGCGCAACATCAAGGTTCACTGACAATTCGCTGATAATGTTTGGAGCAATTTGAAACTTTTGCCAAAAATCAATACCTAAATACAATGATTGTGCAAGTGATGGGATTAGGTAAAGATCTAGATTTTCTTGCCGATTGTTGAAAATTACCTTAGTATTGATACGTCCTATGATGGCCTGTTGTTTCCCATCTGCTGTTTTAACAAAAGAAGCAAACTCTAGGATAGGGATATCCAACTTATTGACTACATCCAAACAATTCTTACCGAGGCAAGATATACTCGCTCCACTATCTAACAATCCATTCATCTTTGTATTCTTTATTTGAATTGTAGCATATGGCCGAGAATCTAGGCTGTTGTTCAGGTTACTACTGCCAATAATTTGTTTAAATATCTTTCGCTTCTTGTAGCGCAAACGTGTTTTAAAAAAATGGTTTGATTTCACATTGTTTTGAATCTCTGCTAAACTAAGAATTTTGGAACGAAGCTCATTGTATCGTTTCAATCTAGCATCATAAGGTAAGTTTCGAAAATAGTTTTGCTTAAATTTTAAATTACAATTTATGGTTTGGGTTTTAGGAGGACTAGAGACATAAGTTGTCCCAAAGTCAACGTTCGTGTTGGTACATGCATCAACCATTACAACTCCGGGTGCGTTTGTGTCGAACGAGACTCCCCGGTGTGCATCCCGTTCGAAATTTGGTTTTCCACCTGAGTATTACATCGAACGCAAGACAAGACCGTTACTCCATCAGACCCACATCGATAGCAAAAAAGTCGCTTGATCGGTGATGGACAGTCGATGAATAAATGTCCCGGACATTTGAAATGGTAGCAGGTTGGTATCTTAGCTGGAATAGTTTTCTTTTGCGGGTTTGAATGTATTCTGCCTGTACCAGCAATTCCTGATATATTATATGCATCGTTATCAAAGTTTAGTGTCTCGTTAAATTCTTCGATTTCGTGAATTGTCTGATACGGATTCCGATTTATAATCGGAAATCGTGCTTGTATCATCCTCTCAGTTCTCTTGCACTCATCTTTGAAGTGTTCTAACGTATAAATTTTCATTGGATAGATAAAACTCATCAGTTTCGAGTTAATGTTAGTGCGGAGAATTTCAATTAGATCTTGATTTCGGATTTGTTGCCGCAATTGGCTTCTCAATTGCATGATCGCATTAAAGAAATCTTCAAAGCTTTCTCTTGGTAACTGTTTCCTATCCGTAAGTTGTTTAATGATTTCGAAGTCGTTTTCGTGATTTCGAAACTGCTTAATCAAGGCACGCCGAAGGCTTTGCCAACCTCCTCGCGGATATCCGCGGAGATATTGCCAATACCATTCCTGCGCTACCCCTGTCAAAAGGTGATGGAAATTCATTAAAACATCGTTCCAAGTGCAGTTGTAATTTTCTTTTAACATGTCCACTCTGAAAACAAAGTCTTCGACAGACATGCCTTTACCTGTGCCATCAAATTTGAGACCCCACCGATCTAAACGAAACGCAAAGTTATCGTTTGATCTTGAATGGCTCTCTCTATCTAGTGGAAACACTCTATTGGAACCAATATTATTATTAAATTCAGCATTTGCATCGTCATCGGCATTAGAATTGCTAATATAGTTATTGTTTACAAGCTGATTTGGTTGGTGAACCTGCCGTGTTATATAACTACGGTTACTTTGTTGCCTATCACCCGGACGCTGAATTGGCTTCTCATTATTATTTCAAGTATACGATGGTAGTAATTCCCCTAACGCATCGATGACAACTTTCCGAATATGATCTTCCATATGGTTTGCATTGTGTGTCATGCTCCCTGCGACCTGCCCTTGCTGAATATTTGTGAGATAATCAGCTGGTTGCCGATAACTCCATAAACACTTGGCTGAGGAGGAACATTTGAGAGAGAGTCATCCAGTACTCTATTGTAAGCAGCATTTGATATATTGGCATGAGCGGCATTAAGGAAATTATCAATAATTCTGTTAGGTGCAACATGTCTGAAAGAGTTGTTTACATTCATCACTCTACTTTCTGCTATTACTGGTGAAACAATTGGATTTGACGTGCTTGTAACAGTAGTATTTAGTTGTTGTCAGAGTAATGTTAGCTGTTGTAACCACATTCGGCCGAACCGAAATGGATGAGGTGTTGACAATGTTTTCAAAGCTTAAGTTTGAACCATTTGAAGAACGGTTTGGAGACATTGACATTCTATGTGGAGAGTGCATAACGGGTTGCCTCTGACTTGGAGTGTGGGCTTCGCCATGCAGTATCTGCGAGCGTGTTGGTATTATCCGTTTAGGAACGGTGCCACTATTTTGATTGCTTTTCTTCATATTTGTTTTGATTTAATTGATTAATTGTTCGTTCGCGTTATTCGGGAAAGCGAGAAAGGGAATATGATAAGGATTATGTTGCAGTTAGCGAAAATGTTCAATAAATGACGTTGAGATTATTAGCCAATTAAAGTGTACGGAATATTTATTGCTGATAAGAATTTTATATAGAATTTAGAAGTTGAATATAGGAATAGTAACATGATGTGCTGATTGATTAGTTCAAAGTTGTATTAGTTGCTCCTTTCTGGACTGCTATGCTATTCCTTAGCGACTCAGAAAATGCGGCCTAATATGCATTTTAAAGCAGAAAATATCTAAGGCACCATAAGCTAATAATATAATGCTAAGACTCTGAGATATTACTTTCTGACTACTAAAAGATGTTTGAACTAATCTGTGAAACGTAAAAAAAAATTGTGATTAGGTTACAATAACACAAGTTGAATTATACCCTAGCTTCCGCAAGAAAGCTGGTTGTGGTAGGTTAAATGTCATATTCGAACAATTTTTTTCATATTGTTCCTGACTTTCCTGCTCCACGTTGTTGGGCGCCATTGTAACATTGCAGGGGTGTAGGTATTTGCCCGAAAGGCAAATGCAAACGAAGATCGGCTGTTATGACCTTCAGCACGAAGCAGCTCTTGGCACGCTTGCGGTTGCACGGCGTTTGCTCGACGGTGGGGTGGGATCTTGCTGCTTGCTACCCTTTGTTATCAAAATTATCGTGCCAGAAGAAGAGAAATATAGCAATAGGGAATAAACTGGGTAATATATATATATTGCCGAAAGAGGCGAACAAAGTGTCCTTGCACATCGAAGGAGTAGTTATGTTCACATCCAAATGAAACGCGAAAAGGAATAAATATAAAAGTCAAGAAAACGAAAATGTAAAAGAATGAAAATAAAAAGGAAAATGAAAATGAAATTAAAATCTTATCAACAATGGTGAGGGGTTCGCTGTTAGTTTATCCCGAGGAGCCCTCCCCATGCATATGGCCACTGTCAATGCTCCATGACGGATCCCTCCTCAAAATCTGCTGGGATCGTCCCTTACTCATTCCGCGCACACTTCAATAAAGACTCATCTCAACGAATTTGGATTATCTAGTACATGATTCTTTATTTTAATTAATCAATTTTGCTTCGAATCTAACTGATTCATATATAATTCAAATTATTAGTTGTTCCTGAACATTTTAATTTAATTTAAAGAAATTATTAATTGTAGGTTAATGACTATATTAATAACTATAAGGTTGTTTTCGCGAGTGTAGGATAATTCACTAGTATATATGTATATAGAGTAATTAAAGAGTAAATTTAGAATTTAGGTAAAACAATAAAGAAATATGTGATAAGCCAAAGAAATGATGGAGAAAATGATTGTTTTGTTTGTACTCACTTTACTAATCCAGCGATGAAATTTGTGCACAAAGTTCCGCTTCTGTAGATGTTTTTTTTTTCTAATAACTGTTTAGTTCATATGATCACTTCTAAGGCTTTTTATAGATTATTTAGGTAGGTATTTCGGTTGACCAAAAATTATAATTTTGTTTTGAAAGGCAAGAATTTAATTATTTACTTAATCGCGAAATGAAAAAGAATTAAGGTAGAATATGAAATTATAGCAAAAATGATTTAGACTTTAGGTAGGATGTTTTAAACTTTAGCAAAATGAACTTAGAATTTTGGTAGAATGGGTGAAACTTAAGCAAAATGGGTTTAGATTTATTTTTTTGAATAGGTACTTTGTTTGTTTTATTTTTTTATTTTTCTTTTCAGGTATTAAAAGCAGGTTTAGGCGACAGACAAAGCTACCTCGAAATAAAGGAATGGGAAACACAAATCACTGATATCACTTTTTCACTTGTTGCTTGTTCTGGGTTTTAGATTATAGGTGTTCTGGATGCTTGTCGAGATTTTGCTGGCTATATCAATAAATTTGTTGGTGTAAATACACGGTGATACTGATGGTAATGAAATGATGTCTGGTGATTTGAGTTTGACGATTGAACGAATGGAGGTTATGGTTTTTTTTATGCTGGCTTGTTCCACGTGGGATTTAAAGACAAGAGGATTTCCCAAAGCATACCAAAAAGATCCGTACGGATGTCGTGATAACGGCCAACGTGTCTGCCGATCAGGTTGGAATATTCTATTGTATTCCCCTGACGTAGATTTGATGAAGCAGCAGTGGGACGTTATCAACAGCTCATCCGTCGGTTTCCTGTGAAAAACAATCTTATTAGGCTAGGGAAATTATTGAGGGATTGCTATTATGCATACCTTTAAAGCGTTTATAATGCTCTTGGCAAATCCGGCTTAGGTTTCTTGAAATCAATTTTCACCTGCAGCGGCTTATTCAGGCGTAAGGTATTAATCAGTCTAAAGTTTCTAAAAACGAAGAAAATAAATCCAACAAGATCCCAGAATAAAGATGGCGAAATCTTTATTTTACTTACTAGTATTTCTGATGCCTAGTTCTTGGCTTGTTGCAGGGTGAAAATGAAAGAGAACGCTGGCCAGAGTTGCACTAGCATAAATAGCTATTGGTGTACATGACGTTTCGTTCAATCTCCTCATTTAAATATGGCGAACTTGTTCGTTAAGAAAAGTTTTCCGTTCCAAAAAAAAACATGTTTGATTGGAAATTTGATCAACGATCTATGGGTAAGGTAGTGTGAGTCACCTCACTATAAAAGACAATTATATTTTTGAAGAGGTACGCCACAGCATCTGGGAGCTAAAATTCTAAAAGTTTAACTTTTTTGTTTGTATCTAGATACAAAATCTATAAATGCACGTTGTTAGATAATTTAATCTAGAATTCAGGCAACTTAACTTTATTGCTCTAGGTCAACTGGTTTAGGAGATATTGAAGAAACCGTGCAGCATCTGGGAGCTAAAATTCAAAAAGTTGAACTTTTTTGTTTGTATCTAGATACAAAATCTATAAATGCACGTTGTTAGATAATTTAATCTAGAATTCAGGCAACTTAACTTTATTGCTGTAGGTCAACTGGTTTAGGAGATATCGAAGAAAGCGTGCAGCATCTGGGAGCTAAAATTCAAAAAGTTGAACTTTTTTGTTTGTATCTAGATACAAAATCTATAAATGCACGTTGTTAGATAATTTAATCTAGAATTCAGGCAACTTAACTTTATTGCTCTAGGTCAACTGGTTTAGGAGATATCGAAGAAACCGTGCAGCATCTGGGAGCTAAAATTCAAAAAGTTGAACTTTTTTGTTTGTATCTAGATACAAAATCTATAAATGCACGTTGTTAGATAATTTAATCTAGAATTCAGGCAACTTAACTTTATTGCTCTAGGTCAACTGGTTTAGGAGATATCGAAGAAACCGTGCAGCATCTGGGAGCTAAAATTCAAAAAATTGAACTTTTTGTTTGTATCTAGATACAAAATCTATAAATGCACGTTATTAGATAATTTAATCTAGAATTCAGGCAACTTAACTTTATTGCTCTAGGTCAACTGGTTTAGGAGATATCGAAGAAGCCGTGCAGCATCTGGGAGCTAAAACTCAAAAAGTTGAACTTTTTTGTTTGTATCTAGATACAAAATCTATAAATGCACGTTGTTAGATAATTTAATCTAGAATTCAGGCAACTTAACTTTATTGCTCTAGGTCAACTGGTTTAGGATATATCGAAGAAACCGTGCAGCATCTGGGAGCTAAAACTCAAAAAGTTGAACTTTTTTGTTTGTATCTAGATACAAAATCTATAAATGCACGTTGTTAGATAATTTAATCTAGAATTCAGGCAACTTAACTTTATTGCTCTAGGTCAACTGGTTTAGGAGATATCGAAGAAACCGTGCAGCATCTGGGAGCTAAAATTCAAAAAGTTGAACTTTTTTGTTTGTATCTAGATACAAAATCTATAAATGCACGTTGTTAGATAATTTAATCTAGAATTCAGGCAACTTAACTTTATTGCGCTAGGTCAACTGGTTTAGGAGATATCGAAGAAACCGTGCAGCATCTGGGAGCTAAAATTCAAAAAGTTGAACTTTTTTGTTTGTATCTAGATACAAAATCTATAAATGCCCGTTGTTAGATAATTGAATCTAGAATTCAGGAAAATTAATTATATCGCTGTAGGTCAACTGGTTTGGGAGATATCGAAGAAACCGTGCAGCATCTGGGAGCTAAAATTCAAAAAGTTTAACTTTTTTGTTTGTATCTAGATACAAAATCTATAAATGCACGTTGTTAGATAATTTAATCTAGAATTCAGGCAACTTAACTTTATTGCTCTAGGTCAACTGGTTTAGGAGA